>NW_020769326.1:3737474-3817818 GCF_900518735.1 Pseudonaja textilis
CCAAAGACAGAGGCCTGATGATGATGAATGAGACTTCATCGAAACGTAGCCTAGATACTTTGAATCTTACGCGGGAGAAAACCCGAACAACCAAAGATCCACATATATATATATAAAGATATCTTGAATATTCTTAATAAGAATAATACTAAGAATAAAAATAAGAATAAGAATAAATGATAAGAATAAATTGGATTAAAAAAATTAATACAGCCTTTCACAGAGCACAAGAACTTGTCCTTCCAAACTTTTGTCCGAGACCATCTAAGTGTTAGAACATCAATGGCATCAACTAAATGTTAGGAGAGCTCTCCGTATGTATTTGCCTTAGCTGAAGCCTCCTTTGGTAGGAGAGTTCTGCAACGGGTCCACAGGGACCATGAGGGACTCCACTCCAGACGGAGACCCTCCTGTAGGACAAGCCAAGCTTTGGTATGTCCCACTGCTGGATGCTCAGAGCAGCTCATTGGAGAAAGGGTGTTGGTACTTATCTGATATGCCCGTTTTCTGTGAGCTGCGACGAGCATCCAGACCCACCCAATTTCTGTCTGGTGGGTTCCTGGTCCAGCCAATGACTACCAAAAAAAAAAGAACAAAAAAGGTGAGGGTTACATCCCTTCGTCTTCGCAAAAACTGGGGGATGCTAAGGAGGAGTACGTGGAGGAGAAGGAGCGTCCTATCAATCAAGCTCAGCCTATCCGAGCTAAGTCTAAACACCTCCCACTAGCTGGATGGTCGTCGCAGCTCAAAGACAATGGGCGTATCAGGTAAGTACCAACGCTCTTTTTTAGTTGCACATCTTGCTGTTAACCAGATTCCTAAATATTTTACTTTTTTAGTTATCTGAATGTCCATCTTTTCAATCAATTTCTTTTTCTGTTTATTTGTAAGATTCTTTATCAACATCTTAGTCTTTCCTTTGTTTATTTTTAATCCTGCCACTTCCCCAAAGTCTTCTATTTTTTGTATCAATTTTGATCCCATTTCCAGTGGTTCTTCTAGGATAAATACTAAGTCGTCCACAAACACCTGTAATTTGTAGTTTTCTTTTTTTATTTCCATATCTTTTATTTTTGGATCTTGTCTGATCTTTCTAATCAAAGCTTCCAAAGTTAGTATAAATAGTAGGGGAGACAGTGGACATCTTGTCTTGTACCCTTGCTTATGTTAAAATTCTCTGTCATATCTCCATTTACTATCACTTTTGCCATTTGTTTAAAATATATTGCCTTAATCATATTTATAAATTTTTCACCAAAGTCCATACATTTTAGTTGTTGTATCATAAATTGCCAATTTAAATTATCAAAGGATTTTTGTGGATCTAAAAAGATCAGCGCTAACTGAGTGTACTTCATAATATTCCAATGTATTCAAGATTATTCTCATATTATTTTTAATTTGCCTTTTAGGTAAAAATCTGTTCTGGTCTGGGTGTATAAATTCATTCAAGAATCTTTTTAATCTCTGCTATTATTGAGGCATATATTTTGTAATCTACATTTAATAATCATACTGTTCTATAGTTTTTTAATCTGCTGTAAATCTGAATCTTCTTTTGGTGTTAGAGTAATATTTGCTTCTGCCCATGTTTTAAGAAGATTAGCCCTTAACAATCATTATAGACCTCCAACACTGTCGGTCTCTGCCAAGAACTGGATCTTTTAATCAGTAAACCAGGCTACTCACACTTGTAGTGTTGCAATTGTAGAGTTTATTGCTGTATTCCCAATCGTGGCTAAGAGTTTCAACAACTGATAACTGTGAAAAGTCAGCGTTCAGAACAGTTATTTTATCCATCGCTGCCCAATTACCTAGAATCCGCCTGACCCTAATCTACCCATTATCTAATTATCCACGCCATCACCCCATGCCTAATTAAACCATGCTTAAGCTAATATTACGTTCCTCCCTCCACCCTGCCTCCCATTAGTATCCCAAATAACAATTATCAATTCGCCTCAAACCCAGCACTGTGTAAAAGCCAAATCCGCTCACCGTTCCACAGTTCAAAGAGGCTTCCATCTGTATTATCTGAGTTCCAAGGCTGCAAAAGAGGCTGCAGTCCTCCTTCACTCGTAAACTGACATCTGAGATACACAAGTCCGAGGCTGTGGAATGTCACCCACAGACCTCCCTCCTTTCTCTGCTGGTCGGGATCGGCTGCCAAGCTGCAGTGTTGGGCTCCGAGACACTGCTAAAATATAGAGCCCAACAGCAAACCTAAAACTTCTTGTAAATATTTATAAAGCTCTGCCGGAAATTCGTCTGGTCTAGATGTTTTATTAGGTTTTTTTGCCTTTTAGTTGCTTCTGTTAATTCCATCATCATTATTCTTTCATTTAACATCATTTTCACTGTCTCTGGTATTTTAGATAATGCGGCCTTTTCTAAATATTGTATTATTATTTCTTCTGGAGCTTTTTCTTGACTGTAAAGTTTTCCATAAAATTCCTGGATTATTTTCTTTTTATCTTTCTTTTTATAGTAAAGGATCCCTTTTTCATCTATCAATTTATATATCATTTTCTTCTCTCTTTTTTCAGCTTATATGCTAGCCATCTACCTGGCTTATTTGCATTTTCAAAAAAAGTTTTGTCTTGCCATTTTAATTTTTTGTGCCATTTTTTCTTTTTCTGTTAAATTTAATTTATGTTTGGTTAATTCCATTTTTTCTTTCACCTTTTCTGTGAGTCTTTCTGCAGTTCTATCTCCAACTTCTTCAGTTCTTCTTGTAGTATTTTTTGCTGTTGTTTCTTTTTCTTGTTTCTTCTTGCTAAATATTTTATGGCTAATCCTCAAATAAATGCTTTAGTCTTGTCGCAAACATTTTGTAATGATGTTTCTTCTTTTCTATTTTCTTTAAAGAAAAAGTTCATTTCTTTTTCCATTATTGTATAAACTCCTTGTCCTTTAATATACTTTGATTCAATGTCCATCTCAGTTTTCTCTCTGTCCGTTCCACCTGATTTTTATAGGATTGTGATCCGCCCATATGTTCATTTCTGTGTCAGTCTCTTGGACATTTGTACTCATTTCTGGTGACATGCATATCATATTTATTCTAGACCAGGTTGGTGTCTATTCGAATACAATGTATATTGATTTTTTGGAGGGTTTAACACTTTCCATATATCCTGTATACCTATTTCTTGTGTTATTTCAAAAAAAGGTTTTCAGGCGTGTCCTTCTAATTTATTTTTTGTTATTTTTACTCCTTCTCTAAGTCTAATTTGACATCCACAATTGTATTAAAGTCTTCTATCATACTTATATTTTCATAGTACATTTCAATTATCTTCTTATGGAGTTTTTTTATAAAATTATTGTTATTTGGTGCATATATCGCAATCAAAAGAATCTGTTTCTGATTTATTGCAAACTCAACCATCAATATTCTCCATCTGAGTATCTTTGTTTAGCTTTTAATATTTCTTTAACATACAGTGCCACCCCTCTTTTCTTTTGTTGTAATGCAGAATATACTTTCCCAACTTTGGGTTATTCCAATAGATTCCTATGTTGCTTTTTAATATGCACTTCTTGAAAACAAATTAAATCCAGTTTTAATTTTTGTAATTTCATAAACTTTTTTTCCTTTTTGCAGGGGAGTTCAATCCATTTGTTATTGATCACATCTGTATTTTTTCTTCCATCACTTCATTTATATATAGGTTTTACACTTCTAGTTGTTCTTATCTCTCTGTTCCTTTGCTCTTCCACTTTCTCGTTCTGCTTGTTCTCATTTTACTCTCTTCTTGTTGCGAGATCTTTTCTTCTGCTAGTATTCCTTCTTGCCTTTTACTTGCTATCTCTTCTCTGCTTTCCTGTTCTTCACTTACAGTAAAATAATAATCAAAAAATTCATAAGTTTTGTCTAATGAGTCCAGTCTAAATCTTTTATCTTGCCAAATGACCAGAATTTCCTTTGGTATCAGCCATCTGAAAATCACATTATATTTAATCAGTTATGTCAGGAATTGATACTGTCTCCTTTGGTCCCTTACTCTCCTGGGGATTTGTTTCAAAGTCACAATTTCTTTCCCTTTCAAAGGTTCATCTCTTGATCTTTTAAGTATTTCATCTCTCAATGTCTTTTTAGTAAATCTCACATAGACCTGTCTTGGAAGTTTATGTCTTCTTGCATAGTTTGTATGGATTCTAAATATTTCATCTATTTCCCCTTGAACTTCTTGTTTAGTTTTCTGTAGAGCTTCAACCAACAATTCTGTCATCACATCCATCAGATCTTCCCCCTTCTTCAATATTTTGGAATCTCGGGTAGTAAGCTGCCCTTTCCATCTCTGTCTCCTCCAGACCCTTGTTGACTTGTGAAACCTCCTCCACTACTTTCTGTTAGCTCTGCTTTTTCTCCAATTTTCTGTATCCTCTGTTCATTTTTTGCTATCATTTGCTGAATGGTCCCTATTTTTTCATCCATTGTATGTGTCTCTCATCTTTCCCATTTCATTTTTAATCTCATCATGGTTTTTTTGCCATGGCTTCTTGATTTTTAATCATGGCTTCTTGAATTGATTGAAGCATCACTTGAATAGTCTGAAGAGAATTTGATTTCTCCAGACCCAACGTATTTTCTAAAGATCTTTGATTTGATGGGCTGGGTGTTGCAGATGATGGTATAGATGTGCCTTTTTTGCCTATCTTCAATATATTCGAAGCACTTGTCATTTCTATGGCTCACAGAGGACTTGAAAAATGGGAGAAAAAGGAGCATTTTATCTAAACAGGGTAAAGATACTTTCCAAAAATCCAAACACTCCTCCTTCAGTTTATCTAATATAGTATCAAAAAGTACTAGCCAAAAGTCTAAAATTCCCAAATTCTGATTTTACAGTCATATATAACTATAATCCACAAAATTAATCAGTCCAACAATCAACAATTTAAATTTTCTTTAGGTGCAGCTGTTTTTTACTATCCTTCTTTTAACAATTTAGATTTGTAATCCATGTTGGTCTACCAGCTCTCCCATTCATAGTTCTGACAAACTATCTCGGAGACTCAAATGTCTATCCAAAGCAAAAAGGGAAAAAGAGAGAAAAGAGAAAAAGGGGGGGGGGGGAGAGGAGAAAAAGGGTAAGGTAGGGCTTATTTTCAGGATAGAGCTTATTTTGGGGGAAACACAGTAACTCTACAGTATATTGCAAAAATGCATACACACCTCCATCCTCTAGTTTTTCTCTGTCAGTTGTCAGTTGCAAATCAAAATGAAATTCTAAAAGAGCCCAGTCAACCTGTGATAAACCCTAGAGAATGCTGAAACAGGTGCATCTCCAAGGTAACAAAGATAGTGATCAAGAAGTTGCAGTCTAAATTTCAATGATATACGGAATGAGAATCTTCAGATGTACTAGCTAAATTCAAAAAAGAAGTGGCACTTGTTGCTAACATGCTTCAAAGCGTATTTATTTTGTTCTTTATTTATTATTTAATTATATAGACCAATAGATGATGGGTAGTCTTTAAAAACATGGATATTCAAGACCACTTCACATGCTGCTGAGAATTTTTTTGTTGACTGGAAAGCAATAGTTAGAAGGAAATGTAGAGTAATAGATTGTTACTTAATTTAACTTATGTGAGATAATAAAAGAAACTCTTGATTAGAAAATAAAATAAATTGGAATGTATCTTGGGTATGTTAATACCATCACTTAGATGACCAGAAGCGAGGAAGAGTTGTCTTGTCTTTTTTAAAGGCAGAGCCATCCCAATGCTCAAAACCTTCGTAAGGATGACAACTGAAAACTGTGGAATAGAAGATAACAGTTCTTGAAAGAAAAACTACAACATATGTAGTTATACTATATACACGTGTAGAAATATCACACTTAACTTGAGAATTTAAAGCCATAATTTTCGTCTATAAACTATGCCTGTGAAAGCTAAATTATTAGAAAGGCTAAATGAATAAAAATGGATTGTAGTGCTAAGAAAATTGAAATTCTTAAAGGTAAAAAGAATAAATCATTGAGTGCAAGATGAACCAAAACCAGATTACTTACTTGAAATACTAGTAATAAAGAAAGTTAATGCTTAAATATTTCAGACATGTAATATGAAGGCAAAGACTTATTGGGGAGTAGTCTAATATATGGGAAATGGAAGCCAATGAAAAAGAGACTGACAGAAACCCCCTTGATATTATCGCTGATGACAACATAAAGGAATGTAAAAGAATTCAAAGAAGCAATTACCGACAGACAATCCTGATAAATTGTCTGTCAAGGTTACAAAGATTCAGAAATGTCTGTGCAAAAATTGCTATTGCATTTAGTCTATTATAATCTATTTGGCTAGAATAAGATTACTTTTTCAGTTTCTTTATAGCTTTATTGCTAGCTTGAAATAACATTTTAACATCTTTCTATGATATGTAACTTTTATTTATTGATATTAATACACTACCATGTTTAAAATTAGTAATTTGTAATTATGCAAATTTCATGTTTAATAATTTTTTAAATTCTTAGATTTAATGTTTAATTATCTTGCTATTAGTTGAAATACTTACACTATTTTAGATTATTTTAGATTAGGCATGCCAGGATTCTTGCTTTTATACTTTAAATGTGTCTTGGGTTAAAATTAAATCATTTTAAATATGTCGGCTTCCCATGAAACAGAAATAACAGAAAGCTGTTCATGAAATACATCAAATAGACAACTTTTAAAGGATAAGGCAACTTTAAGTTTGCAAATCTGGCATGGTCTATGAATCTGATCCATGTGATCTATTTAAAATAGAGTGCATGGGAAAATAACCTTTTGGAAAGTAACCTTACTGTGAAAAATTTTACATTCTGAGATTGGAACTAATTTATTTTTCCTAAATCCCCATGGACTAATTCTAAAAGTAAATAGGATTCATTTGAACTTATAATGGGGATTGATGCTATTTACAATAGTTTTCTGACTGGCTTCCAAAAAGTAGTACATTATGAAAATTTGTCCATGTATGGCTATAGACTTTTCTTTTAAGAAAAGATGAAATTGATCAGAAAGAATGTACAAATAAATTCAACTTGAATATTTACTGTATATTATATTCATTTAGTCTTGAAGCTTAGAGATTGTAAATTAAAAATGCTAATTGTAAAGGAAATACGGTTATCAACAACAGTATATTTATTAAAACAAAAGCCAGCAGCTTAAAATAAAATACAATGTGTTTAGGTAATGATGTAGTACAAAATAAAAATACTCACTAATGTAAATTGAGGTGTTTTGGTCTTTGTGTTAACTTTCTGAGTTTTTGATCAGTTGTGGAATGGTATGTAGATGTTGCTTATCTCTGTGTGCCTGTTAATGGCTGATTTGTCTGACTATCATCTCAGAAAGCATCAACAGATTATTACAACAACATGGCCTAATTGCAGAACAACTAAAGCCCTCCAAAACATCCTACGTAAACAAACAAAACCAACAGCTCCAGAAGAAAAAATAAGAATGATCCACAAGGACTGAAATGGCTACTATGTAGGATAACAAAGCTAGGAGTCAGAAGACATGATGAAAAGTTCTTAATTTCCCAGCATGTGGACAGACTTTACCATAGTTTCAACTGGGAAACATGAGCATCCTTGACCAAGCCAAGACCAAAAATGCTAGAGAATTCCTGGATTCCGGGCACTCAGAAAATCAGCCACCAACAAGCATGTTGAGATATATACCATTCAAAGGAGATAATCAAAGGCCAAAAAGGATACAGAAAGACTGAAACATCTGCACGCAAGCAATCAATAACAGAAATTAACAGTAAGATTAATACCAGACCAACAATCAATACTTCTATCAAGGAACTACAAACTCAAGACAAAAAAGCTAATAATACACAATAGCCTATTAAAAAACCATTACAAACACTACCATCAACACTCACAGGGCAAGCCACTAGTATATCAAAAAATAGAGTAAACCCTATTCTCTTCTAGTACTGGTGATGTTCCCTAGTTGGGTAATGAAATGTCTGCAAAAAAAACAACTAAGCACCAAGTATTAACAATTCAACTCTGAGTTATCCTATATCAGTACCAAACAGATATTTAACTCAAAATTTCCCCAACATTTCTAATGTGTGAATGAAGGTGAAAACAAAAAGACTATAGGTTAAAACCCAAAGTGTTAAGCAGAGTCATTGAAAACCCATTTCAATATTGGTTTGTGCTATTAAACCATTTTTATATATCATAAAACATTTTTCTAAAGTTGGAAAAACAAACTGAGCAAAGAAATGTGAATAGAGAAAAAGATACCCAATTTAGATTCTCAACTGATACGACCAGAACTCTACATGTAGGATTACTTTTTCAAGAAGAAAATAAAAAAACATTTTTGTTTTGTTTTGTTTTTGGGTACTCATTCAGTCTCTCCTGAAGAGTTGGAAAGATGCTTTTTATCAATGCTTCATCTCTCCTGCCAGTAAAAGGATTCTCCACTGAATCAAAGTTTTTCACTGAATTGAAAGAATTACTCCATTTATAGAAAAACAATTTGACACATATAATAACATTTATAGTCATATTTTAAACAACAATTTTAGGAGCAGTTGACCAACTGTAATATTTTCTTTAAAAAAAAAATCTAAAATTATTATATTCAAAGATTTTACCGGTATTAGCAAAGCATCACTAATATTTAAAGTACATGCATTATTTATCTTCTTAAAAAAATTTCAGGTTGAACAGTCTAAGGTTCTAATTAAAGAAGGCGGTGTGCAGTTGTTGCTAACAATAGTTGATACACCAGGATTTGGTGATGCAGTGGATAATAGCAATTGGTAAGTACATTCTAATATTAGTAATGGGTATTATCTCACAATACTTACATATATTTAAAGTAGAATAAGTTTTTTTCTTTGTATGGCACTCTTACTGCAGTTCTCATGGTATAAAATTACATAAAACATAATTTTCCAAATGTAGTTATCTAACTGTCTTGTTTCTTTGTGTTTTGAATATTACTATGTCTTGTTTCTCTGATTAGCTCAGAGATAAATAATGTTTTGTTATTACTGAGAAAAGTCAAAAGACTAAGTACCATTGATTCTATAAGATAAATTTTCTGATGTCAAGAATATATATTTGGTTATTATAAAAAAATTATTTTAATATTAATATAGCGAATAAATATTCAATCTATTAAATATTGTAGATAGTGAACAATAAATGAAATTTGATAAAGACTTTTTACCAAATAGCTTTGGGAATATGTTCTGTGTTCCTTCATACCATTTCTATAACCCTTCCTTTTACTACTAAACCTTCTGCTTGTTGCTCTTGTTTTATATTTAAAAATGGGCATTGCTTTTCTCATATAGCAACCTAACTAAATTTCTTTAGGAAAATTGTATCTGTGATATTTACACATCATTTTTAATACTATGATGTACAACTTGTACTAATATAGCAAATGTTCCAAGTTAATCTGCTTTTTAAAAAATGTTTTTGTACATTGTAGCTGGCAGCCCGTTATTGATTACATTGACAGTAAATTTGAAGACTATCTTAATGCAGAATCACGTGTGAACAGACGACAGATGCCAGATAACAGGGTCCAGTGTTGCTTATATTTCATTGCACCTTCAGGACATGGGTCAGTATTAAAGATTAATGTTTTTGCTTCTACCTTGCGATTTCTCCACTCAGAAACATTTAAACTACATTGTTAGATATGTCATATCATAGAAATTGTAAGGAATTTAAATAGTTTTCCTTCTCTAATATTAGGAAAAGTGCTTTTTACAGAATCCAGAAGAGCAAAAGTTGGGATTATATGTTATTTGTACTTCGGATTTTTCTAATTGGTTAAATTGAAAGTAATTTTCCATGCTTCATTTTACAGTATCACAATAAAGAATAATTAGTTAAAAGATATGCTGACATTTTTAGATAGGTTATTTTTTAGACTCCATTTGTGCCAATGCTTTGAAATTTTTATCAGATATTTATAAATTATAATTTGTGATACTGGTAATTTCTTATAAAGCACTTCGTTTTTGAAATCAGTGGTAAATATTGCCCTAATTCTCAGAGGATAATAGATATGTTTGAAAAGTTCACATGGTTTCCTCTTCTCTAACAAGCGTATCTTAAATAGAGCTACAAGCTTGAAAAAGATACATTACTTAGCAGTAGAAAGGAACTTTGCTTGTGCAAGTTTTGAAATTCTGAACCATTTTCATAAGCATACATCTTTTAGTGTAGAGGTTTTATTGTATACATATTTGCAAGGCAGATGTGATTACAGGTAGTTCTCCAGGTATGAGAGATCAATTAATAAACATTCAAAGTTATAACGAATACCCCCAAATTGCATATGACCTGTTTCAAAGTTATGATGGCTTCAGGGCCCTGGGTCATTCACTATAACCACTGCCTAGGGGGATGCTGCAGTGCTCCTTCCTCCCTCCCTCCCTCCCTCCCATCTTGCTCCAACAATTCCTTATGGAAAATGGTGACTGCTTTTGGAGCTCCTTGCCCTGATCAGCCGACCTTCAGGAGCCTGCAGTTTCTCCTGGCTTTTACTAGACTTTGGGAAACCAGACTATGCATGTTAAGCCAGCAGCTTCAGGATGAGCTTCCCAAAATCTTTCCTTTGCTTTAACCTTCTCCCTCCCCAAGAAAGCCACATTTCTTCAACTAAAATAAAAAGCTGGGGGGTGGGACAGACTTCTTGAGCTTAATGTTTAGAGCCATAGCTGGGTCCTACAAAACTCAGATACACAGCTAAAAACTTTATGACCCAGCTTTTGTCATGTGTGGATTTTTTTTCCTGCCTTTCCTAACTTTCTGAGCTGAGTTTTTTTCTGCAGCTGCTTAAGGCAGAAAGCTGGAGTTTCTTTTCTTCCTTTTCTTCCTTGTCAATTTGGAATCAATGTAAGGTTTTTAAAGAGGTAGAGACTGGAGGGATAACTTTTAGCACTTAATTACTTTTAGCACCTAATTGGGGAAAGAGTAAAACAAGAAGGCTTTTCCTCCAAGTTTTTTACTAAAAAAACCTGTAGCTTTCTAGAAGAAGGAGGGGATTCATACCTAGAGAAGACTTTTGGGGAGCTCATCCTGAAGCTGCTACCTTACCATGTAGGGTCTGGTTTCCCAAAGACGAAAGTCTTTGGAAGATTGTAGTCTTTCAAAGGATTGGCAGCTAGCTGACCAGGACTGAAAAGTTATGGAATTGATCCTTTTGCACCAGAAAAGCAGGGACACCTTGGCAGGAGGAAAGGAGGTGGCAGCACCAGGAAAGGCAGGCACAGCTAGGGTTTCTTGCTGGCAGACGCATGTATGAGCCACCAAAAAGACAGAATGGAGCATGGTGCATTTCAGAGTGGGGGAGGCTTTGAGAGGCCTGAGGCAAGGAACTTTGCCTTCACTAGGCCTCCCAGGATCTCCCCCACCCCTGAGGGCACCCCGTGCTTTACATAATAACCCACACATTTTATTAATGAATGCACTGGGAAGGGCAGGGATGGCTGGTCATTACAAGGGGCAATTCATTTAGTGTTTGTCCCGACTTTCAACTCTAAAGGGTAGATTCCATTACAGTCATAAGTCACAATCTATCTGTATTTTACTTTCTGTACAGTATATGGATCACATTTTGACTGTGTTTATTTGGAAGCCAAATTTGCAAAATCTCATTTTTAAAATTTTTGTTTATTTTAGGCTTAAGCCTTTGGATATTGAGTTTATGAAACGCCTGCATGAAAAAGTGAATATAATTCCACTCATTGCCAAGGCTGATACACTCACACCTGAAGAATGCCAACAGTTTAAAAAACAGGTAATTTTCTTTTTTCTTTTTCTTTCAGTATAACTATATTTTTCTCCTTAGTTTCACAATAACATGCAGAAGAACAATTCTTCCAGATTCAGCCAAAGCCCATCTTAATCTAGCATTTTATATAGAGTGATCAAACAGATGCTTCCTAGGTGGTCACAAGTAGAAGTTAGACATGTATGCATCTCCTATTTCTGTTCCTTTGGAATTCATATTTAGAGACATTGACTCTTCAAGGTCATTAATCCTTGTTAAGCCTATTTTCCACAAATTTATCCAATCCTCTTTTAAAGTTTGTTCAGGTTAGGGAGCATCACCACATCTTATGATAATGAGTTCCACAGAAGAATCATTTGAAAAAAATGCTTTCATTCAACTCATTTGATGGCCCCAGGAACTTATATTTCTTCCAGATCTGTCTATTTTATATAACTCAGTAATAATATCTTTCCTCAGCTATTTTGTTCCCAAGCAGCATCCTAGTCTTTTCTCATATGAAAGATATTCAAACCCCTGATCATTTTACTTGCCCTCCTCTGCTTCTTCTTAGCTCTGTTTATCCGTATTTTGAGCTGCTGCATATTCACCTGGCTGTGTTATTCACTTTGAATCTTTTTCTGTGTGAGATATAAACAGTTCAGACTCTTATTGGTGTGTATATGAAGTTAGGATGGTTTTGCCCAATCGTATATCTTTTTTCATGCATTTGAATTTAATTAGTCACCCAGTGTAAAGAGATCTTAACACTTCTTGGTTGATTTTGATATTCTGATTTTTTTAGTATCATCCACAACTTTGCATTTGCTGTTACTTGTAAATATTACTTATGGGGAAGTTAAAAGCACTTTTCCCATTAGAAATATCCAATGGGCTCTGCTTCTGTTGTCTTTTTCTGTATGTGAGAGAGCGGGGGAGGATATTGAATTTTTAAAGTATTTTTTTTTAAAAAAAACTTTAACACAACTAATATACAATAAAGAAAGAAAAAAGAAAAGAAAAATGTGCAAAAAGATAATGAACTTTAATTTTTAAAATCTTCTGAATTAATATATGTACTTGTTTTCAAATTCGTTAGCTTTTTTATACATCCACCAAACATGATAGAGTGTCTCCTCATGTTGTTCTCATTTCCAACAAAGATTCAAAGTATCTTTATGCCTTCTAGACAATTTATTTAGTGATAAATGCCAATACATCATTTTATAAAATTCTCTTTAAAATTAGAACATACTGTACATTTCAGTATTTTCAGCCACATATTTTCCCATTGATCCATTTGTATATTGTCACCAAAATTTGGCCCATTTTATTACATATTCTTTCACTTGTCATCTTATCTCATATTTCAACTAACATTTTTATATTTTAGGATAACATGTTCATTATTAGTGCTTAAGTCTGTTTCAAACTCAAGTTTTACATTGTTCAAAATCAAAATCTTTTATCCTCTTGAAACGTTTTTAATAATTATATATTAGAAAACTGTGGACATTCTTGGTTTTGTTTTACAGTCCTTTTGAGGAAATTATAGTTTGTCATGATAAATTAGCCATTTACTTATTTGTTGTCTATAAAATGCTTTTTGTGCTGAAACCACAAAACTGTTTTCAGCCACATCCTGTACTTACATTTATTCCATACTTTAAGAACAGCCAACCTGACATTGTGATTTCTGAAATTTACATTAATCTTAGTTTTGTCATTACTATAAATGTATGTCACCCAATTTCAGATTCATGTCCCCCTAACTCCAATAACCTGTTTATTTGCAACTCCTATTCTTTCATCAAGACTAAATAGATACACAATATAATTTCAAATCTGGTAGACTGGGGACTGATGAGGTATCAGTCCTCTTTCCTTTGTATCTTGCAATACCTTATTATTTATTCATATTCTTTGCTTTCTGCTGTTAATGAATTAACATTCATTCTTCTTCATTTAAGAATATTTGCTGAGAAATTTTGTCAGAGGTTTAAGTTTACATATTTTTGTCAGGAAGTTTGCAAATACATATTTGATTTTTTTTACTGAATGTCCTCAGGATCAATTATTTGTTTGTTTATGAGGCTTGCAGGCCATGTGACAACAAAAGGATTTTGTGCATCTTACATTAAGTAAAAACAATAAACGAAGTGGTGAAAAACAGCAAGAAATCCTGTCTATCTGGATTATTATATTATAGCCTTTCAAGATGTCCTAGAATATCTTTTCTTTTTAGTTGATTTGTTTAATTGTTCTTATTCCATCCATGAGAAATTATGTATGATTCAAGTATCACAGAGCTCCCCAATTCATGGGCCACTATTGGGCCATGGGCTGTTTGGAACCGGGCCTTGCAAGTAGTGGATGAGTGCATGTATATAAAGCTCCCCTCGCACGAGCAGCGGCTGCTTGTACTAATGCACAAAGCTACTCTTGCACAAGTGATGGCTGCTTGCACTTACACCTCCCTTCACGCAAGCAGCCACCACTTGTGCTCACTTGCAAAGCTCCCCCAATGTGAGTGGTGCGTGCCCCCTGCTCACACAAATGGAGCTGTTCACATGCGCCTGCCTGCCATTCGCAGGGAACTAACCCCTCTTCCACCCGCCACTTGGCTTCCAAGCCAAAAAGGCTGGGGACTGATGAGGTATCAGTCCTTTACTTCCTACAATGAAAACAGTATTTACAAATACTGCTTTCATGTATCATATAGTAGCAAGATTAGATGCTATATTGCAGGGGTATCAAACTCGCAGCCCACAGACTGGATTCGTCATGTGCTGGCCCCGTCCCTGCTTGGTTTAGCAATGGGGGAAAAATATGTCACATGATGACACTGTGACAACGCGAGTCTGACACCCCTGCTATAATGTATAATATCTAAGCATATTTAATTTGGATGGTGAACAGTGAATTTCTTTCCTGAAGGCAAAACATGAATGATACAATAGAGCTCTGATGAGAAAACTATGTACAAGTAGTCTTTGACTTACAATTGATCTATTTGAAATTATGATTTGAAAAAAGTGACTTACAATCCTTCCTTAAAAATTACTGTTATCACAGTACTCCTATGGTCTTCTGCAATTCTTAGTAACTGGCCTGCATTGTTGTGCATCTTGCTGTCACATCACAATTTATAACTAGGCTGTCCAGCTTCTAACAAGCGAAGTCAATTGGGGATGCTGGATTTTTTTAACAATTGTTTGAATCATTTAATGACCATTGTCAGCGTTCCAGCAAACTTCCATTCCAATCAGTAACTCCGAGACAAGTATAATCTCAAAAGTACCTTTATTAGAATAGCAACTGGCACATCTGTGGAATCTCAAAACTAAAAGTTTCCCAGACTTCCCACAATGTCCCAAACTACAATCCATCCCCCTTTTTCCCATCATCATATCACATGGATCAATCATGATCCATCCCAGTGTAAGATCCCTTTTTCATCCTGTGCCACACTTAACCTTGAACTACCAAAAGAATTTCATTTTGTTTACTTAGAACTACTCAATTGAAATCACCCCCTCCGACTTTTTTAGGCTATGTGTCAGCATGGAATATGGCTTCCAAAGCTGACAGGCATCCCCCCTTGAGAAGTTCACCTCCTAAAAGAGATAATAAAACACAAACTCCCCCCCCCCAGGGGACCCTTTGGTTTGTCAGGGAATTCGTTATGGAATTGATTAACCAATCTATCTGCATGTACATTCCAACTTTTTACCCAAGTAACCTCTGACAAAGGTTACACTTCCATAATGCCAAATACTGTAATCTCCCTTGGTACAATCTAGAATCAAGGATTTTCTTAATTTCATGATGTCTCTCACCCTGTACAATCAAAGGTTTGGGTGGAGCTGTTGGGATCAGCCTTAGATTTGACCCTACAGCTAGTTTCAGTAAACTACTAAGGAACACTGGGTGTATTTTCCCCAATAATCGGGGAAGACTTAATTGAACTGTGACTGGATTGATTATTTTTGATATAAGGAAAGGACCTAAGAATTTAGAGCCCAACTTCCTACTGGGAAGTTTCAATTTGAGATATTTAGTTGACAAGAATATTTTGTCCCCTATTTTAAATGGTGGTTGGAGGGATCTATGTTTGTCTGCCTGCTTTTTATATTCCTCAGCAGCTTCAGTCAAAGCTTTTTTTGTATCCTCCCATCCTTTCTTTAATGAGTCCATTCATTCTGTTAAAGACATGGATGTGTGTGTGGGGGGGTGCCTAGATAATTCCGGCATAGGGACAAATTCCATGCCGGTGTTTATTTGGAACGGTGTCAAACCTGTGCTGCTATGTACTGCATTATTGTAAGCAACTTCTGCAAATGGCAACAGCTCTGCCCAGTTGTCCTGTTGATAATTTACATAGCATCTAATGTCGTTCTACCATGGCGTTCATCCTCTCTGCTGCCCCATTGCATGCAGGATAGAACGCTGAGGATAGCCCTTGGGATGACCCAATGGACTTTAAAAATTCCCTCCAGAACTTAGCTGTAAACTGTACACTTTGGTCTGAGATTACTCTACGAGGTACTCTGTGGAGCCCATAGATATGCTTCACAAACACTTTTGCAAGCTTTTTAGTCAAAAGTAGTCCTTTACAGGCTGTAAAGTGGGCTTGCTTAGAGAATAAGTCAATAACAGTCCAAATCATTGTATTCCCTCCACTCTCAGGTAATTCTACAATGAAGTCCATCGCAATTTCTTGCCACATCTTCATTGGTTCAGCTACTTGTTGAAGGAGGCCAGGGGGCTTCCCAGTTCTGTGTTTCATTGTGGCACAAATTGAGAAGCTTTTCACATAGTCTTCAACATCAGGTTTCATTTTTGGCCACCAGAACTGTCTCCTGACTAAATGCAGGGTTTTTAAGAACCCAAAGTGCCCCCCAACTGCAAGTCATGGCTACACTTCAGTACCATTAGGCTTAGATTATTGGGTACATAACATTTTGTCCCTTTCCCTTGTTCAATGTCAAGTCGGTTTGATACTCAGCAAACCAGGGATCAGTCAAAAGGGCTGCTTTCAACTCAGTTGTCAGTTTTTCTTCTAGGTGTCTGGGGCTGCAGTTGACTTGGCCTCGGGTGATTACTTGGCCTGCTGGTTGGGCTTCTAATATTGTCTGCACTACTTCCTCTTGGTGACTATCAAATTGGGGTTTTCTTGACAGGGCGTCCGCCAGTACAGTACAGTCCACCTCGGCAAAAGACGGAATAAATTGTCTATAGAAATTGGCAAAACCCCAAAAGCTTTGAAGTTGCTTACATGTTTTGGGGGTTGCCACCACTCTCACTTTTCCAGGGTCCATCTCAGTTCCCTGGTTGGATACTTGGTAGCCTAGGTAATCCAGCGACTCTTTGTGGAATTTGCATTTTGACAGCTTTACATATAACTTGATGGCTAAAAGGTTTTTAAGCACTTGTCTGACCAATTTGACATGTTCTTCAATGGTTACACTGAATATAAGAATGTCACCAGGTAGACGAAGCCCCTTTGGTACAGGTGTGGATGTAACACTTCGTTGATGAGTTGCATAAATACTGCGGGGGTGGAGTCCGAAAGGCATGACTCAGAATTGGAAACTACCCAAAGGGCAGTTGAAGGCAGTTTTCCATTTGTCTCCCTCCTTTATGCGGACTCGGTAGTAAGCTTCTCTCAGATCTAGTTTGGTGAAGACCTTGCCTTAATAAGTCCTTCATGAGGGGAAGGGATATATGTTTTTTATGCACATGGCGTTCATGCCCCTAAAATCAACACATAATCTCAAGCCACCATCTTTCTTTTCTTTGAACAGCACTGGGGCGGCCAACCTAGATTTGGCAGGTTCAGTGAAACCTCTATCCAAATTGTTATCGATGTATTTTCTCAGTCATACAAAAACTCAGTCATTTCAGCTGGTGTCATGGAATACAGCTTTGGTTATGGCACAATAAACGGCTCAATGGGGAGGTAAAACATTGCATTCCTCTTCGCTGAACACCTCAGTCAAGTCTCTGTATTGTTTGGGGACTTTGGGGGCACCTGGAGGAGAGTCTGAGGTGGTGGCTGCTGCTTCAGGTTGGGGATCTCTGTTGGATGGCAGTTTCTTTGTGGGAGGAAGCGGGACAATGGGCCAACCCCAATTATGATTTTTCAATATCCATCCTCCCATTTGATGATAGGGACCCATTTATCTAACCAAGCAAGTCCCAAAATGACAGATTCTGACATCTTTGGAGCCACTACAAAACGTATGAGTTCACAGTGACTGCCAATCTCTAGTTTGATTAACTCTGTCATCTGGGTGGCCGGGATTCCCCCAATTAAAGTCCCATCTACTTGTTCAAACCTGATTGGGCGTTTCAGTGATGGAGAGGCCAATAAGGCATCTAGAACACCCGCTATCTATTACAGCTTCTATCTCCCCTGCCTCCCCCGTGTCAGGCACCGCTAACTTCACTTGTACTGTAAAAGGTGTGATGGCAGCACTCACCATAGGGTCGTCTTTTTCACCGGCTTCTCTGAGGAGAATTTCTTGGGTTGGAAGTTCATTGCTCCTTCTGCATGGAGGGGACTTTTTACAGTGTGTCTAGCAAACTGGCTAGTGTCTGGAGGCTCCCGTTGATATTTTTTTTTGGACCCCTGGTGGATGTACTAGGCCTGGTTGTGGAGCTTGTGGAACAGTGCAGGAGCCAAACAGTCGGCTGCTCCATGGCCGTCCTGTTCTATGGACACAACAATAGCACTTTATCATTCTTGTGGATCGGGTAGGAGCTGCTTCAGCAGGTCTGGTCAGAGGCTGCCTGGCCACAGCTCCCCTAGGTAGGGTTTTTTTCTATGGATTGATTTCCTGGTCTAGTCTGAGGGACATTGCATACCAATCCTGCAGAGTCTCGGGTATTCCTCTAATGTTACAGACCTTTTTTACTTCTGGGTCAATGGCGTTCTTGAAATAGTGCAACAGAATTCTTTCAGGCCAGTCCATGAGATGGCTTGCAACCCTTCTAAACTCCCCCACAAAGTCTTGTAAGGGTCGCTTGCCTTGTTTCATTTCCATTAATTTGTCCTCATTTTCTCCCACTCCGTCAGGATTCTCGAATCTAACCTAAGGAGATCAATGAAAGCATTGACATCCTGTAGTTATGGGACTTATTTGTAGTGCAATTGAGCCACCCAATCAGAAGCATCCCCCTCATTCATCCCATCTGTTATTGCAGTGACCAGATCGTGTTCTGTTGCATCTATGTGGGACCGGATTTGAGTGAGGAAATAAGCAAAATGTTCATGTCATCCATCAAAAGTTGCTTTAAAAGCCATCTGATCTGGTCTAAGGGGAGGGAAGTGGGATTGCCATAGCAACTGCGGGTTGAGCTGGAATGAATGGAGTCTGACGAGGAACATATGAACTTTGAAGGGGTACTTCGAGGCCTGGCTGAGTTGGGGCTCCCTGGAAGAAGGGTCCCAGCAGGGTTGCTCCAATGGAGGGTTGATTAGGGCCCTGCCTTGTTTGTTGCCTTCTTCCCCTTAATGGGAAGAGGGGTGGCTGCCATCTGCTGTCTGTGCAGATCCCTTTGCTGAGAAGGGATCGCTGGTTCTCTTTGGGGCCAGGGTGTTCCCAGACCAGGGGGTGCTGGCATTCACTGGCATTGAACCCACCCTTGACAGGATAAAATCCCCACCCTGGAGGAATACTCTTTGCAGGGGGTAATCTCCTTTCTGGTTGTGGAGGGGGGGCAGCTTGGGGTTTGTAACGTACCCAACTTTTAGTTTCAAGATAATGTCAGCGTTCCAGCAAACCTCCCTTCCAATCAGTAACTCAGAGACAAGCATAATCTCAAAAGTACCTTTATTAGAATAGCAACTGGCACATCTGTGGAATCTCAAAACTAAAAGTTTCCCAGACTTCCCACAATGTCCAAAACTACAATCCATCCCCCTTTTTCCCATCATCATATTACATGGACCAATCACAATGATTTGCTTAACAATTGGCATTCACTTAATGATTGGATAAAAATGGTCATATAAAATTGGACCTGATCATATGATGATTTATTTAATGATCACATCACTTAGCAACCAAAATTCTAGATCCAATTGTGATCATAAATCAAGGCTACCTATATACTGAAGTTACATGACCAGTTAAGTAATTGAAATATAAGAATTCTTCATAACACATACACACAATCTCTCTCTCCCCCTCCCTCCCTCTGTCTCAGAGAGAGAGAGATGCATACCCACACAGACATAAAGGAATGCATAATTACCAGTTGCAATTAACTTTCTTTGAAAATTTGGCATGTTTATATAAAATCAATAGTCAATATGTGTTCAATACCACTTATCACTGTTATAATGTCTGTTTAGGAGATGGTATATTTGTGATTTGAAAAATAATACATTGCATTTGTTTGAGGTTTCTGTAAGGATAACTATGATTACCAGAATGGAAACTTAATTTCATAGTATATAGTTTTCTGAATGAAAATATAGATATAAATCTAGTAGTTTAGACACATATAAGGAATGTACTGCAAATAACATATATATCATACATATGAGATCAGAATTGTTGCATAGCTTTTGAAACAATTGTGAAAGATATCAATTTGAATGTTTACAATCTATTTTTAAAACTGAGAAGAATATTAAGATCTCTGATGATCCTTTTACAGGAATTGTGAATTGTATAGTAGTAAACTGTCAGTGCAGTTTATTACTATATTGTGTGAATTGGAATTAGTGAAAGTGGGATGACTTTGGGAAAGAGAAAAGAGGAAAGTACAGCTTTATCTGAAAAATGGCAAATACATTACCTGAATTTCAAAAGACACTACTTATAGAAGTATCCATATTCTGACATGAATTTGTGATGTTCATTTTTAATACATAAAAATAGAATCCATCAGCATACTTTATTAATATATTCAACATGTTACGGTTCCTTTTTAAAATATGTTTATTTTTAGATAATGAAAGAAATCCAAGAGCACAAAATTAAAATATATGAATTCCCAGAAACAGATGATGAAGAAGAAAATAAGCTGGTTAAAAAGATTAAGGTACTAAAATACACTGAAACAAATTTTTAGTTTCATGTCAGAAAATTCTGTGCAAATGGGTTTTATTTTAATGGACAGAGTCATTCCACAAAAGAATGTGTATCAGACATCTATCTTGGCTTTAGTCAAATTACCAAGAAAACTCTGGCATATATAAACTTTTAAACACTGACACATGTATCAGATTATTAAGGAATGTTTTGATTGTTGTTTAACAAGCCTACTAAAACAATTCTTATTTATAAAATGTCCTTGCTTTTAAAAGCTCTGTATTGTAGTGACTGCTTTTAGATGTTTCCTTTATTACTGGTTAATAATTAATAATAAAGGAATTATGCTACAAAAGAAAATAATGGTGAATCTTATCTGAATCCTTTCTTCTTTTTAAAGTAACAAGCTTATTCAGATGTTCTGTATTTGATTTACCATAGCTACCTATGTTGTCAATAGCTAGGCAAAATATATTTAATTTTTACAAGACTATTTGAAGCAAAGAAAAGAAATTTCATATTTCCAGCTTAATGGAATGTTTGTAATATTATTTTTAACAAGTAAGATTTTAAAATGAGATGCTGTAGTGCCCTCTTATGGTAGATTGCCTCAGTGTCATGCAGTGAGTTGATAAATATATTTAGATTTCTTATCCTAGTGATTTCCCAATCATTCAGTCATCTGTCTGCTTATTTTATTGTTTTGTTATTTGGTTCTAAATGGGTGTGTGTGTGTGTGTGTGTGTGATTTTGCATGAAATATAGTGTTGTAAAATCATTTCAATTCTGAGGAACATTATTGAAACTCGTCATGTATCAGTTTATGTTGAGCAATTATATATGTTTATATAATATTCCTCAGAATTGAAAAGAGAGCATGAATGACCCTAAAAAGAGCCACTAGAGGGGGTATTCTATTGATGCAATAAGAGCAAAGAAATATTGATGCTTTGCTGCTCTTACTGCCATGAGGTAAGCATTAATAGTGGCTTTAACTCATATTTGGTTGAGTTCATTCTTTGTTTTCCTCCAGCAATGCTCTAGATGTCTCTTGGCCCTTTCAACTCCTCCAGGAACCACGGAGTAACTGGAGTGATGGGCCAAAAGAGTCCACATAGTTGCCATCCTATCAGCCAGAGCCTCAGCAGGACTCTGTAGCAAATCAAGTATTTACCCCCAGCTGCTTAGAAAACCAGTTGGGGCCACTAATTGCTGGAGACAAATTAATCAAAAGGTTCTGCCTTCCTGTGAATGTGATTAAATTTAAAGAATATAATCTTCAGTTCCATCATGACCAGTCTTGAATAGAAAACGTTCTTAATTTTATAACCAGATGATATTCTTCTTTACACCTACAGTCTGTCCTGTATTCATTCTTTTTTCTAATCTCCTTTGACATTTATTTTTATTGTGATCTCAGAGCAGTACAAAAAGTTTTACTTTCCATCCAACCTGTCAATAAGTTATTTTAGGAAAAAATATTTTGTTTCTTTTGTAGGACCGTTTACCTCTTGCGGTAGTAGGTAGTAATACTATTATTGAAGTCAATGGGAAGAGAGTTAGGGGAAGACAGTATCCTTGGGGTGTTGCAGAAGGTAAGTGAATAGAATGTGTAACATACATAATTGGGCAATAAGTTATATCTTTATAGGAATATTACAGTTTCAGAAAAGCAAGATAGAGGTTCAGATTTTCCTACTTGCCCTTCCGTCTCCACATAACAGTACCCTTAATTATACTTTACATCTTTTACTAATATTGCAACAAAATCATAAGACTCACATATATGTAAATTGAGAATTTCCTGAGATATTCAATTGAATTATATTGTGGATGTTTGAATTATTTCAAAACTCTTCTATAATCAATTCATTTTAACAGTCTAAGCATCATTTTGCTTTTGAATTGGAAGCAAGCACAACTTTATTATGTATTTGTTAAACTGCAATTAACTTTCATGTTTGTTTTATTTCACTTTATTTAATTGTAAATTTGGATAATTATAATGACATTTCAGTAATGCAACTTTATTTATTAAGTTTGTTTTTACCTTTTTTATTGATCTTAAAAGAAGCTAACCAGAATTGGACCTGGTTAGTACTTGAATGGGGAAATCATATATACTAGAGTGGATTTTAAAAACTTCCTGAAAGAAGGCGTTGGCAAAGCATATCAATATTGTTGCAACAAAAATAACATGAATATATCCTTTGAATTATTAAGCATCAAGGGAAATTTTACTAATGACAAATACAAGGTTAAGCTTGACCATCTGATGCTGATTAAAGTCTGTTAAAAATGAGCATTTTTTTCATGCAGTTGAAAATGGCGAACACTGTGACTTCACAATTCTAAGGAACATGTTAATAAGGTAAACAAGTAGTCTATGACATTAATATTGGCAACACATTTTCAAATAATTCCCGTTTCTTGGACCTTTCCTATATTTGGTGATAAGGAGTAATAGAGGGCTGGGTCATATTTTCAGTGCAGGGTAACGTGTGATGGCACAAGTATAAAGAAAGAGTATGAAAGAAAGTTTTAAAAAACTTGATATCCAATGTGACACTTTATTTTCCATTTTTATATAATACATTTGGGAAATAGTTTGTTGGATATAATTTAAAATAAAATCAATATTAAATGCATCACAGAATAATGTATTTTGCCCTTTATGGATACAGATATAGAATTTTTCAGCTCTGAACTAATTTACAGTAACTACAATACAGGTAGTATTATGAACATAATTGAGCCCAAAATTTATGTTGTTAAATGAGACATTTGTTGAGTTTTGTCCCATTTTACGACCTTTCCAGCCACAGATGTTAAGTGAATCATTGCAGTTGTTAAGTTAGTAACATGGTTAAGTGAATCTGGCTTTCCCATTGACTTTGCTTGTCAAAAGGTCACAAAAATTGTTCACAAAACCCCAGTGCACTGCAACTGTCACAAATATGAACCAATTGTCAAGCATCCAAATTTTGATCACATGACCACAGGGTTGTTACAATGGTCATAAGTGTGAAAAATGGTCATAAATCACTTTCAGTGCTGTTGTAACATTGAACAGTCACTAAATAAACTATTGTAAGTCTAAGGCTACCTGTATTTCAGTTTTTAAACAAACTTTCGAAAACCATTTCAACATTCTGTAAAATCTTATTTTAACAGTGTTACTTATATATGGTACTTATATGGTACTATTCAGGAAATAAGTTGCTGATGGGTTTTTTGTTTCCTTTTTTAGAACTCATATGCAAGACCTGAAAGATGTCACTAATAATGTCCATTATGAGAATTACAGAAGCAGAAAATTGGCAGCTGTAACATACAATGGAGTTGACAACAACAAAAACAAAGGGCAATTAACAAAGTAAGTGGTAATTTAGATGGTGCTATAATTTGTTCCACCTGGTTCTGGAGAATTATTTGAGGTTAAATATTCTAAATCTGGTTATATCTTTAAAGGCTCATAAAATAGCATAGCATCATGCAGCCTTTCCAGATTTTATCTCAAAATGCAAATTGTTGGAGTATCATAGAAATACATGATTGTGTCAATATAAGCTTTTCATAATTGATTGGGAGAGTAAGGAACAGGATCTATTGAAGTAAATAGAATTTACCACATCCAGACAGACTCTATCACAGAATGCAACCTTCTGCATGATTTAGTTAAACCTAATCTCAAATATGTATATGTGTTGCTTAGTAGTTTGATCTGTTTCAAAATACAGTACATATAATGTACTATGAGTTATTTGAAATTATTTGAATTTGTGCTATACAAATATTACTTTTCTGTGTGATTCAAATTTCAGTATTGTTTTCAAGATTTTTATTACACTTTTCATAAATTACATTTGGTATTTGTGTTTATGTATATTCCTTAGGAAAATCTGGTGGGAACATTTTTTTGTCAGACAAAGATTAATCTTCTTGCTGTTTGAAAGCAGATACACCCATATTCTAGACCAAATGAGATTAATGTGTAATATGTTGCAGGATATAATTGTTTATGGACCAGTTGTATGGAGACCAACTCTGCATAGTCATAGATAACATAATAGGAAAGATGTTTGATACTTTATATTACCAATTAAACTTATCTTCAGTATCTTATATGGATA
This sequence comes from Pseudonaja textilis, assembly GCF_900518735.1. The sequence goes on from NW_020769326.1 coordinate 3,762,430, forward strand.
TTTGTCTTGCAAAAAATAATCCTGTTTATTTTGGGAACTGTTTTAAATGAAAAAAAATCCTTATAAGATATTCAAACATAATTGGCCCTAGCATGACTTAAGGCTGATAACATTTTCAGTTTACTTCCTATCTTACAATTTAAAAAAATCTAAAAATTCAACTGTTCCTGCCTTTTTTTGTTCATTTACTACTGAGAATCATTTATATAAAATCAACAGTGAAAGTGTTTGCTCCCTGATATTATTACCTTTGCTTTTCATACTGACAAATATCTGCAACATTAAACATCAGAGTAAGTACATGGCTTTTAACTGAGCATGGATTTTTATTTCAGTGCTATTTTAGTCTCCTTGTTCCATCACAATTCAGAATGTTATTAATGTCTCACCCATAAAGCAATATTATTTATTCTTATCCATAGTGACATGAATGCTTTCCAATAAGTTTTTCTTGTATTTCCAAAGTTAAAATACTAACTGCAACCAAAAAGGAGAAAACAACAACAAAACAAAAACTAAACAAGAATCCCCCAAAAATGTGCATAAAAGTTCTAATGGGGCTCAAGGTTGACTCAGCCTTCAGATTCAAATAAAACTTGATTTGTGAATTTGATATTATTCATATATATCATTTGAAAAATAATCAACAGTGAACCACAAGTTTGCATATGTTTATGGAAAGAATGTCTTAAGTATAGCATTTCTCTTTTTGACTAAATACCAACTACTATTCCATCCAATCCATTCAACAACCAAATCCCTTCATATTGAATTAAATTCCATACAGTGTTTAAAATGTAAGGTGTGGCACATATTTTTGGCAGAATATGCCACCATCAAAAATGTAGGCTTTGCAGTTGTAATATCCTGGGTTTTTGAGAGAACCATATGGAAGTAATTATCCAGATTCCAAACATTCAAGATTTAAAGATCAATATTAGTGCCTTAAATTAAGTCTGTAAACAAACTGTCAGCTAATGTAGTTCAGATAAAAGAAACATATTGGTTCAAAAACTTGTCTCCAGCAAGCAAACAACCAAAGCTTAAAAAGGGGAATAATGATTTATACCAATAGTAGTTAATTTTTTAAGTATTTGGGATCTGGATAATTAAATGTAAAAATGTAGGCAAGAGTGCTTTCAGACCATGTTCTACAGAAACTATTTTCTCAAATCACAGAAACAAAGAATTCTTCTCCGGTGCATTGTTCAGTACTTTACAAAGCTGTATTTATTTTCTTACTTGTCCTCCCAAAACCCCAAGCAATAAACATGCTTTGAGGACCAAGTGGGGCAGAAAAGGGAATTGAATACTTATTAAAAGTATTCAATTTATTAAAAGTTTCCACTGCACAGACTTTAAACTACCTAGTTGAAAATGAAACATCCCATCACAGAAGCTTTAAAAAAAAATTGTTTGTTTATATAGCTGGATGTCTAGCTTCATTTGGAATTGTTAAAATTATTTATCAGATTAATTGAGGAATTTATTTTGAATACTGATCACAAATGAAGATACGTGTGTCCAATAATTGAGAGAAAAGTTTTTTAAGTTTTAAGTTTCACTATTTAGCACAAATACATATTATCTACATTAGTTAACATTGTTTTCTTCATACAATTTTCTTAACAATTGTTTTAAATCATTTTACCAGAATTAGATTAATTGTTGCTCACTCCTTTTAATACCTTAGATTATTTAAATTGGACAGGTTTATAAATGTTTATGAGTTTAGGACAAAAAGTACAGATTTAATGTGTTATTTTGTCTGTGACATAAAACTTCATTGCTGTTTACTGTCCATGTTGGCAGAATAATAGTTTTTAGTAATTGTTTAACTCAAATAAGTTAGGTTGTGGCCTTGCATGTAATTGGCATAATTGCTTAGGACTGATAGCTTATGTTTTGTTTTACCAACAACAGGGCAATATTTTAAAAGGATTTCAACAGCTTCATGGCTACAGCTTTTAGATTAAAGTTTTTTTAACTCATGTTTTTGCTACCTTTCTTTAAAATCGTGTGCCATCTTCTAGTCTGATGAGTTTCTCCATTAAATTAATACAATTTTTTCTAATGCCTTATAGCAATAGAAGAACAAAGATTTTTTAATGCTGGCCTACCAATGCAGGGTACTAATAGAACTGTGTGGAATTCCATTGCTGCAAGGATGAATTGTCATTCATGAAACCGAAATGAATTCAGAGATTATTTATAACAATCTGAATGTGAAACACATAAATGGATATTATGAAGCACTATAGTAAATCCACTCCTAGAATTTAGCACCTTCATAATATTTTACCTAATTTACATCTATTTTAGAAAATCTTTCATATAGCTTGCAAGAAGGAGTTAATAATATTTCTCAATCCAGGAACCAGAATGCATTTTATTATTGTTACCATTTATTAATTTGCATAATAATTTGAGATTTTACTTCTCAATTAACTGCATTATAATTGTCCTGTTTCATATTGTCTTCACTCAGTTTATAAACTCTTATATATGAATAAAGAGAAGAATTTCCTAGTTCACATTTTAGAAAGAATAAATAGAATTTACATAGCATAGAACTAAGAGTCAACTCAAGATGTTCCAAAATTTTTTACTTTAAGAAACCGCAACTATTATAGCCAATAGTTGAAAAATGTTGAAAATTACACTTGAGCCATATTTGGATGACCAGTTTCCATCCTTTTGTTTTTGATTTAGATTTTACTCTTTCAGTATTTTAATATTAAATATTTCTTTAGAAAGTTTAGAAATATCCTCTAAGAGCTGTACCTCAGCTTATAATGATAATTATTTTATTAAATTTGAATTTAGTTCATGGCAATTCCAATTTGGCAATTCAGGATTAATATTTAATGAAACATTAGTTGTATATTCTTTGCTCAATTTTCCCTCCTCTTACCCATTTTTATAGTAGTTCTTTATGGAGCATCAGATATAATTATTAGACTATCATTTGAAAAGTTTTTGATACAAGTGATACTTGTAATCTATAATTATTTCATGATCCTTGAGAACATATTGTTATGCATGCCATAGAAAATTAAAGCTGATTGTTAAGGCAGTGGAATTTTTCATTGGTTTCATACAATATAAAATTTCTTCAGTTGAAACTTAGAAAATCATACTTTTCAAGTCAGACATGTTGTAAATTATCTCAATTTATGGAATATTTTAAATTTTTGCTGAACTTGTTTCACTGCAGTGAACCTGCAGTCAATATATACTGTTAAATTTGAGTTCTAATCTGGCTTTGTTAATCAATAATGAAGTATGAGTTTTGTTTTATCAAGATAAGAGTTGACATTTGTATCTATTGTATTTTACTTATAGTGCTAATTATTGTCAGTATTTTCCAGAAATACACCTTTGATGTCAATCAAATGAACTGCCTGCAATATTGCATTGTAATATACTTAACAGTAGCATAGGCCTAAAGAGAGTTGTAAATTGAGGTTTGCTTTGAATAGTTAATTAGATGAATATTTAGTCCTCTTTTTAAAAAGCATGCAAAATTCTCGGCATACCAACATAGGCAAAGAGTTTTGAAAGCTTTGCACAGCAGTTGCATTAATTACAGGCAACATTTCACTAACAGAATATTTAAAGCCTAGCTTTAACTAACCATCTACCAGTATGATGGAAATCTTGCTTGAGAAGATCATAGAAAACAGCATAGCTTCAAATCCATAATGAATTTGTTTTTTTAAATTGCTGCTTTTTATTTTCGTGGTTTTATTTAAGCATGCTAAGCTTCTGTATATTTTTGTTTTTTTAGATTTGACACAGTTGAAGGCATGTAAGTGGTCATTTCCATTTTTCAAAAGACTTAAGAAATTAAACAAGGCTTTTAATGTTAAGTGTAACATTTCAAACTTTAATTTCAGTTTGTGCATTTTATTTTGCTTTAATGTTTCTTTTATTCTAAAATTTCCCTAACACATGGTTAAATAATTATGAGGACTCAAGAGCATCTTTATTCACAGTCTAGAAAATGGTTTGGCTATAATCGGGTATAAAATACATTATTAATACTATTATATGAAATAGTATAATAGTACTTGAAAACATGTCAAGCTTATTTCTTACCTCTTAAAGAAGTTATCTGAGCATATAAAAGCACTGTATTGTGAAGACAAAGTGGTTTACAAAAACTCATGTTTTGGTTTTGTGTTCATAGGATAATTATTATTCTGCTTTGTGTTCAACTGATCACATGCATCCAATTTTTGCACAATACAGAGAACAAATAATTAAGCAGTATTGCATATCATTATAATGTGGTATTTCTCTGCCCAAACATCTTTTAAAATCTCCCCCTTTTCCTCAATACCAGCATGTGTATTGAAAGAATATGAATGACAATAACCTGCCTATTTGTACATTTAATATAAGGTCAGGGATTCCTTTCAGATTAAAAAAATCTTACTGGGATGAAACATTCAAATAGATGTTTATTTCTGTCAAATATTTACTTAATTTATCTGAATTATTACTTTCCAAGGCTTAGGTTTTATAATATATTTTGTCAAGGATTAGGAAAACAATTTTAAAGAAATCTCAGCAATTTAGCAAACCCTCTCTTTAATTGATAAAATTTTGCATATTGGTAGGTGCTGGATTGCCTAGATTTAGTGAATGTATCTCTTAAAAAATCAATGGGGTTGATGGTTTTGTTTTTGGAATTTTTTTTTTTTTTTTTTTGAGAAATATGTGTATTGTAAACTAGGAGAGCACATTAAACTACCGTGTTTCTTAGAAAATAAGACAAGGCCTTATTTTTTTTAGACCCCCCCCCAAAAACAGCTAAGCCGTCTTTTCGATGGGTGTTTTAATATTCCCCCCACGTGCCTCGCCCAGACACTTCTATCCAAAGGAACGCCCCATGTGCCTTGCCTCTCTAACAGGCCCCTTCTTTAGCAGCTGAAAATGCCCCATGCGCACCCTTGCTTCTCCACTGGGCTGCTTCTGTAGCAGCCAAAAGGAACTATTCCACAAGCTTATCACAGACTGGGGAAGAATGGCAAACAGGAAAATTCCCCCTCCCCATTTTCCTCCCTGTTTGCCAAAAAGCCTCAATTCCAAAACGTCAACATTCGGAATGGAGGGTTTTTGGCAAACAGGAGGAAAATGGGGAGGGGGGATTTTTCTGCCTGTCATCTAGTCCTCAAGGGACTAGTCCTCAAGGGACTAGTCCTCATCTAGTCCCTCTCCCTCTCCCTCCCAATTTTCCTGCCTTTCGCAAAAGCAACTCCATTCCGAGCCTTCAGCATATCCCAGGACCCTGCAAAGCTTTTTGTAGTGTGCATGCATGCAAGCAGTGGCTGTGAAGTTCATCGCATTGGCATAGCCTCTTCGAGCAGGACCCTGGAAGGATTGCTGTGCTGCCACTTGCACGCACAATGCTACAAGAAGCCTTGCGGGGTCATGCGATACCCTGAAGGCTTGGAATGGAGTCTTTTTCACAAATGGCAGGGAAATGGGGAGGGGAATTTTCCTGCCTGTCATCCATTCCTCGAGCTCCTTCTCCCTCCACATTTTCCTGCCTTTCTCAAAATTGACTCCACTCCAAGTCTTCAGCATATTCCAGGACCCTGCAAGGCTTGTTGTAGCATTGTGTGTGCGAGCAGTGGCACCACTATGAGTTTGGATACACTGGCGCAGCTGCTCATGGTAGGATGCCAGCTGCACCAGTGTGATGAAGCTCACAGAGGTGCTGCCATTCATGAGTGCAACACCACAATAAGCTTTGCAGGGTCCTGCTCTAAGAGAAACAAATAACAGGCAGGAAAATTCCCCTCCCCATTTTCCTGCCTTTCACAAAAACAGCTCCACTCTGAGCCTTCAGTGTATCCCAGGATTGCAATGCAGAAGGCTCCATTTGGAATCTTCAGCGTTGCAATCCTGGGATACGCTGAAGGCTCGGAATGCCTCTGCTTCAGCGCAGAATGACTTTCGCCCATCTCTGCAGCCGGACACTTGCCCCCTCCCCCCATGCTCATGCTGGCCATGTCCATCCCCTGGGCTTATTTTCAGGGTATGGGAAATATTAGACCCACCCCACAAAAAATTAGGATTGGGCTTATTATTGGGGTGGGTCATGTTTTCCGAGAAACACAGTATAATCTAATGACAGTCTGCAGAAAGGGCTATTTTATTAAAAAACAGATAACAAAATAGTTATGATACGGGGGGGGGGGGGGAATCCCTGCAGTATGCACTAATCCCTTTTATTAGATTTTTACTTTTGTTGTACAGAATATTTCAATTAAACTTGGATTTGGTTTAGAATATAGGAACTTTATAGTTGTTCTCATGAAATCTTTGTTTGTCGGAGTCCTGTGACTTCTTAATTCTCTAGTTCTATATACTTAGTTTCCCAGTATAATTAATTAGTAAATAATACATTATTTTTGTCATTTCATCTTCCATTTTCTCCATTTGAATTCAAATTTATTTAATTCACTTGCTGTTTGTCCTCATTGAACTAAAACTAGGTTTTTCTGATTGAACTCGCTGTTCTGTTTTGTGATTAATCATGTTTTTCTGAGTTCAAGAGGGTTCGTTCTCTCTCTCTCTCTCTCTCTCTCTCTCTCTCTCTCTCCATACACACACATACACACACGTGTGTGTGTGTGTGTGTGTGTAGCAGATAAAAACCATCCGTTTTTTAATATTCGAGCAGGTATTTACTAAACAAAAATATTCTCATTTTAGGAATATACCATATTTTTTGGACTATAAGTCGCGCTCCCCGTCTCCCCAAAGTGGGTGAAAATATCTGTGCGTCTTATAGAGCAAAAGTTGCTGAAGCCCTGCCTACCCACCAGTTCCCACCCTTTGGCCTCTGCCTCCCAGCAATTTGCCTCCTTGCAGCAAACAGTCTGGTCAGCTTCAACACAGCCTGATTTAGTACAAGCAGCTGATTGGAGGTTAGATCTGTCTCCTGGAATACTACCGATCAGCTGTTCCAGGCTATGGGGATCACCTATCCCCACCACCTGGAATGGGCTGAAAATGGAATGTGCGGAGGCCAAAAATGCAGTGTGCGGAAGCCAAAAATGGGGTGCGTGAAGGCAGTGATAGTGGAAGCAATCCCTGCAGCCTGGAACAGCTGATGGTGGTATTCCGGGGGGCAGATCCAACAGCCAATCAGCTGCTCATGCTAAATCAGGCTGTGCTGAAGCTGACCAGGCTGTTTGCTGCAAGGAGGCAAATTGCTAGGAGGAAGAGGCACTTTTTTTTCTTGTTTTCCTCCCCAAAAGCTGGGTGGTTTTTGTAGTCCAAAAAATATGGTAGATGATTCAGTTCTTCCTTACATTCCTGGCTAATTTTGAAAATAGAAAACTGGCAGATGTTATCTGAAATTTTACTGTAATTACAATTTTAAACAAAATAATTTAAGAAATGTTACCATAGTATAATTCTGGTGGTCTCATGAAGATCAGATTGGATTTGCATGCAGATTTTAGTATGTTCAAATTAGAATCTGGAGCATTTTCTACTGTTTGAATCTGTTTATGATATGGATTCATAAAAGGACTTGCATGAAAAATAATTCAGTTTGTATTGTTTTTAATGTGAATTTGGTCTATTTCAAGTATTATTTTTTTGTAAGCCACACAGTCACTGAGAATGAGTGGGCAGCCATATAAATTCTCTTAAATAAAATAAATGAATAAATTTCCAAAATGTTTCAAGTTGAAATGTTTGAAATATTTTGCTTTGAACTTGGGATAGCATTTATGTTCAGGACGAGTAATTTCAAGAAACTTTATGCTTGAAACACTTCAAAATAAAAAAAAACATTGAACAGTCTTATTTATGAGACACTTCTGTATATCAAACACATAAAACTATTGGCTGAGTTTTAGAACCTTGTTGCCAATTGTACCTATTCGTGCACAAACTCAAACTCCAAATTCTATTATCCTTTTCCAGAAGCAGTGACTCATTAATACAGCTCTAAAACACTTCAAGAGGGTTGTTGAAAATTCTTATTTACATTGCAGTCTATTTTATTTGGGAATAATATCTAATACATCAAGAAAGTTCTCCATTTTTATTCTAATTTTTTTTGTAAGGTTGCAGTATCATACTGCTATAGTAATAGTAAAAGACACACCTGGAATAATTTCCCTTCAAGAATCTAGACCAAATTCTTCCTCAAACTGGCACCTTCTGAAGAATTTTAATTGTAACTTATTTAAGGCTACCGCATTCCAAATGCAGTAGAACCTCTGGTCACAACCATAATTTGTTCCATAACTTTGGTTGCAACCCGATTTGGTCGTGATCCAAACCTAATTTTGGAAATTTGGCATTTACAAAAAAAAAAAAAATGGCGCAGAAGGAGAAATCAGCCGCGGGAGGAAAAAAATTGTGAATTTTTTGGTCAGAACCCGATTTGGTCATGATCAGAAGCGTTCATGATCAGAGGTTCTACTATATATCTGTCTAATTACTTTTCCTCAGTCTTCTCTAATACTTGCTTACTATTTCTTTCTTATGTTAATTCAGTCTCTTTCTTTCTCATTTTTGTCAATCTATTTAGATTTGATTGGATAACTATTTCTCTAATTTTTTTTTCTTTCATCCTCCCTTTCTTCCTGGGTTCATTCTTAGCTGCTCATATCAAAATCAATTACCAAGTTATTTTCTGCTATAATTGTTAAATTGTGGCACCAGTCAAATTGATAGCATTTTCTTTTATCGCAAAAACCTGACAACAGACTGGATGGCTATAGATTGGTATCACAAGCTTCAAAACTCTCTCTCTCTCTGTGTGTGTGTGTGTGTGTGTGTGTGTGTGTGTGTGTGTGTGTGTGTGTAAGTAAGTAAGTATGTGTGTGTGTAAGTAAGTGTAAGAAGAATAGCAACAGAATTCTGGTTCCCAATTAAGCCAATGGATAAACAGTGATACAATGAGCATTTAGATTATTTCAGAGTACACTGATTCTTAAGGATGTCCATTATATACCCAGCATATGTTTTTAACATTTTAGAATTATTATTTTTGTTATACTACTGTAAATAGAACATCAGATGATTTCATTTTCTCCTAAACTAGTTTTTACGTTATTTTTTAGTATAGGACACAATAAAGTGAGCCATTTAAATCCTGTTTGTTAGCTGTGTCTTAACTCTGGGTTACTTCACATTAGAATGTTGTTTGATTGTTATTGGTGTGTGTCTGTTATATTTCTCCCCAATGAAGTATCTCCACAATAATATTGAATGTAATTGTCTGTTTTTACTTATTCCAGGAGCCCTCTGGCACAAATGGAAGAAGAAAGGCGGGAGCACGTGGCAAAAATGAAGAAAATGGAAATGGAAATGGAGCAGGTATTTGAAATGAAGGTCAAAGAAAAAGTTCAGAAACTGAAAGATTCTGAAGCTGAGGTATGTATAGTTTGATTTTTAAAAATGCAATCTAAGCATCAACTGAATAAAGTAATAATTAGAAGCAATATAGTATTAATTTATCACTGTGATTGTGCTACTGTAAGGATAACTAAACATCTATGTAAGGGAAATCAGAGTAATTTCCTATGTACCATGAAAGATAAGTGCAACTCCTAACGTACAACAAATGGGTTGTCATTGCACAGAGCGGCAAGGCACAGAGATAATACAACTACTGGTATATCATTGGAAAGGCTTTTAGCCTATTTTGATGGAAGGGGATGAATGACTCTGAAATGATAAAATGGAAAAATAAATGCACTAAGCTGAATTTCAGATTTATTTTCCTCACAAGGGATTAGACTTTGGACTGTAAAACAAGACACTCAATGTGGTCAATATCCTGTTAGAGGACTTTTAAACATGATGATAAAGGTTTATGTCAGTGTAAGAAAAATAGACATCCATAAATACAGAAAGAATCCAAAAGGAAAAGGATATGTTCTCTCTATCAAAGAAAAAATAGTTTTTTTTAAATGAATGAACAAACCCCCAAACTATTCTGTACTTCCTGGCTTCTCTGTTTTGTTAACAAGAATTGCCAATTACTTTAAAAACTAAAGATTTTTTCCCCCAGAAACATTTGTATGTGGTCTATTTTTATATATTTGGCACTTAATATGTAAATACCACTCAACCAGGAGTCATATATAAAAGAAGTTAGAACAAAAATATTATTTGAATATGAATTTAATTTTAGTCCTCAACTTTAATTGCCTATAAAAATAAAGTGTCTCACTTGTAAAATTAATTGCTTTTCCATAAAAGCACAGAAATCAGGCAAAGACAATTGCATCCTCATATTTTCAGAGATATGGGACAAGTACATGCTCAACAAGCAAAATATGCATATTTACTTTGTAATAATCTAATTTAATTCTCATTTAATTCTTATTTTTAGCTAAATATGTACAGTATTATTTGCTCTACACTAGGGGTGGATTTGTTTAACATAATAAATTGTCATGGCATGTACAATTGTAAATATTTGTGAAGGTTTTAAAATTATTTATAATCTTGCAATATTGTAATCTACAATGTTGTGATAAAAGTTTCATTTAAGTTCTGTTAATAGGGATTCTGTTTAAATAATACCAAACAGTAAATTGTGTATATTGAATACATTGAAGAAACATTCACTGTCTTTTGAAAAAAAGTAATAAAATTGTAGGATGATCAGTTCTCCTAAAGGGGTGAGTCAGATGAAAGGACAATTAACTGATAGTTTGATATTGCTTACTGCTGTAGAGTTTGCTCTTTCACAAATTTGTGAAAGCGAAAAATGCCTCAATCCAAAGACATCTATGTAGTTTTCAGAAAGAAATAACATAGCTTCTCTTAAGATAACTTTTAAGATCTGTAAGCCACACCTTATGATCTATTATTACTATGCATCTTCTATTAGGAAAGCATTAAACAAAAGTAGTGTCTTGAGTTGGCTAAAGACCATTTGAATGATATAACTGGCTGTAGCAACTTCAGGTCCTAGATCGTTCATATTTATTCATGGAACAAATGATCTCAGTTATACAGGAAGACTCTATGGGAGAATGTAAACATTAACTACCAGTGACCTGAAACAGATATGAGTGAGGGTGAAGATTGGTTTCCAAATGTTTAGAGGATGGATATAAGTCATGCAGTACAACAGTGATCCTATCCCAAAAGTAAATCTACAATGGAATGGCTGAATCAGAAAAAATATTGGGGTTTAAATTTACAAGTCAGAATAAACAACTATAAATGAAGTTCGTAATTCTCAGATCCATTCTGGATAATTCTGTTGCTTCATTTATATATATTTGTTTGAATTTTATGCTACCACTTTAAAGTATATGCTGCCATGATTGCTAATCTTATTCTCTTTTCTCTTACATCATAAATTGGGAGCTAAAAGATTCCACTCTTAATATTGCGTTTAATTAAAATTATTTGTGTGTACAAGTAGTCCTCAATTGAATACCAGTCATTTAGCAACAGTTTGATGGATCCCCAAAACTATAACTCATTTCAAAATTACAACCTGATTTTATTTTGGGTGCTTGGCAATCAACTTCCCTTTATAGCTGTTTTCACTGTCCCAGGGTCACAAGATTAAAATATTTTGTCAGTTTCTAGAGTTTATTTCAATTTCTGGCAAAAATGTCCATTGGAGAAAATAGATTTGCTTAATGACTGCAGAACTCACATGACACCATGTTTTCCCGAAAATACAACCTATCTCAAAAACAAGCCCTAGCCTGATTTTCACACCTGTACCTAATCTAATCTGTACCCCCCAAATAAGTCCTAGTTAAGCCTCACCCACCATCAGGCTGTATGAGGTGGGGCGAGATGCAGGTGTAGAAATCAAGCTTGGGGGGGGGGCTGGAGATGCCCCCCACACCCTGCACCTGCTTACCTCATCGCTCCAATAGAGCTGCTCACAGCAGAACGCTGATAAGGCTCAGTTCACCAGGGAGCCACTCTCAGCAGAATGCTGCAAGGCTTGTCTCACTGCTGGAGCCGCTCATGCATGCAACCACACAATGCACCACACAGCATCCAGCCACAAGCAGCTCCATCAGTGCGACAAGCCTTGCGGTGTTCAGTGAGCACTCCACTGACAAAATGAGCCTTGTGGCATTCTGCTACAAGCAGCTTCACTGGCATTTCTCCTTGCTCGCTGCCACACTGGAGCAGAAGGCTGAGTGGGGTCCTGAACAGGACTGCTGGAACCACCGCAGGATGAGGCAGTTGTCAGAATGTTGATGGCCTGGTTGCAGGGTGCTCAGGTTAATCAGTGCCGGGTGTGGAGGGCAGCTCTGCACCCCATGCCATGCTTTGTCCTCCTCCACCACCACCACCTCATTTTGTGGTCGCTGCAGTAGTGTGTTGCTCAACCTCCTCTATTATGGTGGCAAGCAAGGAAAAGAAGTGGTGAAGAATGAAGAAAAACGAAGCGAAGCTGTTGGGGGTTGAGGACAAAGCAAGATAGGAGGTACAGAGCTCCAGCCTGCACCGGCTTACCTGAGAGCCCTTCAGCCAGGCTGCCCATGCCAAACCCTCACCCCTCTCCAGGGCAGCCACAATCCCTTCACTAATCTGCTTTCCAGCTGCATTCTCCCCCTGCCGTGTGAAGGGCAACAAAAATAGTCTGTGGGACTACGGTAAAAAAAACAGTTCAGACCTTCCAACTTTTTTTTTGTGAGAAATTGGAAGGTCTGAACTATGATTTTTTTTCCCCATAGTCCTATAGACTAATTTTGTTGCCCTGCATGCAGTGGAGAACACAGCTGGAAAGCAGGTTAGTGAAGGGACATGGCTGCCCTGGGATGATGGGGTGAGGGTTTGGCATGGATGGCTTGGTTTAAGGGCTCTCAGCAGGGGTGGGTTTCTACTGGTTCTGTCCACCTCTGTAGAACCGATAGCTCTAAAGAGCAGCAGACATAGAACCAGTTCTATGTCTGCTGATGTTTTTGCCCACCCGCCCACTTACCTGATCTTTATTTCCTGATTTTCAACTTCAGCTGCCGAACGAGGCACAGCTGCAGTTAAAAAAGCAGGAAAAGAGGTGCTGTTTCAAAGGCTGCATCTCTGCACACAGCATGCTGATGACGATTTATAGGTGTGCAGCTCACGTTTGCAGGGAAGCTCGTAAATCCTGAACCAGTAGTTAACCCTGTTGTATCCCACCCCTGGCTCTCAGGTAAACAGGTGTGGGGCGTATGGGTCAGCTCCACCCCCCCACATTGCCTTGCTTCATTCTTTGTAACTTGAAGCCTCTCACAGTAACAAGAATTGCAAGCAATTCTGGAAGATTGTGGGAAACACATGGGAGGGGAGTAAGGATAATTGCAGCCAATCTATTTGAAAGGGTTTCTCCTCCGCAGTTTCTCTCTCCCTCCCCCCTCTCACACATAGCTTTGATCACTTGAAAGGGACAGGCTGCGCTTTGCTTCTACTGTAAGCACTCGCTTCCTACAATCCTCCAAAATTGCCTACAATTCTCATTATTGTGAGAATGCATGTTGCTTCTGGGCAGGGGAGGCTCAGTCCCCTTACCCAGTCCCCCTCCCCACTGTTTCTCTTTCTCACACGGGGGGGGACATCTTATTTTGGGGGAAACACAGTAACCACTGGAAAATTAGGTCCAATCATTTAATATATTGATTTATAATCATAATTCTAGACTCAATTATGCTTTTAAGTTGAGGACTATTTGTATTTCTCCTAACAAGAAGTGTCAGTCAGGTAGGGCCCATGAAAACCATGGGTCAAGAAAACCTGGGGGGGGGGGGTTGTGTTGCATGCCAAAGATAGAACCTACTGGGAGGTGACACAGTTCATGAAGGGTGCTTTGGAGTCACAGAAATATGGGAGAGATACCACACTTATGGTGTGTGGAGTGGTGTATGGGTTAGGAAGGATGCTTGGGAGTGTAGAAATGATACCATATAGGTTAGGACCAGCATGCAGGTAGGTTGGGGATTGGGAAGAGTCCAACTGCTCCACAATAGCCCCAGTTTCTCATGTGGTTCCTTGGGAAAATTAATTGTTCACCCAGGAGTAAATTGTATTGAATTTCACAGAAATTGTGGGAGATATATATTTCATCCCATTAAAATCTTGTTTATTAAAGTGTCCGTGACTAAGCTTTTATAGAGCTGTTAGATGGATAGAAAGAGTCAATCTACTGTAGTAGTTAAGGCATCAGGCTAGAAACTGGCAGAACATAAAAATTATGAGCTCTGCCTTAAACACATAGCAGGCTAGGTGACCTTGGGCCAGTCACTTTCTCTTAATCCTAGAAAGGAGGCAGAAGCAAAATCCTTCTGAAAATGTTACAAAGAAAGCTGCAAGGATTTGTTCAGGCAGTTACCAAGAGTCAAGACTTTTCGAAGGCATGTACATATATACCCATAGGCTGTTTGATGATACTGAAGTTTATCATACATTACAAAAATTTATGTGGGCATTTTCAGTTTATATGGCCTTTTGATAGTAACAGTTATAAGTAGTTCTCAGTCTTCAACCACAGTTGGAACCGAAATCTCAGTTGTTGAGTGAAGTATTTGTTAAGCAAAATTTCATGTGACCACTTTGCTCAATGATTGCAATCTCAATTCTCTCTGTTGCAGTTGTTAAGCAGATGGAGTTTCCGGTAAGGAGAACAGATGCTTCAAGACAATGTGGGAGGTCTGTTGTAGGCCACTCATGATTTGCCCCTGGCCCATCAGCATGTGCCAAGCGTCCCACTTACCTTTGCCACTTTTCTCTGCTATTGATAGATCTAAAGCCACTTCGTGCCATCCTCTAAGTAGACTACATTTTCACCCTACTTCAGAAGCCACCTTTTCCAAATTGCACGAGACTTGGAGAATGAGGCTTCTGAAGCAGTACAAGAATGTACTTCCAGCCAGGTGTATATGGTATTGTTGAAAAGTAAAAGGCAGATGCTCTCACCACTGGCTTTGCTTGGGAATTACCATTTGTTGCTGATTGTTGGAGGAAACAGACCACAATAAACAAGTCTTGCCACAAACAACATAAATCTTTAAAAGGACAGTAACTTTGGACTTCCAATAAGTAGGGAAGTATTGTTATAACTCAACTCCTGTGAAGATTGGAAGTAATTTTATTTCCTGTGATAGAAGCAGAAGTATATTGAAGCCAGGAGCAAATGCTCAATACAAATCTGAATCTACATAGTAAAAATATAAACTGAATTGCCAGTGCAAGACTATCTACGTGCCTTTCTCTTAAAAGCAACAAACTTTGAAAGTGTATTTAAATTAACTAGGAGGGGGGCAGAAATCCCATTCATCAAGGGAAAACAAAACAAAAAGTTTCCTGTTGCCTCCCTGTGAATTGTTCCGTTTATCTCTGCTGAAGAAGGGGCCAGAGATTCCCCCGCTTTAGCATCTTTGCATCTTTATATCTCAAAAACTCAATCTACAAAACAAGAAAAAGAATGTAAACCCTTGCTCACTGATTGTTTTTAAACAGCCCAGGAAAAGAGACAACCTGCCAGTTTATTAGGGGTTATAAACCTACTCTCAGATACCAGCAAAAGCTAAACCTATTCTCAGATATCAGCAACAGCTAAGCAAAGCAATAACCCTTTACTTACTGACTCTCAATACTACTTCATTACTTTCAGTATCTCAAAACTTATCACTTTCTACCTCAAGATCTATATCAAAGATTAGATAATGATATCTCCAAATCAATTTCTTTAAAATAATTAATTTTTATCAAATGATTAATTGATTTATTGTTTTTATTGATTAGTAAGATTGAGTGTTTCATGCATATAGTGTAATTCCTGAATATCTGATTAGTAAAATCAGTGATTTAGTGAATTTAATTGACCAGTGTGTTTAATAATTACTGTAATAAATTAGGCTGTTTGTTGCTTAGCAAAATTATTTGATTAGAGTGATTTGAATAACCAATTGACTGATTGATTTTTAGTAATAAGTAACCTTACTTTTGATTTGTTCTCTAACGTATCAATGAACATTTATTAATTGCCCACATTCATTAAGTAACTGTCTACCTATTACATTAACTAGCTATTGTAATTGATTAGTATACTATTGCCATTTACTATGCCAGCCAAAAGCTCCAAACCAAAACAAAAGAAAAATATCTCTACCAATGACCTCCCAGCCTTGGACATGTTTCAGATGTCTTGAAACCATCAATGAAAGCGAAATTTACATCAAATGCCGCCTATGCAACAATCTAGCCCACCCTGCCTGCTTAAACGCAAACAAAAGCCTAGCTGATATGGTTAAAAATTCAGATACATTATTTTATCTGTCCATCATGTTCTCCTAAGCTAAACAAACTGAGTACCCTACCTGACAGACTTGAAAGCATAGAATCACTCATTCACTCAAGAGAAGAATGCTTAGCAACACGTTTTGAAACAACTATAAAAGCAAGCCTAATCTCTCTTGAAAAAAAAAATACAGTTCAGATAACTGAGTACTTATCAGCTCAATATCAAATCCCACAACAACCACAACCACTACCTCAACTACCGTGTTTCTCATATAATAAGGCCGGGTCTTTTTTTTTTTTTTTGAGCCCGGAAAAAATGGCTAGGCCGTCTTTTCAGGGGTGACTTAATTTCTTCCCCCCCCCCTTGCATCTTTGGGCAGGAGGCAACAGCTTGGATGTTGACCTCAGCATTGCTGGGGCACTTCATATAGGGGTCAACACAGGCAGCACCATATCCAAGTGTGCAACAAAAGTACTTCCTAATGGCAAGCCCCCCCCCCCGCCACCATTCCTCCCATTTCGCATGTTTTAATATAGGCCTTAATTTGGGGGGATCATGCCTATAAAACATGCTGGGACTTCCTATTGGGGGAGGCCATATTGTTAGAGAAACAGGATACAATCACAACTACACCCAAAAATAATCACCAAACTACAGCCACAAACAATTACTATACCTTCAAATAATTCTACAAATAATATCTCATTACTCGTCAGAGACACCATGGAACATGAACAGAAACGTCCAAATGCCATCTTATTTGGTCTTGAAGACACCAACGAATCAGACGACATCACCAAAGTTCACGATATCATAAGCAACTCAAATGCAACAAACATCTCTCCTGAAGGTATCACTGAAATAACCAGAGATGGCCCTGGGTGCAAATACAATGACAGCTCTGTGGCCCCAAGATTTTGTACAGTTGAATGCAAAAATGAGTCCAGCAAATGTATATTCATTCATACAATAAACGCCATTGCAAAAACTAATTCCAACCACAAAAAACTTCACTCAAGACCAGACTTATCCATACTGCAAAGAATCCTCTCCCGTGAACTCCATGCAGAACTCAAAAACTGTCTAGATAATGGAGAAAAGTACATTGACTACAGAACTGATTGCATCAAAAGAAAGGCACACAACCCACAACTCTCCATCCAACCCCACCCCATCCAATCCAACAACACTCAAAACTACCTACCCCTACCTACCTCTATTCCAACCACAACTGGCCTTAAATGCAAGCTACTCAATGCAAGAAGCCTTGTAAATGAAATACCTGAATTTCTCCTCTTATTAAATACCACTAAATTCGACATATTTGTTTGTGAAACACGGCTCAACGCATCTTTCCCTGACTCCATTACCTCAGTAAGAGACTATCATGTTTACCGATCAGATCGTGAAATCCGTAGAGGAGGTGGTGTTGCTATCTTCTATAAAAAGTCCCTACATCTAAAAAACATCCAAGTTACCCAGGAGTTTGCTATTCCTGAAACCATCGTCTGTGAACTGTCCTTAAATATCACATTTTGGTTCTTACTATGTTACAGAGCCCCTGATTATGACATTGAACATGCAAACAAGCTAAATACACTACTAACATGGGCAGCTTCCTGCCCACCTGCTTTAATCTTTCTTGGTGACTTCATCAATCTACCTCATATTAACTGGACCCTTAACAAATGTATAACTGAACCCACACATTCAACCTTCTACAATGCAGTAACAAATCTGGGACTAGAACAACTAGTAACCAACAACATTAGACTTAACAACTGCCTCGATCTCATCTTCTGCAATAGTTTGAATTCAATTTATGGAATACAAATTAAAGAACCCTTTTCCAACAGTGACCACAACATGATTGACTTTTGTCTCAACATACGTCCACACAAAAATCATCACAACGATGGAATACCCAATTATAACTTCAAAAAAGGCAACTATGATCTTATAAACAACGATCTCTCATCCGTTGATTGGCAATTTCTATTCTCTGGATGCAATACTGTAGAAGACCATTACAACATATTTTTACTTGAAGTCAAAAGAGTCATCAAACTATATGCACCAATAACAACTCCCCCCCCCCCAAAAAAAACCCAACAGATTACACATAACAATAAGGAAGCTTCAATCCAAAAAGAAATCAGGTTGGCGGAAAAACAAATCTGGTCACGTAGCCAACTTCAAAAGCCGATACAAAAATTTATGCCACCAGATAAAAACTGAATGCACCAATTATCACATTAAACAAGAAGAAAACCTTCTACGCACCAATTCCACCCATGCTTTCTACAATTTTGTAAACAACAAACTAAAAGACTCAAGGTCCATCCTACCCTGAAAGGACCTAATGGTAAGGACTGCAACGACGACACTATTGAAGCCAACCTCTTTAACACATTCTTTGGCTCAGTATTTGTAAACAGCAATGGATTATGCCCAGTATTTCCTAGTCAAACCACAGACAACACAATGATCTAATACATATCGATTTTACAGAAGATAATGTTGAAAAAGCCATCTCTAAAACCATCTCTATCTATTGGACTGGACGGAATATGTGCCTACTTCTTAAAAAGGCTATCCACTGCCATAGCCGAACCTCTAAGCATAAAAATCTTTCAGGACCAGCTCCTTACCAAAACTATGATCACAAGCCACGGTCATCCCCATCTTCAAAAAGGGAGACCCCAGCCTAGTTGAAAATTACAGACCAATCTCTTTATGCTGCGTCACCTGTAAAATCATGGGATCAATTATTAACCAATCCATCATCCTCCACTTAGAAACAAACAACCTACTCTCTAATAAACATTTTGGTTTCAGGAAAAAGCTATCATGTAATCTGCAACTCTTACACTGCAAAAACATATGGACTAGACAACTCGATCAGGGCAAAGCAATAGATGCAATCTACATAGACTTCTGTAAAGCCTTTGATTCAGTAGTACACGACAAACTACTCCTAAAAGTAAAATCTTACAGTATCTCTGGACACCTGCATAACTGAATAGAAGCATTCCTGTCAAACAGACAACAAATGGTCAAAATTGGGAGCGTCCTATCAAATTCTGTACCTGTCAACAGTGGTGTCCCCCAAGGCAGTGTTCTAGGACCAGCTCTTTTCATACTCTACATAAATGACCTCTGTGATCATATCAAGAGCAACTGTGTTCTCTTCGCTGATGATGTAAGGCTATTCAACACTGACAATACTGCTACCCTTCAAAAAGACCTTGACTGTGTATCAGAATGGTCAAACAAATGGCAATTTCAAATCTCAACAAATAAATGCTCTGTCCTACATATTGGCAAAAAAATCAGAAAATAAAATACAGGCTGAAGAGTCAAGACCTTGTTGATGATCCAAACTCTGTCAAGGATCTTGGAGTACTCATCTCTAATGATCTAAGTGCTAGAGCCCACTGTAACTACATAGCCGAAAAGGCGTTAAGAGTTGTTATGTAATCTTACGTAGCTTTATCTCTGGTAATATTACACTAATAACTAAAGCATACAAAACATTTGCTAGACCAATACTCGAATACAGCTCATCAGTCTGGAACCCACATTACGTATCTGATACTAACACAGTTGAGAAAGTCCAGAAATATTTCACAAGAAGAATTCTCCACTCCTCTACTCATTGCAGAATACCTTATGCCACCAGACTTGAAATTCTAGACCTAGAAAACATAGAACTACTCCGCCTTCAGTCTGATCTAAGTATAGGATATAAAATCATACATTGCAATGTCCTAGTATTCATTGCAATTAATACTTCAGCTTCAACCATAACAACACAAGAGCAAACAATAGATACAAACTCAGGGTTAATCGCACCAAACTTGATTGCAGGAAATACGACTTCAGCAACAGAGTGGTCAATGTCTGGAATACTCAACCTGACTCTCCGGTTTCTTCCCCAAACCCCAAAAACTTTAACCTTAAACTGTCTACTATTGAACTCACTCCTTTCCTAAGAGGTCTGTAGGGAGCATGCATAAGCGCACCAGTGTGCCTACTGTCACTGTCCTATTTCTTTTATTATTATTTTTACTTTTCTTATATGTATCCATGTATTCATAACTGTGTTTTTACTTATACCTATTATCTTGTAAGCAATTGACAAAAATAAAAAAATAAAATAAAAATAAAGAATGTACTTCCAGCCAGGTGCATGTGGTATTGTTGAAAAGTAATTTTTCTAAAATTACAATTTAAAGTGAAATTTTAATCAAAAATAAATTTAATATGTTTTTCCTTAGCTCCAGCGACGTCATGAGCAAATGAAAAAGAATTTGGAGGCCCAACACAAAGAATTGGAGGAAAAACGACGTCAGTTTGAAGATGAAAAGTCAAATTGGGAAACTCAGCAACGTATTTTGGAACAACAGAATTCTTCAAGGTAATTTTCTGGTCTTTCTGGTGATGTGATTTTGAATTATAAAACAGTGTCTTGTTCTGCATTTTATAATCCTCTTTGCATAGACCAAATTTCTCTGACCAAAACTTGGAACCTATCTAAAAATTGACTGCTTATTTTGGTTGACACAAATAGAACTATATATCTTTGATTATCTTTATTATGAGTTATAATTCAAGTTTGCTGTATTTTTAAAGATAATATATTTGTATCCATCTCATGAATTAACCTTATTTGGACTTATATGAACTAATTATTATTAAAAATACAAACAGTATATGTTTAAAAGTTCTCTTTAAAAAGATAATTTTTTTCTTGATCAAAAACCTCTCATTTTTCCATTCTTTTGCCATTCCCATTTCAAGTTCTGTCTTTTTCCAGAAGCAAGCCATTCCTTTGATTGTTCTCATTATCAGGAAATTTCTCTTTGGTTCTAGTTTGGATCTCTATTTAATGATCTTCCACTCATACGTCTTGTCCTGCCCTCTTGTGCTTTGAAGAATAATACCCCATCTTTTCTGTAACAGCCCCTTAAGTACTGGAAGACTGCTAGTCCTGGTCCACCCCAATATTCTTCTTTGTAGAGTAGACATACCTAGTCCCCTCAATTATTCATCATATGATTTAGCCCGCAGATCTTTTACCATCCTTGTTGCTCTGCACTCTTTATAGGGTCTCAACATATTTTTTGTATTGTGATGAACAGAACTGGATGCAGTATTCCAAATGTCTCATCAGTGTAGTATAAAGTGATATCTCTTCACATGATCTTGAAACTATCCTTCATTGATGCAACCTAGGACTGCAGCACACTTCTGTAGTAGTAGCTGTGCAGGCCCTTTCTTTTTTCATCATTGAACTGTATCTTGTTGGATAGAGTCCAAATCTATCAAGGTCCCTCTGAATATTGAATCTATCTTTCAGTGTGTTAGCAATTTCCCTCAGTTTGGTGTCTCTGCAAATTATCCCTTTCTATTCCCTCATCTAGATCATTTATGAAGATATTGAATAGTACTGGGTATTCATATTCAGTACTCATTTTTGTGAGTGATCTACTAAGACACCTAGATGCTCTCAGTTACTAATGTTGAGCCAAGTACGCCCTATTCCATACTTGTACATTTGGTTTTTCCTTACTTATGTGCAGGATCTTTTCTCAGCACTGAATTGCATTTTGTTGGATCGGGCCCAGTGTTTAAGTCTATCAAGATCCTTCTAAATCTATTTTCTAAAGTGTTAGCTATTCCTCAACCTCTCCCCGCCATCTTGTTGTCATCTGCAAACTTGATGAATTCCCCTTCTATCTCCTCATCTAGATTACTTTGAAGATATAGAAGAGCTCTGGATATAAAACAACTTGAGGTATCCCAGTGCATGCTTCCTTCCATGTAGATGTAGTTCCATCGAGGACCCACATTTTTCTATCCACCAGGAAGTGGGTTGTGGTCTACTTTGTCAAATGCCTTATTGAAATCTAAGTAAACTATATCCCCGCATTTCTCTTATTCACTAAATTTAACCACTTTTGTCAAAGGATGCAATAAGGTTTGTTTGGCACAATCTGTTTTTGATAAACCCATTTAGTAATGGTTTTACTCATTTCTTGGTGCTCACAAGTGCTTGATTATCTTTTCCAGGATTTTCCCAGATATTGATGTCAGGCTGATTGATTGGTCTTTAGTTTCCTGAATCCATTTTTTCTCCTTCTTGAAGATTGGAATCATATCAGCTTCTTCGTGCTTCCTGCCATAATCAACATAATTTATGGCCATTTTTCTCTTATAAACTGTTATTGTTCAAAGTCTGTTACCTTTATTAGGCAAAACAGTATCACTTCACACTATATTTGCATAATGTTCAGTATTGACAGTTTTTCAGAACAGAAGTTTTGGGAAAGGAAATATTAGCTGTATAAGAGCATAATAATATAAAGAGATTATTTATAATATATATTGTGTCTAATATATCTATTTATAATATATACTGTTTAATATATCTGACAAGTTGTTGTTTTTTCTTCTCCAGAACTTTGGAAAAAAACAAAAAGAAAGGGAAGATATTTTAAAGATATTTGCAGACCACCAGTTTTGTTTAATTGCCAATATTCTACCCTTGGACATCAGTGTATCTTGGATCTGTTTGACCAATCTTGTACCGGTTGTATCCATATGTTTGGATTTATCAGCATGACAAGTTTTTGGGTTAATTTTGATGGCACTTGAGAATGCCTTGAATTGTTTGAAATGTTGTAAGCTTAGGAAAACAGCTCTAAGTACTTTTTTTTTTTACAAAATACAAAAAAAGAACAGAAATCATTTAAATCTAAAGAAATTTTCTGTTGTACAATCATTCTGGTGGTTTGATTTGTTTACAGAATATTCCAATATATAAGAACTTGGGAAAAAATTCCATAAGGATACATTGCCATAATATAATATGAACTATGCGTCTATTATATAAAATTCCATTCAGTAAATCATATATAACAATGTAATTTAGTCTAACACAGTTGACCCTATTTTTGACACTTCCATTGTTTTGGAAAGACATGGAAAGATAAACATATAGGCTTATGGGGCACCTAAAAGCTTTTTATAACAATCTTACTTGTTTGGGATTCTTTAAATGTATGCTATTCTCATTTAGTAATTGCTTTAGCCTGATGGATTTAATTACTGCTTCATTTTTGTAATAACATATAATTTAGATATATTTACATATATTGGCCCTGCTAAATAGAATGTAGGTTTTTTTTCATATGATATAGAAACCAGTGAGTAAAACATTTTCTTTAATTTTCCTTTTACATTTTATGATAAGCAGAAAAATGCATTTATAAATCATTTATAGAAAACTGTGTGGATTTAACCACCAACATGTTTCTACCTACATGCAGTCAGTCTTCTGGAAATGAGAATCATGGCCTTTTGAGAAAAGTCACCATTCTACATTTAGCTGTATTCATATACTGCATTTCTGTATTTTTGTTTGTATTGTAAAATGTCACATAATAAACAATGTTGTGGTGTAACATACTTGAGTATGAAAAATTATGTTAGTTGAAAAATGGCATTATTTTAAATACAGGTACTATTTTACCTGGCATTTTCTACATATTCTATTTAAATCCTGCCTTTTTTATTTTTGTAAATAACTCAAGGCAGCAAGCATACCTAATACTACTCCCTCCTATTTTCTCCACAACAGTCCTGTGGTAGCTGAGAAATATTTTACAAGCACAATTGGAATCTTAGTCATTGAGCAAAGCAATGACATGACAATTTCACACAAAAACCACAATCCCAGCATTTCCAGTTGCAATTGTTAAGCGATCTCCTGGATCAGGGGTGTTAAAGTTGCATTGTCACATGGGTTTTGGAGAACTCTTTTCTGCTATCTCTTCAAGTGAGGGAATTGCTTGGGGAGGGGATTCCCCCTCCCCCATGGAATTAGCAGGGAGATATGACTGCTTGGACCTTAGTGCTACATAGCAAAAACTAACCTGGGAGGAGCTTTGTGTGGAGGTAGATGAAGGGGATAACCTCTGTCTAATTCTGAATGGTGTATCTGTGTGTGTGTGTGCTTGTGTATGCAGTTACTTCTAAAATACAGGCAATACAGACATTCTGGACAAATTTCCCTCCCACCAGACAGAAGTCCAAGGTGTTCAGAACTTGTGGCAACCACTTCTAAATATCATCCCTACATGAATCTATTTAACTAATCAGTTACAATTATGAATGAAGCAAAGAAAGAATATTTTACAATGAATTTCCATGCTCCCCCATTGTCTTTCTAGTTTTCTGGGGATTTAAAAGAGTCTACTAGTCTTTTATTTGTCCATCTCAGGGTCCTTTCTTCCATGTCTGCTGACTGTGTGACATTATACTTGGCTTGGTAGGAAGGGTGGTCTTTCAGGCTTGGGAAGGTCTGCTCCACTCTGGTTGCTATGATGACTTTCAGCGGAGGACTGGATCCAAACCCAATTCCTGGCTCAAATGGATGGAAGGTCTCCTCTGGAGGCAGCATCTGGGTCAGAGTTATCTGCTTACATAGGTTTCAGAGTCATCTGTGCAGGGCTGAAAGACATGAGAACAAGGTCCCCCTCCCCCTTGTGGATGAGGAAAGATATTGTAGGAGAATAAGAGATGGAGAGATAGAGGGAATGGCCTGCAGGCAGGGTTTGAAGAAGAAAAAATCAGTACTGCAATAATTAAACAGATAAATCAGTTTCAACAAAATGGAGACAACAGTTGAGAAAGAAAAAACTGGATTTACATACTTCAGAAAAAGGCTGGACAGATGATACCATTTAAATATATAGTAAATGCAAAGATGAAACTTTTCCTGTAAAGTAACTTAAAACATTTGCTCATAACCTTGGGTTTTTCTTAAAAGCACAGAGAGGAAAAAAAATTGAACTCAGTTTTCACTCTGTTCTGTGGACCAGACAAAACAAGCTAAGGCTTTTTGTTCTTTCCTTTCAGTGCTCTCAACTCTTCTAACAATTTAAAATTCATATCTTTAGGGATCTGAGACATTTAACAATTACGATTACCTCGAGGACACACAAAGACTTACACACACATATACATACAAAGACAAGAAAAACAAAACAGAACTCTCAGGTTTACATACACTGGTCATCCCCACTATAAATCTCAGTTAAATTAGGGAAGCCACAAATCTTAACAAGTATGCCATATGGTAGCATGGAAGAAAAAGAGGAAGAGAACAAACAAATAAACAAAAACCTCCAACATTCCTATTTATATATTTCCCTTTTCTTATAAGTACCTTTAGCCAAATTGGTTTTCAGGCTTCATCCCTGAGCAAAGTCCACTTCTTTACACAACCTTTTTTCTTTTGCTTTTTTCATGCCCACCTGGACAGGCAACTGCCTCTTTTAGTCCTAGAAGTCAAGCAAGTCTTCTCCTGAGGAGCCTATCCTGACCCTCGAACTAGAGCATCCCATGTTTCCCCTCCGATGTAGGGATTCAATTTGGCTCTGCCAGGTCCCAGTGAATCTTAGGTTTCCTAGTGAAACCCTCACCCCCATCTCAGTTTTTAGATCAAAAAGGGTCTAGGGGGACTCTGCTTTTCTCTACAGAGTAAGGACACCCCATTTCACTCTTTTTTGCAAACCCAAATGGAGTCCAGTAGGACTCTATTGCTCCCCATAGTAAGTATGGGCACCTGCTTCCCTGGCCATTTTTCTTTTCTTTTTCCTGCCTCAGTTTTCAGACTCACTAAAGTCCTGGGGTACCTCTGCTTGCTTCCAAGAGGTAAGGACCCCTCCCTCCTTCCTCAGTGACTTCCCAGCTAGTTGCCCCAGTTCAACCCATTCACTTTTCCACTCCATTTCACACACACTCTCCCTAGCAGAAGGTCCTGTGCTCTGAAAATACTAAACAGAATTTTTTTGAAAATGCAAATAAGTCAGGAAGATGGTTGGCATATAAATTGAAAACAGAGAAAGAGAAGAAATTGATACATAGGCTGGTAGATGGAAAGGAACTGTTTATATATATATTTAAAAAATCTAAAAATTAATTCAAGATTATTATGAATAGCTGTATGAGCAAGAAAAAGTTTCAGAAGAGAGAATTAAAGAATATTTGGAAAAAGCAGAATTACCTAAAGTACCAGAAAAAGTAAAAACTATGTTAAATGAATATCAATGATGAAATTATCAGAAGCAATCAAGAGACAAAAGAATAATAAAACCCCAGGACCAGATGGGCTGCCGGCAGAATTTTGCAAATGTTTACAAAATACTTTAGGTTCATCAGTGAAGTATTAAATGATACGGAAGTTACTAAATTCATGGATGGAACCAAATATTATTTTGATTCCAAAAGAAGATTCAGATTTAATGCAGATAAAAACTATAAGCCCATATCTTTACTGAATACTGACTATAAAATGCACTGCTCAAAAAAATAAAGTGAACACTTAAACAACATAATGTAACTCCAAGTCAATCACACTTCTGTGAAATCAAACTGTCCACTTAGGTAGCAACACTGATTGACAATCAATTTCACATGCTGTTGTGCAAATGGAATAGACAACAGGTGGAAAGCATAGGCAGTTAGCAAGACATTCCCAATAAAGGAGTGGTTCTGCAGGTGGTGACCACAGACCACTTCTCAGTTCCTATGCTTTCTGGCTGATGGTTTGGTCACTTTTGAATGCTGGCGGTGCTTTCACTCTAGTTGGTAACATGAGAAAGAGTCTACAACCCACACAAGTGGCTCAGGTAGTGCAGGTCATCCAAAATGGCACATCAACGCGAGCTGTGGCAAGAAGGTTTGCTGTGTCTGTCAGCGTAGTGTCCAGAGCATGGAGGCGCTACCAGGAGACAGGCCAGTACATCAGGAGATGTGGAGGAGGCCGAAGGAGGGCAACAACCCAGCATCATGACCGCTACCTCTGACTCAAACTAATTAGGAAAATAGAAGAATATGGTGAAGTTGCAGGACTGAAAATAAAGAAAAAAACAAAATATTGACTGCAGCGAGAATAGTATTTGCCCAACAGTGGAAAAGTGAAGAGATCCCAACAAATGA
This sequence comes from Pseudonaja textilis, assembly GCF_900518735.1. The sequence goes on from NW_020769326.1 coordinate 3,789,689, forward strand.
AGATGTGATTAGAAAAATATTAGAATGTGCAGAAATGGATAAGCTAATGCTTACAATTAAGGACAAAGAAGAAACTGGATGTTTTTTTTTTATTTTGGACTTATTTTATCAATGGCTAGCACACAAACACAGGAGCTAGAAAAAGGGAAATACAGATATATGAAACAATTAGTGATATAAGGAAGATACATTAACTTGGTTAAATGCATAGCATGGTTATTATTATTGTTATTAACAATATATTTGATACTAATGTGATGAATACTGTTGTAAATATGGTGATTATTATTTCCTAAAATGATATGTATCCAGACAACACACTGTTCAATTGAAATTGAAATTTTCGTATGCTATAAAATAAAATAAAAACTTATTACAAAAAAAAAGGTCCTGTGCTCTGGCCTGACTCCTATATTTTCCAGGCTCTCTTGGTAGAACATACAGAGGAAGCAAGATCCAGATATGATTGGGAGAAGGTTCCCCTCACACACACACACACACAGACATACACACACCATGCTTTTCTGGGCTAAAAAAATTAAAATTTAGAGGTACTCACCTTTCCAAGCAGCATTTGAGCTCAACACTCAAAAACCCCTTAAAATCTTTTTTCCAAATGGCCAAGGTCCAGAAAAGCTCAATGGGTCTGCTGCCAGCAAGGGAGGCTTACCTGGGCCAGGTCCATTGGTAAGGTTAGCTTGGAGTCTCATCTGGGGTGCCAAATTGTTAAAAGAAATGTCCATCTGGGTTCAGTTCCAAGTGGGAAGAAAGACACTGGAAACATGGCAACTGCTTGGAAAGATGGTTTTAATGGTGGACAAGATCTCATTGAGGTCCTGGGCAAAAAAAAGCACATGGGTGAGAGAGGGAGAGAGATTTATAACCTCTGTTGGGCTTTGAACTTGCTTCCTGTTCCTGTGGCAAGAAATATATCCTGACTGGTTGGCAGACTTCCATGGGGTCATGCAGGGTTGGCTTGGTTGAATATTGCTGGGTGATGTAATCTTTCCAGATGCCATATGATGAGATGAGTAGAGGGCTGAATTTATGACGTCCTAAGGGCCATGTCTTAATCCCATCACCCTGGAGCTGGGGGGACAGGGAGTTGCAGGAAGCTGCTTTGTCTTTAAAAACATGTTTCTCCTGTTCTCATACAAAGAAATATAATATTCTGCCTTTTTAATATTTCCTGAAATGTTTCATTCTTCTAGGAGAGGGGTGGGTGCTAACTTTCTACACCTACTACCAGTAATTTCAACTTTAAAATACTACAACCACTACTATTCTACTATTACCGTGTTTCTCCAACAATACAGCCTCCACCAATAGGAAGCCCCACCACGTTTTATTGGCATAAAATCAAATTAAGCCCCTCCCCCCAAATTAAGGCCTATATTAAAACATGCGAAATGGGGGGAATGGTGGGAGGGCTTGCCATTAGGAAGTATTTTTGTTGCATTCCCAGATATGGTGCTGCCTGCGTTGGTCGACACCCTACTACAACAAAGCCTCCCCTGCCCAAGAGGGCAGCCCAACCCCACATGGGGAGATGAATCTCCCAGGGCCACAGCACAGGATCGGCCCACTGCAGAAGCGCCCAGCCGCCATCCCTACCTAGCGCAGGGCAGAGCGTGAAGAGCTTTGCCTGGGGCTCCCAGCGCAGCTGACAGGCGGGCCCACCTTCCCGGCAGCAGAGGGGCTGGGCGTGGGGTGGAAAGGACAGGGGGCTTCGGGCTCTCTCTCACCGTGGATGGGTGGGTGCTATCACTGCCTTGGGCAGCCTCTCCGGGTGGCACCTTCAGGTTCGCACTGGAGGGACTTGGGAAGGAAGCCAAGCTCAGGTCAGCCCGGCTCTTTTGCTTGGTAGGCGGGCGCGCACCTGCAGCTCGCTTTCCTGGCTCTGCCCAGCCTGCATGGCTCTGGCACAGCCCTGGCAGGATGCGTGGAGGGTCTGGCAGGGAGGCACTCGCTGCCTTGGTGAGAACTCTGCTGCCGGAAAGGTGGGCCCACCTGTCAGCTGCGCTGGGTGCCCCAGGTGAAGCTCTTCATGCTCTGCCCTGCACCAGGCAGGGATGGTACCTGAGCACTTCTCCCAAGGTGGGCCAATCCTGCACTGCGGCCCCAGGAGATTCACCTCCCCATGTGGGGTTGGGCTGCCCTCTCGGGCAGGGCAGGCTTTGTTGTAGTAGGGTGTCATTTTTAAAAGAATTCACTTTACCTTTGAAGGAAAAGGGAAGGCGGCGACAGGAGCACCTGAAGCCAAGTGTCTCCACAGGGCTCCAGTTTCAGGGAGGAGCGCTGACTGGCCGCATGTGGCTGCACCAAACGCCGTAGCATTCCTCTAACGCCGCGGCAGCAAGGGAGAAGGGAAAGCAATGGTGGCGGAAGGTCTCCCGAACATCCAAGCTGTCACCGCCCGCCCACCCGAGGATGCAAGGGGGGGAATTAAGTCACCCCCGAAAAGACAGCCTAGCCATTTTGGGGGGGGGGGGGGTCCAAAAAAAATAAGGCCCGGCCTTATTTTGTGAGAAACACGGTAGCAGCATGTAAGTGGTATCAATACCATGGCAGAACAGAGGTATTGTTGATCCTATACAATACATTATGCGTTAACATTAATATACTGTAATTATTGAACACCAGTCTGTCTGCATGCATTACTAGTTAAACCAATAATGCTGCTATTGGTGCCAAAGTGGTTATTTTAATATGGCACTCTGCATTTTCTATGATTTCTCATACTTCCATCCATTTCACACTTCCATTTACACTAAACTGCACTGTTGGGTATTAATCAATAGGAATAACCACTGATTTAGATTAACTAGTAAAAAATGAAGTGGCAGGCAGAAGGAACTAAGAATGACCAGAAGAATGATTCCAGTGCAGTTTCTTTGCATATTGTTGCTCATTTATAGATCGGAATCTTGTCAGACTAAAGCACATTTCTGCATAACTATTGGATATACTTTTTGGAAGTTTTGAGGGGAGTCTGCCTTGTCTCTGACATGCTAAACTGCCTCTTTCCTCCTTTGGAAAGTCACCTTTACCCCTTCCTGTGACACTACTACATTCTACCACATCTGGTGAAATCAGACCTCCTAGCAAGGAACTCCTAGCAAACTAAAAAGGGTAGGTGATAGTTGTAGTAAAAAAGGAAAAACAACTTGAATAATTACCACTACAACTTCTCCCAGAAGTAAAGGGGTTTTAGGCTTTGTTGCCTCTTTTGTAAGGTAAGGGTAATAAAAATTATTGTACAAGGAGACAATTTGCTGTATCCCAGTTCTCTCTCACCTCAGAGAAGATAGCTACTGCAAAATTGGTTGTGTAATATGTACCAAATTATGATAGATTAGATTCCACACATAAAACAAGCCTATAAACATCAGAGGGAACCACAGCATACGATGGCCCTTGGGATTCCCCAGATATGTCATGCAGTAACCTACTGACTGGAAACCCTCCAGCTATTTGCCACCATAATTAGTTTCATATTAAAATATACAAATTAATGAGACTGCTACTTGCAATAGTGGTTTTTCCATATTGAATCATTTATAACAGTGTAGTATACATAAATCAAATTCACATACAACACATACAACTAATTAAGTAGGAGATCCATATCTGTAGGAGAAATAGTAGTGATAATCAAGAGGAAAAGGAAGCATTCAGTAATGAATCCAATATCCGATTCATTTGGAGAATAAAATATAACATAGAACTTGAGCCAAGATGAGAAGAGGGAAGTGACATAAGCAATTAGGCTATCTGATACCGTCAATAACAACTAATACATTTTTTTTTTAAGTGTCAGTGAATTAATGAATGAAGGATCCCTGGAAAAGGACTTGGAAGTTGGAGTAAGAATATGATTAACTGAAAAATTAATTAGAAAGGTATTTTTAAAAATATGATCATGAAAAAACGTGGTCTGTCAAAGAAGGAACCAGTGAATATAATACAGCAAAGCCAAAGTTAAATTTTGTCATAAAAAATACCAATAGGAAACAGACAGCAACACAAACAAAATTTCTTATTTTAAGATCAAAGGTTTATTATTTCTAATAATTTGGAACATAAGAAATGAATAGATATAAAAGATATAATAGTAATAATACACTTACATTAATAAGCCATTGCAATGGGGTCTAATAACATAGAGCAGGTCCTGCAAGGACTGCCATAAATCAAAGGGCCCCGAGCTGATCTCCAACCCTATCCTCTTCTAACCACATGCACGCTTCAGAATTTCACTGTGGCTTTCCTTAAACACCTGTGTGTGTTACTTTCAGTTCCTCATTTCCAACAGTTTCACTCTTTCTGTTTTAAACTTATCCATTCAAGTGCATACTTTGCAAAATTATGTTTTCACAGTTAGCAATGGCAAAGGATTACAAATAGTTCTGGTATATTTTGAAACCATCCTAGCTGAAAACTTTGATTCATGTCTCTTTCTTCTGGGGCCTGCTATCATCCATAGGACCTATTGATCAATAAGTTATAGATCAATAATAGATCAATAAGTTATATCCTTGATTCTCACAGTATCTAGGCATCTATTTAATAGCGAGATGTACAACAATTAAAGATGATAATTATATAAAACTAATGCAACAAATTAAGTTGGACTTGGAGAAATGGAAGAATTTACAATTATCTTTGATAGGAAGAATACCGACTATAAAAATGAATATATTACTGAAACTACTTTTTTTTATTCCAGACAATACCAATAAAAATAGAGAAAAAATATTTTGAAGAACTAACTAGAACAATCTTATATCTGGCAAGGGAAAAAAGCAAGACTAAAACTGAAAATGTTACAGGAATCTAAAAACAATGGGGGCTTTGGACTACCACATTGGAAGCTATAATATCAGGCTTCTGTACTTACATGAGTAAATGAATAGATAAACTTGAAAAATAAAAGATTATTATTATTGGAGGGACATGATCTCCAATTAGGATGGCATGATTTTTTTGTGGTATGGAAGGAGTATGATACATAGATATTTTCAGACACTATGTGAGGAATGCTTTGTTTCAGGTATGAGGAAAAATTAAACTACAAAACTATATGAAAATACCAGTTTGGCTCTCCACAATGGAAGCATTGAAATATCCAAATCTTATTAATTTGAAAAAAAAAAGTATTTTATAAAGACATTTTAAACGAGAATGGTAAACTTAAAGCTAGACAACAATTACAAAGTCAAGGGATTGACTTAGCTTGGTGGCCGCATCTGCAAATACAGTTGAGATATGAGGAAGATGCAAAAACATAGCACTTTTACAAACTACCTCTAGCACTTGATAAGACATTATTAGGGACAGATGAAAAACTGACCTCATATATATATGGAAGAGGAACAAGTCAAAGAAACAATGAATGTATGGACAAAAAACTTTGGTTATACTATAGAGTTAGATAAATGGCAAAAACTTTGGGATAGGAACTACAAAATGACAATGGCTGCTGCATTCAAAGAAAATTTCTATAAAATGTTTTATAGGTGACACTTGCCACTGGCAAGATTCACAAAAATGTGGGAAATCGATCAATAAGATCACCTGATTCAAGGATACTAGTATTTCTTTCCCAACTTGGCTAGATGCATTTCTATTTAAGTTCAATAACTTGTTTTTCACATGTGCCTATTCTGAATTTTCCATTTTTGCATTAGCTATGTATTTCTGACAGTCTTTAATTGTATATGAATTAAATGGCCAATATAGAAAGTCATTTGGTAAAAGATTTCTTTTTTCTAACCTCAAAGAGTAAACTAGAGGTATTGGCTACATACACATACTAGCTGGTAATTCAGAAACATCCATATATTGTACACTTGTTCATCCAAAGAGAACGCAGAGTGAACTCATTGTGAATCAGCAATGTAATTGCTCTTGAAGTATCAAGGCTGTGTACTAACAACACTTTCATCTTGACTGATTTAAAAAAAAGCACTCCTGCTGCTTGATGGAAGCATCCAAATAAAATCTAGTACATAACCCTAAAATTATGTTCCTGAGGTTCTAGACTAAAACAATCTATGAAAATGCCATGAATTTGGAGGCATCTGAAAATGTATTCCCTATTGAAACAGCCCAAAGTTCTTAACTACATTTAAAACAGTTGAATCCGTAGATCTTAGCAGTAGTAGGATTTTGGCGACAATCAAGTCAGAATTCTGTTGATCCACAGAACAATAGCATATACTTAGAAAGTATGTTGAGTAAATTGTGATTGATTGATTAATTGATTACCATTAAATTGGTGTCAACTTTTAGTGACCACGTATACAGATTTTCTCCATGACAATTTGTTATTAAACTGGTCCTTAATGTCTGTGCCTATTGCCACTGCGCCATTCACTTTGCTACTATTTTTTTCTTTTCCTTCTTTCTACATTTCTCACTTCAACACCTTCTTCAGAGAGCAAAACCTTCACATGACATTTTCAAGTGTGATAACCGGAGTCTACTCACTTGTGTCTTGAGTTAGTTCCAAATTGATACATTCTATGATCTATTTGTTTGTTTTCCTGGCTGTCCATTTTACTCTCAATACCAAAGTTCAAAAGAATTAATACTCTGTGTATTTTGGATCTTGAAAGTCCAATTTCTCCTTTTGTAGAATGTCACAGAGAATAACACTGCTTGCACAGACACATCATGGAATTTGAATAACTTTTCCAAGGCTTTCAAGGGTGTTTATGAAATGCTAGCCTACAACATATTTCGCCTACAACAAGTATTTCTGAGTGGTTTTCCCGATAACCCATAAAAAAGCATGCCACCCCCTTTGTAACATTCTCTTGTTTGTTAAATTCACCCATTCCTTCAAACATACTAAGGAGGCTGCACTATAGTACAACTCCCAGTTTGGAAGGGACATCCCCCCTCCCCCCGCTCTTTATATCTTGCATTGCCTTTAAATCTATTCTCGTTGTTTTTCTTTTGCCAAATGAATTTTGTGGTTATTTTGTTAAGTACTTCAAAATACTTTTTGTATACTTTAATTGGTATCATTTGTAATATATACAGAAATTTTGGGAGAATAGATATTTTAATCGTAGCAATCCTACCTAATAAGGAGAGTTGCAGTTTACCCCATGTTTGTAAATCCTTCTTTACCTTTTGCAATAGTTTGTCATAATTATTTTCATTTAGTGTTTTGCAATGTGCTGTCAGCCATATTCCCAAGTATTTAACTTTTTTTATCACTTGAAATCCCATGACCTTTTCTAATTCTAACTTCTGTTTTCCTGTTAGATTTTTAGTCATTAATTTCATTTTCTTTCTATTAATTTTTAATCCTGCAACTACTCCAAATTGTTCTAATTCGTTCATCAGTTTTTGTCCTCTTTCAATTGGCTCTTCAGTAAAAAAAATCATGTCATCTGCGAACGCTAGCAGCATGCCCCTCCATGAGTCCGGCATTCTGGCTGCCAATAAGACATCATTAGAAACTTCCATCATAAGGGGTCCTATTAGTTCATCTATTGCCTTATATAATTCCCTGGTCCCAGAGATTTATTATTTTTCTGGTTCTCTATTGCTGTTTTCAATTCAGACCAAGTAAGATCTTTGTTTAATAATTCTTTCATCTCTTCCCCAATTACTTTATTTTTCATTTCATCTAAATAACTTCTCATCTTATCCTAATTGACCTCTTCCTTTTTATATAAGTCTTCAAAATACTTGTAAGCAATTTCTTTTTTCTGTTCTATTCCCTGTTGTGTATTTCTGTTTCCATCTATTAATTGGTAAATCAATCTTTTTTCTTTCCTTTTTTCAAGTCTATAGGACAATCATCTCCCTGGCTTATTAGCATGCTCAAAATAAGTTTGTCTAGTTGAATTCAAATTTATAATCGTTCTTTCTTGTTCAATTAAATTCAATTTGTGTTTAGTTATTGTCATCTGATTTTGCAATCTTGAATCCTTTGGGGTATTTTGTAATTGAATTTCTAATTCTTTAATTTTTTGTTGTAGTTTATTTTGCTGGGCGTATTTTTCTTTATTCCTCTTGCGCTTATGCATGCCCCCCACAGACCTCTTAGGAAAGGGGTGAGGTCAATAGTAGACAGTCTAAGGTTAAAGTTTTTGGGGTTTGGGGAAGAAACCATGAAGTCAGGCAGAGTATTCCAGAGATTGACCACTCTGTTGCTGAAGTCCTATTTCCTGCAATCAAGTTTGGTGCAGTTACCTTGAGTTTGTATCTATTGTGTGCTTTTGTATTGTTATGGCTGAAGCTGAAGTATTCATTGACAGGTAGGACATTGTAATGCATGATTTAGATCAGACCGAAGGTGGAGTAGTTCTAGGTTTTCTAGGGCTAAAATTTCAACTCTGGTGGCATAAGGTATTCTGCAATGATTAGAGGAGTAAAGAACTCTTCTTGTGAAATATTTCTGGACTTTCTCAATTGTGTTAATGTCAGACACGTAATGCGGGTTCCAGACTGATGAGCTGTATTCAAGTATTGGTCTAGCAAATATTTTGTATGCTCTAGTTAGTAGTGTGATATTACCAGAGAAAAAGCTATGTAGGATTAAGTTAACAACTCTTAATGCCTTTAGCTATGTAGTTACAGTGGGCTCTAGCACTTAGATCATTAGAGATAAGTACTTCAGGGTCCTTGACAGAGTTTGGATCATCAACAAGGTCTTGACTATTCAGCTTGTATTTTATTTTCTGATTATTTTTGCCAATATGTAAGACAGAGCATTTATTTGTTGAGGTTTGAAGTTGCCATTTGTTTGACCATTCTGATACATAGTCGAGGTCTTTTTGAAGGGTAGCAGTATTGTCTGTGGTGTTGAACAGATTTACATCATCAGCGAAGAGAATGCAGTTGCTCTTAATATGATCACAGAGGTCATTTATGTAGAGTATGAAGAGAGTTGGTCCTAGAACACTGCCTTGGTGAACACCACTGTTGACAGGTGCAGAATTTGATAGGACGCTCCTATCTAAATACCTAAATAACCTAAATAACCCAAATACCATATATAGATGATAGATAGATAGATATAGATATAGATGATATAGATATAGGTATAGATATATATAAACCGCCCTTTTTACAACAAGCGAGGGGTTGGGGGTCGGCCCTTCTGACGCCCCAGATAAATCTGCTGCCAATCCTCCCATTGGGGGATGTCTGGACTTGTTTGCCAGGCATTGGGAGGAAGTAACCACTGTCACCTGGGTCCTGGAGATGATCCATTTGGGTCTTTCTCTAGAATTTGTCTCCATACCCCTGAGGTTTTTCATTTGTTGTCCTGTTTCTAAAAACAGAGAGAGAAAGGTCCTCATGGAAACAGCTATTCAGCACCTGCTACAACGGTAGGCAGTTTCAGTACAGGGCCTTACCCTTTGGGCTTTCATCTGCTCCCAGAACATTTACGAAGCTATTAGCAGCCCTGGCAGCCCATCTTAGGGCTATTCCAGTCAGAGTCCAGTGCTATCTGGATGATATACTGGCCCAGTCCTCCTCCCCATCTCAAGCAGCAGAGGATTTGGAGATCACCATCCAGATGCTACAGGAGCATGGCTTTTATATTAACAAGGCCAAGAATCACTTCATTCCCACCAATAGCTTGCTCCATCTGGGAGCTGTAATAGATACCATATCGTGCAAGGTATCCTTGTCCCAGGAGTGTCAGGAGAGTATCAGGGAGTTGACTGGGCAAATAAAATCTAAGAACTACACTTTCTAAACTACTAGGTAAGATGGTATCATGCTTTAATATAGTGCCCTGGGCTAGATTGCATGCCAGGGCACTCCAATGGTTTCTTCTTCCTTATCAGAGGACAGGCAGGAATTGTTCCCATTCCCAGGTCAGGTTAACCCTAGAAGTCATCAAGACCTTTAGATGGTTATCTGAGGCTCTTTCCTTAGGGCACCTATTCAAGGATCCTAACTGGCTGATGCTGACCATGGATGCCAGCCTTTATGGCTGGGAAGCTCGTCTTCAATCCAGGATGGTCCAGAGACAGTGGTCCCAGGCAGATTTGAGCCATAATATTAATTGGCTAGAACTCAGGGCAGTCCACCTGGCCCTGAGGCAATTAATAGATATAGTAGCATATAGGGAGGTCCTGGTCTTAACTGACAATGTAACCACCAAGGCACATATAAATCACGAAGGGGGCACACATTCAAGGCCCTTGAAGCAAAGCAGCTCTGCCTCTGGACAGAAGGACATTGTGTATTGCTCAGAGCTGAGCACATTGCAGGTGTATCCAATGTTGAAGCTGATTGGCTTAGCAGAGCCACCATAGACCACGCAGAGTGATGTTTGCACCCCGCTTTGTTTCAGGAGCTGTCCGAGCACTTTGGATGGCCAGCAGTAGACCTCTTCACCTCTCAGGACAACATGCAACTCCTGAGATTCTACGCCAGGTTTGCAGTGCTAGGGGTGGAGGGGACGGACACCTTACGCAGCCCTTGGCTTCTCTATGCCTTTCCTCCTCTGCCCCTGATCCTGAGAGTGATACAAAAACTATTGGGGGAAAGAGCAGAACTCATACTTGTGGCTCCTCATTGGCCCAGATGGCCATGGTTTGCAGATTTAGTAAACCTATCTGTGACCAGCCCTTGGAGGATGCCAGCAGACAGAGTATCTCTCAGTCAGGGACCAGTTTTACATCCAGAACCGCAGTGGCTTCAATTGACCACTTGGAGATTGAACAGGGATCTCTGATCCGGGACCATTACTTCTCCAAGGTGATACAAACCATTCAGGCCTCTAGGAGGCCTTCCACCAATTGCATCTATGATGCGACCTGGAGGGCTTTCTGTGAATGGTGCTCACGACCTGGGATGGACCCTACTGAGGCCTTGGTCTCTCAGGTGCTGGATTTTTTTCAAGATAGACTTGACAAGGGCCTGTCACCCAACACATTACAAATGTATGTGATAGATTCTTTCCTTTGATTTGTTATTCAAAGTGACTTACTGAATCAAACAATGCCTTTATTGGTGCATATTGCACTGATTTAGCTCCAACTGTCCTTCACAGACATAATGAGTCTCAGAATTTTAATACTACAGAACCACCATCTGTCAGGCCTGCCTCTGTTCAAAATGTAAGAAAGAAAACACCCAACTCCATTGATTTAGAGAAGAGGTACTTTTACTAAGTTTGAAATGATAGCAGTGAAAACCAGGCAAGATCTGATTCAAAACACGTGAATGTTACAGATTGAAAGTCACCCAAATCCCTCCCCCCAGGGTCCAGCACTGAGAGTCCAATCCAGTATGATGTTGTGGAAAAGCCCATCTTCAAGTTTTTTGGGAATCTCAGGATAGTTGGCCTTGGCAGAATGTCAACAACTCTCTTCATCAGCATCATATTTCATGAGTGCAAACCTTCCTTTCAGTTCTCATGGGACTACACCAATTCCAAATACACCCTCCCCATTACTATGGCAGCGGATAGCAAGGATGCTAAAGAAATCCATGCTGGATATCCAGCTGACACCACCGTTAAACTGTATGAAATCCTGTTTCCCTGTGGAAATTGCAGAGAAGGTTTTGTTACAATAATATTTTATTTAAAAAAATTCATCTAACCTTTTATGAATCCTCTTTGTTCTTTGTTTTTGGTGAGGTTTTGGTTTTTTGACATTTCACCTTACAAGCAAACCAGCCATACCTGCTGTTCTAATAACACTATTGTTTTGTAATCTCTTTTGGCAACTAAGAAGAAGCTTTTATATAGCTTAACCTTTATGCTCATTTACAAATTGTAGCCACTTGCCCAAAGCAGAACAGCCCCTTAGGTCTTGTTGTTAGTGTTTCACTCAGGCATTGGACAGCTATTTATGATGTCAAATGGCCTCAGTTCTGTTGTACAAATCAATAAATCCCATTTATTATTGAACTCTTTATCTACAGCTTGGCCGCTCTCTTAACATTTCCTGCATTTTTAGTAATGCATTAGCTTTTGTCTTGAAAAACAAATCCAGCTATTTTGCAGAACTGTTTGTGAAACATCCAAAATACACAATCCTCTGTTCAATGAATAAAGATTATACATAATTTTACTGAAGGTGTCAGTTATGATCACAATTCCAGGCTATGTAGTACCCTCATATTTGTATCAGTCCTAATTAGGAAGAATAACCACTATTTTACTTTTTTCCCTATTTGTTATTCTATTACCACACAATGTAATTGAGCCACTATCCATTTAGTATTAACTTCAATGAATTCAATAGTCTGCTCAATATATGAGTGAAAAATCAGGACATTTTCCTGCAAAGTTGAAAATATAAATAAATACAAAGGCATTTGCATTTTTTGAGCTGGAAACTAAAAATTGCATTTTTATTGAGAAGTCAGATTCAATTGAATTGACACCTAAATTCATAGGCATTGGATAGGACTGGGTATAACACTGGTCTAAGGAAGAAGTGTCTAGGTTAAAATTAGAGTCAGATATCTGTTTATATATTATACAATATTTATAATATGTGGTAAAACAAAGGTAAAAACTAATATAAATTAGTATAGAGTAAGGAAGCAAAAATAAAGAAGAAACCAAAAAGAGATAAAAAGTGCAAGACAGAAAGAAAAAAAAGGAAAAAAAGAAAAAGATTCAGAATGGCTTCTAATTTTTTCACAGCAGTTATAATTACAGTTATAACTTTATTTCTTTTGCTGAAGGAACATCATGTCTCTCTTCTTTCTATAATTCTTTCAAATTATCAAAACCATAAATCATATTTTTCTGTTTTATGCAAAAAGTCATATAATCATAGATACTGTCCTTTCTCTAAATCTGGGTTGTTGACTTGACATGTCTAGAGGTCCTAGAATGACTTTTTTTTTTCAGGTATTGTGGGCTGCAGGATTAATCATTCTTGGAGTACATCATGGAGAGTGTATGGAGATGAGTAAGTGGCCCTGGCTGGAGCAGCAGACGACTAGCAATGGGTTCTCAAATTGTTTGGAGAGTTGGGAAAACCTGGTGTTGGAAGAGTCTGGAGTATGGCAGTGGCGAGATAACATCCAGAATGGCAGTGATTTATGCAGCTGCCGAATAACAGCATAACCTATTGGAACTTTTCTGGACAGCTACAGAGTGGAGGTTGGTGGCACTTTTTCTCTTGCATGAAATTGAAGGCAATAAACAAATAATGGTGAGAGCCTGAGGGAATTGCAGATCAACTACTTTTTATGCAGCTGACTAATGGTGTGGGAATGGCTCAGAATGGCAGACAAAGAAGGGAAAAACAACTCTGCTTCCACTCTGAAACTATTTTGGGATGGGAGAAGATGTGGAGGCTTACTGGACTGAGGACTACATCACACTAGCTCTCTTTGAGAATAAATTTAGTAAAAATCAAAAGGAAGAATTAACAATAAGAGCAGAATTGGTTAAAAACTGAATGAATAGGATTAAAAACTAGACATCTCCTGGAAATGATCAGTTGTATGGCTTTGGCTCAAATAACTGATTAAAGTTGAAGGTAACTTCAACTTTAACTAAACAATTTAAGGAAATATGGTATAAAGAAAACATTAGCCATTGGTTAATAACTGGCAAAATACATTTGATTCAAAAAGATATAGGGAAAGGGATAACATCCAGAAACTATAGGGCAATAACTTACAATGTTTAAATTTCAGGCTTAATTCTTACAGAGAAGAAGTGATAGAGGGAGTTGAAACTGCAGGAACTGTTCTGTATTAACATACTCCAAATACTAATTCGTGATTGGCCCACACGGACTACATTGTGATTGGTCCATTGAATGGCAGTGATTGGTCTGCTTAGAATCAACCGCGATTGGCCGAGCCGATCGTGGGAGATTCAAAGGTCTGTCATTGGCCGACAAGCCGCGAGCAATCCCTATATGAAGGGCTGCCGCGGCTGCAAGATCTTGTACAGATCTTAACATAAAATAAAGAGCTTGAAGTACACTGGTCTCGTGTCTCTTTTGTACCTGATCTAATACTGGCGACGAGGGTGGGATCGTGAGACAAAGAGCACGTGGTGAACCAACGCTGAAATCCTGATGAGATGGCCAGCAGCAACTCACCACCCACACCCTTCGACCAAGCAGCTGAGGATTGAGAATCGTACATCGACCGATTCCTCATGTTCCTCGAGAGCAGCAACTTGAAAGATGCCAACGATCAGAAAAAGAGAGCCGTTTTCCTTACACACTGCGGGGCCGCAGTGTTCAAAATGGCCAAAGCACTCGCCAACCCCCGAGATGTGAAGGAGATGGACTCGACCGACCTAGATCAACTGTTGTAGAACCACTATGCTCCTGCCGTACCCAACCTCATCAGGTGGCACGAATTCTATCGGAGAGATCAGAAGGAGGGTGAGAGCATCAGTGATTTCGTGGCCACCTTCAGAGACCTCGGGGGAATGTGCGGGTTCACCAACATGGACGAGGCTCTGCGCGACCGCGTGGTCCTTGGACTACGGGACCCAATCCTCCAGAGTCGACTGATGGTGCGAAAAGATGTCTCCATAACCAAGGCCATCGCTGAAGCAACTGCGGCCGAAGCAGCGAAGCAGTCATCAGCAAAGATGCGGCAGATGAACGCAACAGACCACCCGACAGCCACAGAAACAACGCCAAAGCTGGAAAGATGACCAGAGGCCAGCCCCAAGGACACAACCACCCACCACGGGGATATCGATTCCCCCTTCGACACTGAGGACGAGGAAGAGGAGATCCATCAATTGCAGGCAGAACGAGACCGATGAGAATGAAGAGGTAGTAAGTCGGGGCTCCAGTGTGCCGTGTGCGAAGGCGACCATCCCTGTTCAGAGTGCTGGTTCCTAGACGCCATATGCCAGCACTGCAACAAATGGGGACACATCACCAAAGTGTGCCAGAACAGATGGAACCACCACCCCGGCGACGAGACGGCACCCCCACCAGAACCAGAGACCGACCTACGGAGAGCCGGTGGAGCCAAGAGGGAAGAAACAAGCAGTTCAGAGAGACCCGGTGCAAGGAAGAGACTCACCAGACAGTCATCATTGGGCACTCGAACACAATCGATGCCCGAAAGATGCACGTAGAGGTGAGCATTGAGGGTCAGCCTTGCGGGATGGAGGTGGGTTCGGGATCCTACCTCTCCATGGTCTCCTGGTGTACAATCAAGCGTCTGTTGCCTATCATCCACAGACGCGAATTAGAGAGCCAGAGACTGACCCTGAAGGACTATCAGGGAAATCGCATCCCTGTGGCTGGGATTGGACATTTTAAAGTGGCCTTCAAGGGGCATACAGAGGTGCTTCTGCTCACCATTGTGGACAAAGACCGGCCAAGCCTGTTGGGGCTGGAATGGTTCGTGCCATTGGGGATCGAGGTGACTGACATCAACCAAAGCAGACTGGGAGGAGATGCTTGTGAGGGATTTCCAGGAGGTCTTCAACGGCGACCTAGGCAAGTACCGGGGGTCCCCAATCGCTTTCAGCTTGAACTGGAACATTGCCCCTATTCGCCTTAAGCCACGACGAGTGCCCTTCATACTCAAGCCCAAAATTGATGAGAAATTGGACAAGCTCATCACACAAGGGGTCCTAGAGCTGATAGACCACGCCTGGTGGGAAACCCCAATAGTCACCCTGATTAAGCCGGACAGGTCCGTGAGAATCTGTGGTGACTACAAGGCCACCCTCAACCACGTGCTGCAGCAGAGTGCGTACCCTGTCCCGGTAGTACAGCACCTCCTACACTCACTGGGGGGAGGAAAAATCTTCGCAAAGCTCGACCTGGCACAGGCATATCAGCAGCTGCCAGTCGACACTGAGACTGCTGAAGCGCAAACCATCGTGACACACTGGGGGGCATTCCTGTGTAAAAGACTCCAATTCGGAGTCAGCGTGGCACCAGGGGTATTCCAGAGTCTGATGGAAAGACTATTACAAGGAATAAAAGGGGTGGTGCCCTACTTAAACGATGTGTTAATATCCGCCAAAAATAAAAAACAATTGGAGAGCCGACTAAGGAAGGTCCTACAAAAATTTAAAGACACTGGGCTAAAGGTTAAAAAAGAAAAATGCCAACTTTGCACAGAGAAAGTTTAATTCCTGGGGTACCTCCTGGACAAAAACAGAATCCACCCCAAGGAAAGAATGGTCAGGGCCATCAAAGAAGTCCCTAGACCTCAGAATAAAACGGAGTTAAAGGCTTTTCTTGGACTCATTAATTTTTACAATGTTTTCCTGCCCCAGAAGGCAACCGTGGCAGAACCCTTGCATAGGCTGCTGGACAAAACAGCCACCTGGTCCTGGCGAAAGTGGGAAGATGACGCCTTCCAGAAAGTAAAGGACCTACTAGCATCAGACGCAGTCCTCATGCAATACAACGAAACCCTACCATTGACCATGACCTGCAACACTTCACCTTTTGGCGTGGGAGCCATCCTAAGCCACACTCTGCCAGATGGGAGAGAAGTTCCAATCGCCTTCTTCTCAAGAACATTGTCAAAGCCCGAGAGAAACTACAGCCAGCTGGACAAGGAGGCACTTGCAGTAATCAACGGCGTGAAGCGGTTTCACAAGTATCTATACAGTAGGACATTTTCAATTATCACCGACCATAAACTGCTACTAGGGATACTGGCAGGGAACAGGGCCATCCCGAACATTTTGTCACCAAGAATGACAAGGTGGTCCAAGTTCCTTGCTGCCTACAGCTACCAGCTAACACACCGCCCTGGAAAAACCATCACACATGCAGACTCACTGAGCTGCTCCCCCCTGTCCGACATGGAAGAAGACCCAGCACCCACAACCTCGATGCTACACATAGAGACACTACCCAATCCACCCCTGGCCACGCCAGACATTGCCAAAGAGACTAATAAAGACAAGCGGCTGGCACGGCGGGGAACAGTTTAAAGCTTTCCAGAACCGGCAGACCGAACTGTTCACACAGAAAGGTTGCATATTTTGGGGGGATAGGGTGGTAATCCCTGAAACACTACAAAAGAGGGTGCTGGCTATGTTGCATGAGGGGCACCTGGGCATAGTCAAGATGAAAGCCCTGTCCAGCTATGCCTGGTGGCCCGGGATGGACAAGCAGATTGAAACTTGGGTGGCCTCATGCAGAAAATGCCAGGAAGCCAGACCAAACCCTCCCTCCACACCAATCCTGGAATGGGAGACTCCCAGAGGGCCATGGTCCAGGGTTCACATAGACTTCGCTGGACCCACAAAGGGACACACATTCCTAATTACAGTCGACGCTTACTCCAACTGGCTGGAGGTTAGCGTCATGAAATCCACCACCACGGAGGCCGTTATCAAAGAACTAACCAAACTATTTACCACCCATGGACTACCAGACGTGCTAGTGTCAGACAATGGACCGCAATTTACCACATTAGCATTTGAAAAATTCCTGGCTGAACGGGGCATACGGCGTGCATTGACAGCGCCTGCTCATCAGGCGGCGAATGGGCGGGCGGAACGCATGGTTTGTTACACAAAAAATGCAATAGAAAAAATTGAAACTGGGGACATACACGACAAAATAAATAAAATGCTACTCATACAACATATAACACCCAGTACAACAACAAATAAAAGCCCGGCAGAGCTACTGATGGGCAGAAAATTACAGCCCCAGCTAGACAGACTGCACCCCACATACAACCCTGAGAAACCCCCAGATTCATCAAGCAAATACCGAATATTTGCCCCAGGAGATGCAGTCTATGCAAAGAACTTCACAGGGGACCTGCTCTGGGTACCAGCAAAAATAATCCAAGTAACGGGGCTCCAATCATACCAACTACAAACAGACAACGGGAGGAACTGGAAGCGACACATTGACCAACTAAGGTCGAGAACAACCAACAACAACACAGACACCACACAAACACTACAAATAAACATTAATAAAGAAACCAGAGGGGAGGAAACCCCAAACACGCAAAGAGAAGAAGAAGAAAATTCCCAAACACAATCCAAACACTCCCAATCCAAAATAAACCAGCAATATTCACCGGTAGACGTGGTCAGAAGAAGGGAACCCGCAGCAGATGAGCAACAGGGTGCTTCACCTGGAAGGAGCAGCCAAGCCAGCCCAACCAGCCCGGAAAGACCAGGCAGGAGCCAGGGAGCCGACAACTTGACTGACCCGGGTAGACGAGGGGCGAGGGGCCCGGCTCTCCCTTCCAGGCAGTTCCATCGAAGAGGATGCGAGCAACAAGAAATCCACCCGAACCGGCTGATGACCAGACAACAACTGAGCTGCGCAGGTCAACTAGGCAAGTACGGAGCCCTGCCTACCTGCGTGACTATGTCCCGTAGGACTGAACCAAGAGGGGAGGGGTGTTCTGTATTAACATACTCCAAATACTAATTCCTGATTGGCCCACATGGACTACATTGTGATTGGTCCATTGAACGGCAGTGATTGGTCCGCTTAGAATCAACCGCGATTGGCCGAGCCGAGATTCAAAGGTCTGTCATTGGCCGACAAGCCACGAGCAATCCCTATATGAAGGGCTGCCACGGCTGCAAGATCTTGTACAGATCTTAACATAAAATAGAGAGCTTGAAGTACACTGGTCTCGCGTCTCTTTTGTACCCGATCTAACAGGAACCTTGGGTGGGAGTGACCATGTCATACTAGAATTCAACATAACACAAACACAAGCAGTAGGACATAATGATTTTAAAAGAGCTGATTTTAACAAATTCAGAGAGAACTTGGGAAAGATTCCTTAGATGAAAATCCTAAAGGGAAAAACAACTCAAGAAACTTGGGAAACTCTGAAAAAATATGAACACAAAAGATCACTCCAACACAATACCACTGAAAAAGAAAAATAAGAAATTCAAGGAAAAACCAGCATGGCTGCACAAAGATCTCTAACAAATTGAAAGACAAAAAGGACAAGTAAAAAAATTGGAAAGAAGGACACATAACTAAGGCAGAATATCAACAAAGAGCCAGAATCTGCAAAGTCAGGAAAGCAAAGGCTCAAAATGAACAAATACTTGCAATAAAAGTCAAAGATAATTTTTAAGTTTCTTCCAACATATAAATAACAAGAAAAAATAAAGGAAATAGTCAGTCCACTAAAGAGAAAGGATGGCAAGGAAGTAACAGGCAGCAGAGAGAAAGCAGAGCTGTTTAACTCATTCTTTGCATTGGTCTTCATGCAAAAAGAAAGTACCAACTTACCAAAAAATAACTGTAGAAGACAGACTATAAATAAAAGTTAAAATAAGCAAAAAAAATGGTAAGAGAATATTTGTCTGATCTCGATGAACACAATCACTGGGATCTGACAAATTACACCCCAGAGTTCTAAAGGAGCTGATAGATGTTATCTCAGAACCACTGTACCACATTTTTCAAAAATCCTGGAGCACTGGGGAACTACCAAAGAACTGGAAAAGAGCTGATGTGGTTCCCATCTTCAAAAAAGAGAGGGAAAACAGACCCTGGAAACTATAGATCAGTCAGCCTAATATCAATACCCGGGAAGATAATGGAAAAGATAATTTAAAAAAAAACAGATCTGCCAACATTTAGAAATGATTAAAGTAATAACTAGCAGTAAGTATGGGTTTGTTAAAAACAGATCACGCTGAACCAATCTTATTTCATTCTTCAATATAATGACTAAATTAGTAGACCAGCAAGATACTGTGGACATAAAATACTTAGATTTCAGCAAGGCATTCGACAAAGTGGACTACAACCTACTTCTTGGTAAGCTAGAAGAAGTGGGATAGATAGTATCACCACCAGATGGATTCATAATACAAAACATCAATATATCCTTAATGGGTCTATATCTGCATGATGGAACCTTAGGTTCCATCTTAGGCCCAGTACTCTTTAATATTTTCATAAACGACTTAGATGAGGGAATAGAAGGGGAACTTACCATACTGGTGAATGATACTAAACTGGCAAGAATAGCCAACACCCTAGATGATAGGCTCAAGATCCAGATGGATCTTGACAGACTTGAACACTGGGCCCTATCTAACAAAATGAAACTCAATGTAGAGAAAAGTAAAGACTTACACTTAGGCAAGAAAAACCAAAGTACACATATAGATGGGGTAAAATCAGGCTTAATAGCAGTAACTATGAGAGGGATCTTGGAGTCTTATGGACAAACAATTAAGCATGAGCCAGTACTGTGCAGTGAAAAAAGCTAATGCAATCCTAAATTGCATTAACAGAAGGATACAATCAAGATAAAGTGAGGTACTAATGCCACTTTATAAAGCCTTAGTAAGACCATACCTAGAAGACCACAATCAGTTTTGGTTACCACACTATAAAAAAGTTGTTGAGACTCTAGAAAGAGTGCAGAGAAGAGCAACCAAGATGATTAGGGGACTGGAGACTAAAACATATGAACAGTTACAGGAAATGGGCATGGCTAGTCTAGTAAAGAGAAAGACCAGGGGAGATATGATAGCAGCATTCCAATATTTGAGGGGCTGTCACAGAGAGGAAGGGGTCAAGATATTTTTCAAGGTACCCAAAGGCCAGATGAGGAATAATAGATGGAAACTGATCAAGAAGAGATTCAACTTAGAAATAAGGAGAAATTTTCTGACAGTGAGAACAATCAACCAGTGGAACAGCTTGCCTTCAAAAATTGTGGGAAATTCATCACTGGAGGCTTTTAAGAAGAGATTGGACTGCCATTTGTCAGAGATGGTGTAGGGTTTCCTGCTTGGGCAGTGGTTTGGACTAGATCAGCAGTTGCCCACTGGTGGGCCGCGGCCCACCAGTGGGCCATGAGAAAATTTTGGTAGGCAGAGAAATCTCACCCCCAGAGCACCGCCACAAAGCAATTAATTCAGGCTGTGCAGAAACACAAGGCTGCACCACCCATGGCCTGCGAGAACCCTCCCTGCCCACTCACTCCTTACCTGGTAAACTTGCCTGCTAAATTGCTATTTTTCCTTTTTCCAACCATCAGGTGTTCTGCTGTGCTGGGAGATTTAGATTAGCTAGGAAGCAGGAAATGGTTGGATTTCTTACTTTCTAGCTAGTCTTTAGATCTTCAGCTCCCTTAGGACTGAAGTTTTGCTTGCAAGCAAATTGAATGCAGACTCACGGCAAGCAAATTTGAGAGACTGAGCTAGCCAATGGCAGATAGATAGATCACTGAATGATTCTGCAAGCAACTCAATCTGCCTGCTTTTGGGTAAATGTTGCTCTTTTTTAAAATAAAAAAATTCAATATTTACATGCATGGTGTGTTGTGAGTTAATTTTGTGAGTTTGCTTGCTAGCAAATTTTATGTGACAGACTCAGCTAGCCAATGGCAGATAGATAGATCTCTGAATGAATCTGTGAGCAACTCAATCTGCCTGCCTGCTTTGCCTGATTTTGGGTAAAAGTTGTTCTTTTTTTATAAAAAAATTCAATATTTATATAAATATTCATAATATTTACATATGAGCCATGCCCAGCCAGTCACATGACCACCAAGCCACACCCACAAATTAGGCCATGCCCACCAAACCAGTTAGTGGTCCCTGGGATCTAAAATTATGAGTTTGGTGGTCCCTGAGGTCCAAAAGGTTGGCAACCCCTGGACTAGATGACCTATAGTACAAGGTCCCTTCCAACTCTGTTAATCAGGCATAATAGCAACATCCAGGATTATTCAGCAGAAAATAACATTCTTCCTATAGAACAGAAAGGAAGTAAATGGAAAGCCAAAGGTACAAAAGACAGCAAAAGCCATAGTATGTAGACTTATATACTGCCCCATAGTGCATTACAGCACGCTTTGGGCAGTTTATAATGACAGCATATTGCCCCCAACACTCTGGATCCTCTCTGTGTTAACCTTGAAATTTTACAAGGCTTAGTCAATCTTGAGCCAAGTCAAAATCGAAGTCAAGGCTGTGGGCAGAGTTAACCTGCAATAATGCACTCTAACCACTGCACCACTAGGTCTTCCATTTGATAAAATATTTTTGGAAAACTGCAAAAAGGAAAAACCTATTTACATATGGTCTGGAGTGGTAAAAGTTTGTTTGATTTATTATCACATAGTTGCATCATCAAATGTTTGAAAACAACTGGTCTCAGAAAAAATAATGTTTATAGAAAAAATTGAAGTAATAGAAGATAACATTTGTGATTGGAAATGAAAAACATAGACTTGTTTAGATTATGAGAAATATTGAGTGGTTAAGGTAACAGCCTAAAACTCAAGAAACTGAGTTTTAGTCCTGCCTTAAGCATGAAAGATGTCTGGGTGGCCTTGAGCCAGTCAGTCTCTCTCAGCTCAATCTACTTCACAGGGTTATTGTTATGGAGAAAATAGGAGGAAGGAGTACTGGTATGTTCATCATCCGGAGTTATTTATAAAGTAATAAAGGGATAAAAAATAATAACTAGGTAACTAAGTAAACAAACAAATAAACAAACAAGTAAGTAAAATAAATAAGTAAATAAATAAATCTCTCAGGGTGATTCATTTTTATCCTTAACTGTGATCCCACTTTTAGAAGAAAACTATTAAATGTCAAAGAGCAAAAAATGCTTTATATGGGTGATCCGAAGCTTTATGGAAAATCAGAAATCAAAATCCAGTCAGTGACAAATGCCATATGATTTCTTAACACAGGCATAACAATTGAATTTGGCCTAGAAAAATGTGTCACAATAGCATTATGCTAGGTAAAATCATGAACAGTAATGGAATTCAAATGCTGAATGGCCAAACTATCAGGAGTCATTATAATGAAGTCTACAAGTACCTGGGTATTTTACAGTTGGATAATAGCAAGCATGGACAAGTTAAAATCTAATTAATAAGGAATACATCCAAAGATGTATTGTTAAACATAAAACTGAATGATGGAAACAGCAGTCAAGTCATCAATACTTGAGCCATACTTGTAATATGTCCACTGTGGTAATTATTAACTCTACACAAGAAGAACTGGACAGTTTGGACTGAAAAACAAACAAAACTATTACATCTCCATAGTGATATTGATAGTTTATACCTACCTCACAGAAATAGGAGCAGAGTTTTATTTCAAATCAAATAAATAACTATTAAAGAAGAAAAACATGTTTGGCTAATTATCCAAAAGACAGCCAAGAACAAGCATTGAAGCAATTTAGAAATTGGAATGTACTGAACATTCAGGAAACAAAACATGAATATTGAAATAATGCAATAAAAACAAGAGCAGAAGCACAAGGTAAAGAATTTCAAAAAAATCAAGGGAAAAGCAGATAAATAAAAATTTGCCAGTGGCTGACAAAACCTGGAACATTAGAAAAATAAACTTAAGTTTTAATTATAGCTGCTTGAGAGCAAGCTATTCAAACTAATGTAATGAAGACCAACGGAAAGGAAGTAAATTGAAAAATTGTCAAATGAGTCAAAATGAAGATTGTGCAAAGAGACAGAAGGAACAGTAGATCATATATTCAAGTTGTGCAAGATGACTGCATAAATCGATTATAAATAACAAACATAATGACATTGCCAAATGATTCACTAGAATATCTTTAAAAATTATCATGTGTCAGTAATGAAAAACAAATGAGAAACTTCAATATTGTGGAATTTCTGAAGACAAGTTGCTAAAGTATTGGCTCATAACACACCAGATTTAATTTTATTTATAAAAAGGAAATACGATTAATTGATGAGCAACACCAGGAAAGAGTAGAATAGAAGACAAAGAATTGAAGATCACAAAGTATCAAGGTCTGAAAATTGAAGTTGAAAGATTATGGCACAAACTGGACATAAAAATCCAATTCAAAAAATAACCAATGAAATACGAGGGCTATCCACAAAATAGATAACGTTTTGCGATAGAAAAAAACAAAGTGTAGGAAATTTTTTTATTATATACACTTGAAAGTGACACTTAAATACTACTTTTCAACATATTCACCGAACAAATTGAGGCACTTATCATAGCGGTGAACAAGCTTTGTAATTCCATTGTCATAAAATTCAGCCGCCTGAGATTTGAGCCAGTCAGTCACGCCCACCCGCAGTTCCACGTCATCGTCAAGGCACTGTGTTCCAAGCCAAGTCTTCATCCTTGGAAACAAGTGGTAGTCACTTGGTGCAAGATCAGGGCTGTAGGATGGATGAGGAAAAATCTCCCACTTGAAAGCATTCAGGACTTCTTGAGTGCCGTAGTTCAGCCATTTTTAAACTTAATGCACCATTGGCATACTCCACCTTCAGTGATGATGTTGTCCCCATACACTTCATACAGTTGCCGAAAATTTTCAATCGGTTTATGGTTTTTTGCCAACAAAAACCTTATCACTGATCGCACCTCACAACTCGCGGGATTTTCAATTGTAGCACACATTTCAAACATTTGCTGTGAAATAACAGGCAACGATACAAACCTCCCACTAGCACAACTAGATGCAGACTGAGTGGCGGATGCACAGACCAAAGATGGCCATGCTAGCTCTGCCCCTTCTTGCTACAGATGAAAACATAATCTATTTTGTGGATAGCCCTTGTATATTAATAAAATCTATAATAGCAGTTGAGGGCAAACTTAACGAACAATAAAATAACAATATCTTATGGGTTCCCACCTACTACAGATCCCCCTTAATCTATAAACATTGGTATCACAATCAAAATATGCATCAAAAGATGAAAATTTTGAAATGTTCAGATTTCCTGTATTATTTAACAGCAATCGGAAGACAATGGTGAAACTAAGTCACAGGACCTGCTTGGTGTTGGAGTGAAGTTATCATATTGTGTGTACTCTGATCCAGACCAATACAATCTCATTCATTCCAATCTCAGATGCAGGACTTCTGAGGCTTAACTTCATCAAATTTATCTCTGACTGAAAAACTAGACCTGTATTTATCTCAGATCAGATCTCATTAACATCACTATGGCAGTACATATGAAAGGTCACTCTCAATAAAGTAAAAGTTGTATTATTGTCTGTGGATATTCATTTTTCTATTATCTCTGTGTATAGGCTTTGTAGGTTATATAGTATTTTGAAATTCTGCAAAACTTGTTACACCAGATATGAATGATGGACACATACACAAAATAAAAGGATGTACAAATATCACTGAGACATCTTTGAAATACTAAGATCTGTATGCAGTCTATATGTCAGGTCCCATATATTTCTATAGGGACACTGGCATTCTGATGGGAGGGGGAGGCTTGGAGGGATCCCTGTATGAAGTTTTTGTTTCTATTTCCTGCATTGCTTTGCCTGTGTGTGTGTGGGGGGGAGAGGAATGTGCTTTAAACCAGATGCCTTATCTACTGTACTCTCTGAAGAAGAGCAGTAGCATTGCCTAGAGACCAGCATTTACCTCCTTCTCAGCCTGGGTTTCTCATAACCTTGGGATTGGCTTGATGATATACTGGATTTTGGTGGGGTTCTGTCTTCACTGATTTAATTTACTGTTTTTAAGTAGGAAACTTAATTCCTGCCTAGATCTCTTGCTATCACTAACTTTCAATAAAACTTTATTTTGAAATGGTTTCTGTTTCAAGAGTCCTGCTTTCTTGAGAGGATTGGAAAGGCAAGACCTTACATTAGGCAGGAACTGCAAACTGGTTAACCTGGAGAGGCAATAGCCCTACCGTGTGGACCGTGCACACCATGTCTACCCAGGGCAGCAACCACAAACAGGCTGAATGCTTGGGAGAAACTCTCATCAAGACCCAGGCAGAAGAAACCCTCAGCGCCTGGGTCAAGAAGAATATCACCCCAAGCAGCACTGCCAAGCCGAGGTGATCCATCGGTGTTGGAAAGAAGAAAGGCTGGGAGTCACCCTCACCCATGGGAGCTGCTGGCATGGTTGGAAGCATGAGTTGTAAAACCTCTATGATGACGATGAACTGGAAGAAGCCCTGATATATACCCAGTGAGTAAACATAGTTTTGGGGACCCAACCAGCTTTCCTATCTTACTTTACCCCATTCTTACAATTCAATGAAATATCCTTCCCCCCCCCAAAAAAAAGAACAATAAGCATCCAGATACTGGAGAAAGTAAGTTCTCCCACTCTGTTTTGTGACTAACAACTATATTATGTAAGCCTTTGTAAATATTTAAGCAGCTTTTACCAACATGCCGTACCTTTCCATTACTTTTTTTGCTCCCAGACAAATTGTTCCATTAAAAAAAAAACACCTTCCATTTGAAGTATCCATCAGTCAGGAGTGTTGCAAAAGGTTGGTCATATGAAGGATACTTAAAAATTAGTTGTTTGAAAGTATATTCCATTTAGTAGGAAGTTGACTCATAAGGCAAGTTCCATTACATTCAGCTCAATCTAAGCATCTCCTAAATTTGTCCAACCAGCTCCTAAGAGAAGCCATGAACTTCATGAGGGAGGCCCTCCATGGCATGTGGATCCAGAGTGCCCAGGTTGTGCTACAGGTGAGGACAAAGCACAAAAGGAGGCTACTGATGAGCAAGGGGGGGTCCCCAACCCAGAGATATCTCTCTTTTTTAAAAAAAAATATTTTTATTTTTTACAGATTTCTTCACATGAGCAACACGATTCCAGATTACAATATTTATGCATAGTTATTCATATAATCATTTAATATTTTTCTTTGCAAAATTTATCTATATAATTTTAATAAATTTTCATTCCCCTGCTTTTGATTATAATATAATTCATTCATTATAAATATTTTACATTCCCACATAATCCCTTCTAGTTCATATTTTCTATTTTCTCATATCCTTTGTATAATCAATTGTATTTTCTATTTCATGTATACCACAAAGAAAAAAATAAAATAAAAACAGAGTTAATTTTTCCTTTTACTTTCCTTTGACCAATTTCAACCTATAGCATTTATATAACCCTAATTCACACTTTTTAAACATAATTAATACCAGATTTTCACCCAAGTCATCATATTCTCTGTTTTCCTAATATCATTTAAATAGTCATTAGCATATTTTAGAATATATACATATATATATATATATATGCATATGCATATACATACATACATACATACATACATATATACATATGTGTGTGTGTGTGTGTTTTTTCTGAGGTTCTCGCGGGTATTTGTGTGTGGATCTTTGGTTATTTGGGTTTTCTCCTGCGTAAAATTGGAAGTATCTAGGTGACATTTCGATGAAATCTCATTCATCATCTTCAGGCTTGTGTCTTTGGCTCTGTGCTTCTCAGAGTAATGTAAGCTTGCAGCTGCTTCTTCCTTTTAACTGCTAGTGGGGTGTGTGACTTGATTGGTTGGGGGTTTGGCTGTGTTCTGATTGGTTGGGGGCTTGGCTGTGTTCTGATTGGCTGGGGGTGTGTTTTGTCCAAGCCCCCACCTGAACAGAACACACCCCCAGCCAATCAAAACAAAGCCAAACCCCCACCCAATCAGAACACAGCCAAGCCCCCATCCAATCAAGTCACACCTCCACTAGCAGTTAAAAGGCAGAAGCAGCGGCAAGCTCACATTACTCTGAGAAGCAGAGAGCTGAAGACACAAGCCTGAAGATGATGAATGAGACTTCATTGAAACTACTTCTTCTTCTTTTTTTTTTTCTTCAGCGTTTGTCTCGCGCTCGGGCGAGGTCCGCTAATGTCCTTAAGTACTGCTTCCACACCTCTCTGTCTACCACGTATGTCGGGTCTGCCTTCGCGATCTCTAGATCGGCCTTGATCGTGTCCATCCAGCGTTGCTTAGGTCTACCACGCGGTCTCGCTCCTCCGACAGTCACCTTCATTGCAGATTTGATGATAGATTCTTCCTTGGCGCGGCTCACGTGGCCGAACCATCGTAGCCGGGACTGCCTCATGACCGTGGGGATGGGCACGACGTTGAAACGTCTACGCACTTCTTCGTTCCTGACGCGATCGAGTAGGGTGAGGCCTACCGACCATCGGAGCATTCGCATCTCCATTATCTGGAGTCTGCTTTCGACTTCTTTGGTCGCCGGCCAGCACTCTGCGCCGTATATGGCCACGGGGCACACCACAGAGTTATAGATTTTTGCCTTCAGGCGCATCGGCATCTTCTTGTCACAGAGGACGCCCGTGACGGACTTCCATTTGCCCCACGCTGCGTTGATCCTGGCTGCCACCTCAGTTTGTAGTAGGCCTTCTTCCCCAAGA
>NW_020769326.1:3818218-4068573 GCF_900518735.1 Pseudonaja textilis
AACAGATGGCACACTAGGACACACCATATACCAGTAGAAAACACACACCAACCACTACCTAAATGCTCAATCCCACCACCACCCAGCACAAATAAATTCCGTAGCCAAAACACTAATTACCAGAACCAAATGCCTGGAAGACAAGGCACACATAAAGACTGAACTATGCATCCTGACCAAAATACTGATAGCTAAGGGCTTCCACAAAAACAAAATCACGGACCTGATCCACAAAAACACACTGAAACACAATAGAGACCCAGAAGATGAACAAGCCTATGGAACAGCTGTCCTGCCCTACATAAGAGGAACAACAGACAAAATCAGCAAGATACTACACAGGCATCACATCAAGACTGCCTTCAAAATGGACAAAAAAAATAAGCAGACATCCTAAGAAACCCCAAAGATAAAATTGACCTAGAAAACCAAGGCATATATGAAGTACCCTGTGCATCATGCCCTGTCACATACATAGGACAAACCAACACAAGGAAAAGTACCCGCCTTGAAGAACACAAGAATGCAATAAAAAAGCTGGAACACA
Source organism: Pseudonaja textilis (assembly GCF_900518735.1). The sequence goes on from NW_020769326.1 coordinate 3,818,766, forward strand.
CTTCCTCACTAGTCCAACATATGAAAGCCACAGGTCATAGCATCAACTTTAGTGGCACCAAAACCCTAGCTACTATAGAAAACCCCAGCTACAGAATCATCAGAGAAGCCATAGAAATTGATAAAAGACCTAATAGTATGAATAGAAGAGATGACTCCACCAGACTATCAATCATCTGGAAGCCTGCATTCACAAACAAAAAAAATCTCTATACCACAATCCAGGCAAGCACCTGGACACAAACAACCCCCCGCAATACCTCCAGCCCAAACACGCCCCAGCCAGCTACCCAAATAAAACCTAGCTTCCTAATAAATAGTTATCAGCCATTCACAAGAAACCAAGCTGCACTAAGAAACCCCAATGCACAAAACACAATGTTGCCAACCAATCAAGAACACAGCAACTTGAAGACCAATAAAAACAGACCTAGACTCCCAGCTAATCAAGATGAGGAAAAAACCATTCAAATAAAGCAGAAAGCCAGCACCAAATTCAAACAAAAAACGGCTGCTAAGCCTGAAGCACAAGATTAAAAAGAACCCAATACACAAGCCTGAAGATGGCAGAGGAGATTCTGCCGAAACGTCGCTATAATAAAAGCACAAATATTAAGACATGGGAAAATACCCGAAGAAACCTAAATACTACACACACACACACACACACACACACACACACATATGGGGATTAATAACAATAGAACCCTCTTAAAATCACTCATTCCATCTTCATTTTTCTCATCTATAATTATCTAATAATCTTAAGGTAATTCCCAGTAAGTTATAAATTTCAAATCTCCCCAGTCTACATTTCTAATAAAAAAATACAAAGATACATTCCCATGTGGTGTTCCCCTTTTATGCTATATCTAATGTTTATCTCTAAATCTCTCAGCCTTGTCATTTCTCTTAGTTTTAGCCAGCTTTCCCTTTACTAAGTTTTCCTGGCCTTTCCTCTTTATCCCTCTTTTTTCCTCTAATATTACATTTATTTCCATCTGCCAGTCCCCCATCTCCCCCCCTCCTTTTCTCTTTTTTGAAATTTCTTCTTGTACAGCTTCTTCTTCCACTTACTCTTGGGAGCTTTTTCTCTTTTATTTATTATCTCTGTCGTCATTGTCTTAGTTTTAGTTCCTTTTGTGTCTTTTGGCAATGTCTCCGAATCTTCATGTCCTTCTTGGCTGTTTTCCTCTTCCTTTAGCTCTTCCTCTCTAGAATTCCTTTGTTCTCTATTACGTTACTTTTTCTGCCAGTGTGTCCCTTCTTTCTTGTATCTTCTTTATCATTTCTTTCACAGTTTGCAGTTCCAACTTAAATTCTTTGCTTGCTTCTTCCATTTTTAATCAATTGTGTTATTCTTTATTTTATTAAAGTTAATTGTAATCCTTGCCAAAAGACTCCATTTATATCTCTTTTCCTCATTGGTCCTTTTGTTTCCTTTGCACAGTCAACCCCCAATAGTCCCAAGATATTGCCTTCCTTTGTCCTCTTGCTGCAATTTCCCACTTTTTCTTTTAAGCTTCCGGGGTTCTTGTTATGTTAAAGTCTTTTATTTCATGACTTTTCTCATTCACACATTTAACAGACCAGTAATTTTCCATAAAGTTATCCAGGAAAAAATGCTTTGTACCATTAGGTGGCACTCTATATTGCTTCCACTTTTCAAAGTTCTTTTTTTCTCTTTTTTTCAATTATATTAATGTTAATTTTCAAGCATTTCAACCATTGGCTTTTTTTAAGTATAATCAATTCCAAGCAAGTTCAGCATTTTATCCAATGCCTAATTAATGACAGGTTCTGTATATTATTCCCAATTCTGTCCTTATTTTCTTTATAGCTCTTTTGTAGTCCAGATTTTTATTTACCTTATATTGTCCTCTTGTTTTCTATTTGCTGCTGTTGTACTTTCAAGTGAGGAATCTTTCTTTCTGCTTTTCGGGGTTATTAAAACAAAAGGTTCAGCTTCTCTTTTCTGGATAAACGTCGCTCACCACTTCACCTCTCCAGCACACACTTAGGTCCCGGTAGCTTCCCATCTTCAGGGCAGCCATTAAAACTACTGCTTCTCCCTGTCTTCCAGGGGAGTATACCAAGCCAGAGAGGGGAGATGCGCTTCCCCTCAACCCAGCTGGTGATCTCATCCTCTTCCTCCACCCCTCCAAGGTGGGTCTGATGTTTCAGTCCCATAGGGACACCTCCAACAGGGTAAGCACAGATTGAAGCAAAGCACGATCGCGGTCTCCATCCGTCCTTGAGGGAAGTGCCACCAGAAGTTCTATCCAGAGACATCTCTGAAGCCACAGGAACCATTGGCAAATCCACTGCCACCAGAGAAGAGCTGCCCCAGAAGGACCCTGGCACAAGGTGTGGCCCATGGCTTGGTGGAAGGAGGCATCCCCCTCTAGAGCGAAAGGTACCCCCTCTCAGCATCAAGTTTAACAGGGACTCCCAGAAACTGGGATTCTTCCTCACGCATGTACTGACCTACATGCAAGAATATGAGAGGGACCTCCCCAAAGAAGGGACCAAGGTCAAAGTCATCACCCTGGCCTTAGAAGGAGTAGCTACATGTTCAGTGGTGACCCTCCACAATGCAGATGCCTCGGAACTCTGTAACTTTAACTGCTTCATGACAGCCCTGAGACAAAGGTTTGAGAAACCCCACCTGATTGCAGGGCTAGAGACTGCATCAGGCACATCAGACAGGGCACTTGCCATTTACCAAATACATAGAAGAATTTCAGACCTGGCCTGCTGCATAGATTGGCCAGAGAAAATATTCATGAGCTGGTTCAAGGATGGCCTTAACTACAACCTGTACAACCTGTTCCTGTGTTGCCTGTGGAACCCCAGTCCACTTGTACAACTGGTATATATTTGCTGAGAAAGCTGAAATTGACCAAACTCGAAACCAGTAACCATGCAAGCCTCACTTGGAGGAGATCCCCACCCAAAGAGAGGAGGGAGATTGCCAAAACTCACTCTACCCCGCCACCCTCCATGGCCTGCTTCAACTCATGCCGCTAATTGCCACACAAGGATGCCCATCTGATAGGGAGAGAAGCAAGCAGGGCTGAGGCCCCCAAAGCCCCCACCATGCTCAGGGACACCACTTTAAAGAGCCATGTAATTGTAGAGTTCCTGCTAGAATTGCCTGTAGTGCCAGAAACTCCGACCTCTCCAGCAGAGAAGCCCAATCAGTCAGAAAGTGACTACGAAGACCCTTTGGTAAGTGGGACTGCCTAACCCCTTACAATCCCCATGGAACTATTAATCCCATTAACAGGGAGAAAAGTGAGGATTAAAGTGTTGTTAGACTTGTGGTGCATGCAACAGAAATCTAATACCCTAGTGGAATATCCAAATAGAAATCTCCAACTGGTTATTCAACTAAGACCACTAGAAACCCCAATCTCTTTCTGCCAACTCAATGGATCCATTGTGGGGGATGCCCCAGCCATAGTTTGCCACTGATCTACTAGTCCCTATGGAAACCCATTCAGAAGCCATTGCTTTCATTGTGATGCTAGGGATGGAATGGCACCTAGCCTTGGGACGACCTGGCTAAAGTGGAACCCAAGGGTGAACTGGACAGAGGGGACCCTCCAATTTCCTAGTTATGGACTAACCAAGAATGAGGAACCCTATAAGATGGGAATCCTGCATAGTGAGGAAGTAGCCATGACCACAGCAGGTGGACCCCTACCAGGCATCTCCAGGAAATACAGATTTGATGGATGTATTCAGGGAAGTAGTTTCAGATCAACTTCCCCTTCATAGTCCTACAGACAGTGCTATTGAGATTGTACCAGGGCCCAAACTACCTAAGCCAATATACTATGACCCTCCCCCAGAAATGGATGAATTGCACCAATTTATAGACAAAAACCTCAAGCTTTGGTTCATCAAGCCAGAGAGTCCCAAGGTAGCCTATGGACTATAGAAATATAAATGCTATTTGCAAGGAAAATCTGTATCCCCTGCACTGACAAAAGACATGCTGGCCCATCTGGTGAAAAGGAGGATTTTTTCCAAGCTAGACTTAAGGGAAGCTTATTATCAGATCCAGATCAGGGAGGCAGATGAATGGAAAACAGTGTTTAATTGTCCATTGGGATGTTTTCAATTTAAGGTTTTGCCATTCAGGCTCCAAGGGGCTCCTGCTATTTTTATGCAGCTGATTAATGAAGGCCTTCATGAGCATCTGTACAAGGAGGTTTTGGTTTATCTTTAAGATATATTGATTTATACTGAGACTAAGGCTGAACATGTTCAGTTGGTGCAGGAGGTCTTGAAGAAACTAAGGGGAGCTAATTTGTTTGCCAAACTCTCCAAGTATGAGTTTTACCAAGACAAAATAGACTACCTAAGATACTGAATCTCCCACCAGGTTGTGGAAATGGATCTCGCAAAAATCAGGGCAGATTCCCACCTCCTTGAATGGGACCCCCCCACCCACATACACAAGCAATTTGCAGAGCTTCCTGGGGTTTGCTAATTTCTATTGATAGTTCATCCCCTCTTTTGCTCAAGTAGCACTTCTGATTACTAATCTGTTAAAAACCAAGGGATAGATAAGCCAAAACCCAGCCAAAAGCTAAAATGAACTATGGACAGCTAAGCAGCATTTGAAAAACTGAAAATCCTTTTTTTGGCTGAGCCAGTATTAAAACACCCAGACCTGGAGAAACAGTTTGTAATTCAAGCCAATGCCAGTGATGTGGCAGTTGATGTACTTTTACTCCAAGTGAATGAAGAAGGCAAATTACAACCATGTACATACACTTCTAAGAAATTAACTGAAACTGAACAAAGGTGGGCGATATGGGAAAAAGAGGCATTCGCAGTCAGGTGGGTCCTCCTAACCTGAAGACATTTCCTGGAGGGAAGTAAAATATCTTTCAAAGTCTGGACTGACCACCAGAACTTAGAAGCACCCTTGGAAAATGTCCCCTATACATGTCTGAAGGGCACAATACTTCCAACACTTTAATTTCACTTTGAAGTGGAGGGGAAAACTTTCTGGCAGATCCTTGTCCAGACTGCCACAATACAAGTGTCAAAGTAGACAAGATTAAGCCCATGGTCTCAGCTTCCCAATTAGCAGCCAAAGTTGTCACATGCTCTCAGGCAAAGAAAGACCTCCCACCCTAGACAATGCCAGCACCACAGAGTTTAAAAAGTCATGGAAATAGATGAATGGTTTGGTGTCTACCTGCACAATAAAAGATGGATTAGCTTGGGTGGGAAAAAACCTGTACATTCCGGTTAAGGCTGAAAGCTATGAAAGCTTGTCACAACTCCAAATAATCTAGGTATTTTGGTTTTGTAAAGACTTTACTTTAATGAAACAGCAGTAACTTACTGAAATGGTGGCTCTCATTGAAGAGAGATGTAGAAAGCTATGTAGCAAGCTGACCCGTTTGTGCTGCCACTAAATGCAGGCAAGGGAAAATCCCCAGGCTACTACAGCCGGTGGCCATCCTTCAGCACCATAGAGAGAGATTTCCATGGATTTCATTGTAGAATGAAATGAGAGTTCTGGAAACACTGTAATCTGTGTTGTCACAGACCTTTTCTTGAAGCAGGTCCATTTCATACCATGCCAAAAGATCTTTACGGCCAAAGACCTGGCTAAGATGGTTTTGGTACACATATATCAATTGCATGGGGCTTCATAATGTATTATTTCAGACAGAGGGGCCCAAGTTCTGGAAAGCCTTTTTGGACCTACTTGGAACTGAACAGGGACTTAGTTGTAGTCATCATCTACAGACAAATGAGACAATGGAACAGAATAACTTGGTTCTGGAGCAACTAGACCGAGCTACTGCCTTTTGCAGAAGTGGCCTATAACAATGTGGTTCACACTAGCACGGGTTTCACCACATTCAGAGTTGCCATGCCTGAATTGCCCTCACATGACTCAGAAATCCCCTCCTTGAAACAATGGATCAGTCATTTGCAAACCATTTGGCCGGTCTTGTCAAGCAGACGAGAAAAGAATAGAACCTAAACCTTACAAAGTGGGGGACAAAGTTTATCTTTCTACCAAGTTTCTAAAATCCTTACAGACATCTAAAAGGTTGTGTCCTGAATACATTGGACCTTTCCCCATTGTTTTTATTATTAACCCTGTCATGGTGGAACTGCAACTCGCAAAGTCGTTATGGTAAATCCATCCCATTTTTCATTGTAGTCTGCTGAAATCTGAAATCACTTCTGACCTTTGTCCTGCTCCTGCCCCTGCTCCTGCCCCTGTTCCACCCCTATTATGGCTGAGGATGAACAACATTTTGAAGTCCAAGAAATCCTAGACTCTAGGAAATTCCATGGGGCCACTCAGTACCTGGTGACACGAAAACATCTCCCCTTCACAAAATGAATGGGTTCACAAGAAATATGTACAGGCCCCAAAATTGATATTCATATTTCATTAAATGTACCCTTGTAAATCTCAGTGATTGTATGTTTTATTTTTCTCCCCTTCCCTCTTTCTGTTTTCCTTCAGATGGCCTTGCCATTTTCTAGGGGGGCAGCATGTCAGGTCCCATATATTTCTATAGGGACACTGACATTCTGGTGAGATGAGGGAGGCTTGGAGGGATCCTGAGGTGGGCTGCTGCCGGTAATTAAGATTCTGCATAGTTCAGCGAACTGGCAAATCCACCACTGGCTGGCTCCACCCCCACTCATTTTTCAGCCTGTTTCCCAGGCCATTTTCTGGGTTGTATTTTGGGGGTGCATTTTTTAGCTGTTTTTTGGGCCATTTTTGGCTCATTTTTCAGGCCATTTTGGGGCATTTTCAGGCCATTTTTGGACCATTTTGTGGGACTTTTGGGGCCATTTTTTGGCTGGGGTTTTTTGGAGGGCATTTTTGGGCCCAACAACCCCTATAACATCCTGAAAATAGCTCAAAAATGGCCTGAAAATAGCCCCCAAAACAGCCTGGAAATGGCCAAAAATGATCTGAAAACAGCCTGAAAAACAGTTTGGGCCATTTTCCAGCCATTTTTTGGTTGTTTTGGGGCCACTTTTTTGGCCATTTTCCAGTCATTTTTTGGCCCGGTTTTTGGCCCTGAAAAGTGGCCTGAAAATGGAGAGGGCAGGGCTGACATCACGATGATACAATGAGCAATTTTGGTGCTCCAGGACTGGCATCAATATCCCCACAGCTGGATGGTCCGTTTGGACCCAAACCATCCTGTAGAGATGGTAGTCAAGGAGAGCATATCCTGTCAATCCCAGAAACACTGCAAAGTCCCTGGTTGATCCAGGAAAAGCCCTCCAATCTGGTTGCGGAGGAAAGTGGCCATTGAAGCTGCTGAAAGTTTGGGACAGTTCTGGAACAGAAGAAGAAGAAAGAAACTATGCCGGCTTTGGGTGAGATTTTTTTTTTTCTGGCAAGAAATAAGAGACCACCCTAAGGGGGAAAAGGTTTTAAGAAGAAAAAAGAGGAAACAAGCGGTGAAATTGAGCCTTTTGTCAAAATCAATTAGAGCTATTTTACTGCATTTTTTAATAAGGATATTTTTTAACTGGACTAGACTTTATAGCTATAATTAATGAAAGACTATTGTTAACACTTATTTTAAAGGGCGAACTTGAATATCTTGTTATTTTTCTTTTTTCTCTTTAAAAGGGAACTTTATACATTAGAAACTTTTTAGATGTTTTCCCCTTTCTTGGCTACACTGTAACAAAGGAGTGAAAGTCAAGCAAAGTCAAGCAACACTGCCACCTAGAGGCTTTAAAAATCTTTTTGAAGGAACTGAAGGAGTAAATGGTGAGAAAATCTTCCTAGTCACAGGCTGTTTACATTAAGAGAAGATAGAGAGTTGAGTACTGAAGAAATGTTTATGCAGATGTTTCTCTTGTAAAATAACTTAAATGGCTGGAGATTGAAGTTGAAAGAAAAGAGTCTACTATGACCTTGGATTATATTTTGTTGAAACTTTGATAGTGTGCTTTAGACATTGCATGGTTGCAGTGATTTACTTTGTGACACATTTTTAAACTGCAATTGAACCTTTTTTTTCCTTGATGGCTGGTAGTCCGTGGCTTGATCATTTTGGTTTTTTTTTTTTAATTTAATTTGGCTTTAGTCCTACTGTTGGAATATTTTTTTCTTTTTTGGCTTTTCTGTTTCCCTTTTAATAGAAATTGAGGATTACTTTTATATTTTTAAATATTCTTCCACCTTTTTTGGCTTTTAATGTTTTTATATTTTAATCTCTTTGGCTTTTTGGATGAAACTGATTTTTCTTCATAATTTTTTTTCTTATTTTTATTTTTATTATTATCTTCAATTATTTTTCCCTTTATAATTGGATTAAGGCAAAGAAGAATCTGAAGAAAATTGTTTTTAGTGTTGTAAGCAGATACTTATTGACTAGGATTGCAACTAATTGGAGATGAGAAAGACAACTGCTACAGGATCATCAATCCCTACCTCCTCCTCTCTGGTTAGCAGTTAGTGGTCAATTCACACTATGTTACAGCAGGAGAAAGAGAAGGGGGGGAGGAGAAGGAAAAGGAGGTCACATTACAAATGATAATGCTAGCAATAAGGGAAACAAATGGAAATAATAGAGGAGAGAACAGAGAAAACAGATGAAAAACAAGAGAACATACAACAAATGATGATGAATGAAGAATGAAGAAAGATTTCAAAAGATAGAAGAAAAAGGAGATCAGACAGGTAAAAAAATGGATAAATTGATAGCAGGCTTACAGTCATTGAACAGGACAAGGGAAGTGGAATACTGGCCTGGGAGATGGACAGTGCAGATTTCTATCTCAGATTTCAAAATATTGAGGAAGAAAATGTAGAAAACCTTGCAGAAATAATGATAGAAGTGCTGGCAGTAGTCTTGAAGATATCCAAAGAGAAAATGATGGATGGAATAGATGAAGTGTTCCAAATGTATACAAGATATGCAATGAGAAACAAACTACATAGATAAGTCCATGTAAGATTTAATAAGAAAGCAATCAAAACACATATATTACAGAGTGCAAGGGATGATCCATTGAAATATAAATGAAAAGAGATTACAGCCCTAAAACAAGTACAAAGAAAAGTGAGAGATTTGAGAAGAGAATATCGATTCTTGACAAAAATTCTAATTAAGAAGGGAGTGAATTATAGATGGTTGATTCCAGAAGGTTCAATATTTACTTGGCAAGAGCAAAGACATAGATTGGATTCAATAGAGAAAGCAGAATCATTTTATGGTGAATACTTTAGAGGAAAAGAAGAGGAGAGAATACGAGATGAAGAATTAGTTAAACTCCAAGAGGAGATGATTGAAGTAAGAGATAAAGAAAAAAAAAGATGAAAAGATACAAGAAAAGGGAGCAGTAGGTGAAAGGGTGGAACTAGATAGAGACTAAAGAACAACAAGAGCAATCAACCATACATATAAGGTATAACAAAGGAAGAAAAGAAATTGATTACAATAAATATAAATGGGTTGAATTCAGCCATCAAAAGGAAAAAAAATATTTCTTAAATTGGAAAATTAAAATTAGACATAAACTGCTTACAAGAAGTTCACATTAAAAAACAGCATGTGCAAATGTTGAATTATCCCAGAATTGGGAACCTATACACTTCATTGGCACAACAAAATAAAAGAGGAGTAATTCTATACATTAAAAATACAATCCAAGCTAAATTAATTTTTACAGATGAAGAAGGAAGAATACCGATAGTGGAAATAATTGATAATAGTCTAAAGATGCTTTTAGTAGCAATCCATGCACCAAATGAAAAGCAAGATGAATTTTATAAAAAAAAATGCATAAAAAAATAATAGAACTGGAATAGGATAATATACGCATCTTGGGAGATTTTAATGCAATAGTGGACACAAAATTGAATTATAAAACACAGAAAGTTAATAAACAAAATAGAAAGACACTTCTGAAATCCTTCTTCAAGATGGTAGAGGAATTAAGCATTCAAGATGTTTGGAGAGAAATGAATGCTAAGGATAGACAATATACATTCCACTCCAACAGACATTTATCATGGTCAAGAATAGATATGATTTGGATGTCAATGAAATTAATCTCTATTATTCAAGAAGTAAATATAGAAACAAGTACTTGGACAGACCATAACCAAACATGGCTCAAGTGGCAAGGACAAAGGAAAGATGAAGATGGACTTTGAATAATTCAATATTGAAGGAAAAAGAATTTATACAAAATATGGAAAAAGAATTGCCTTTTTTCTTTAAAAAAACAATAAAAAGGAAAGTTCATTACAAAATCTATGGGATACCGTGAAGGCCTATGTCAGTGGTTTTATCATAAATTATGCAAGAAGAAGGAATATCAAAAAAAGACAAACATAACAAATTTTAGAGGAAGACTACAAGAAACTTGAGAAAGAACTACAAAAGTATCCACAAAAGAAGGTTATTAAAAGTCAAATGGAGATAGTTAAACATAAAATGGGGTTGATAGAAAAAGAGGAACTAGCACAAAAATCAGAACTAAAAGAATTTCTTCAAAAATGCAAACAAACCAGGCATATAAATTGAAAAAGGAAAGGGAAACAAAAAAGACAATACAATTAATAGATGAGTATGGCATGGTTTGCAATAGAAATGAAGGGGGGGGGAATAGTACAGAAGTATTATGAGAAATTATATGATTAAGAAAATATTGAAGAAGAAAAAGTCAAACAACACTTGCAAAAAGCAGAATTACCCTAAATACCTGAGGGCACTAAGATAATGTTGGAAGGGAAAATAACAATGATGGAACTAACAGAACTGATAAACAGAAAAAGTATCAGAAGGGCCCCGGGCCCAGATGGACTACCAGTAGAATTCTACAAGACTTTACAGGAATGTTTAAACATTAGAATGCTTGAAGTAACAAATGAGGTTTTGTCAAAAATCAAAATACCTAATTCTGAGGCTTATATTACTCTTATACCAAAAGAGGATATTGACTTGCAACAAATAAAAAAACTATAGACCTATATCCCTACTGAATGCAGACTTCAAAATATTTGCCTCAATAGTGGCAGAAAAACTTAAAAGATATCTGAATTACTTTATATACTCTGATCAAAATGGTTTTCTGCCTAAGAGACAAATAAAAAAATAATATGAGAATAATCTTGAATACATTAGAATATTTTTTCCAATTTTTTTTTATTTCAATCTGCATATGCACAATACATTAATAGTGTGGCATCACTATATCATACATTTTAGTATAGGCAAAATTAATAATATCAATCGTATCTCTCAATGCATATATTTCAAATTAATTCATAATCCTTCAATGCTTATTTTCAACCTTTCAAAACTCTCCCCAAATGCCTACCACCATATTAGTTAAACATACCTAGTAATTCCATTATTCAATTTTCTCCCTGCTTTTATTTTATTTTTTAAAATAAAAAATTCTCATTTGGCAAGCAGTGTGGTTCCAGGATTCACATCTCAATACAAATATGACTATAGTTACCTGTTCATTATATTTGTTTAGTTTCATATTGCATCTTTATTATTGTTAAATATTAAGCTTATCTTATCCAATTCAATTCATGTTATATTAATACATTCTCATATCTTATTTTACAATGTTATCTAAAATTCTCATCTCATTTCTGTTGTCATTTCTCATATTACTTTTTTCTGTCACATTTGTCATTTTATCAGTCCTTATCTGTAAATATAATTGTCCCCTCTGGTTAATAATTTAAGCTAACCACCTTCATTCTACCTTAATATCAATCTCCCTATTTAGTATATAACACAAATATATATATTTTTCTCATATTCTGCATTATATTTTGTCAAACACCTTATGAATCATGTATACATTACAAAATACTATTTTCAATATATTCTTATATATAACAACATATTACCTTGCAGAATCTCCTTCCTTATCCTTTTTTTTTTTCACCCCTTATCTCTCACTCTTTGGACAATGTACTTTCTTTTCATCCTTGTTTGTTTCCTATTCCTCTTTGTTTTCTGGTCCTTTCCAAATTAATTCCTTTTCTGATCCTTTTAATTCCCTTTTTTCCCCATTCTTATTCCCCCTCCATTTCTCATTCCAGTTATTAAACTTTTCTCTCTCCCTCTTTTGATTTTTCTTTTGCCCTTCCTTTTTCTGTTTTTTTCCCTCACCCTTTATCCATTTTCTGAACCATTCTCCCTTTTTTCATCCCATCAGACCACAAATTTTTAATTTAATTCCTCGCCCCCACTTAAATAATTGTTGTTCGTTTTGTCCTTCAATGTTGGCTTCTTCTTTAAAAAAAACTCCTCCCCCTCAGGTTTATTTTGTTCTTGTGTATGCTGAGTCACAACTTCCAATTTCTGTAGTACATAATTGCACATTTCAAGTTTAATTTTTATCTTGCAAATCCAATCTTGATTCTGGTAAGTCCTATCAACAAATAGTTTCTCCATTATATCTTCTTTTTTCCTTTTATTTCCTCTTCCTTAATACAGGTGAAACTCAAAAAATTAGGATATCGTGCAAAAGTTCATTTATTTCAGTAATGCAACTTAAAAGGTGAACCTAATATATGAGATAGACTCATTACATGCAAAGCAAGATAGTTCAAGCCATGATTTTTCATAATTGAGATGATAATGGCTAACAGCTCGTGAAAACCCCAAATCCACAATCTCAGAAAATTAGAATATTGGGAAAAGGGTCAATATTCTAGGCTGAAAGTGTCCCACACTAATCAGCTAATTAAGCCGTAACACCTGCAAAGGGTTCCTGAGGCTTTAAATGGTCTCTCAGTCTGGTTCAGTAGGATCCACAATCATGGGAAAGACTGCTGATCTGACAGTTGTGCAGAAAACCATCACTGACAACCTCCATAAGGAAGGAAAGCCTCAAAAGGTAATTGCAAACGAAATTGGATGGTCCCAAAGTGCTGTATCAAAGCACATTAATATAGAAAGTTATGTGGAAGGGAAAAGCTGCACAAGCAGCAGGGATAACCGCAGCCTGGAGAGGATTGTCAGAAAAAGGCCATTCAAAAATGTTGGGGACTTTCTGAAGGAGTGGACTGAGGCTGGAGTCAGTGCATCAAGAGCCACTACACACAGACGGATTCTGGACATGGGCTTCAATGTCATATTCCTCTTGTCAAGCCACTCCTGAACAAAAAACGACGTCAAAAGCGTCTTACATGGGCTAAAGAAAAACAGACCTGGTTTGTTGCTCAGTGGTCCAAGGTCCTCTTTTCTGATGAGAGCAACTTTTGCATCTCATTTGGAAACCAAGGACCCAGAGTCTGGAGGAAGAATGGAGAGGCACACACTGCAAGATGCTTGAAGTCCAGTGTGAAGTTTCCACAGTCTGTGTTGATTTGGGGAGCCATGTCATCTGCTGGTATTGGTCTACTGTGCTTCATTAAGTCCAGGGTCAACGCAGCCGTCTACCAGGAGATTTTGGAGCACTTCATGCTTCCTTCCGCAGATGAGCTTTATGGGGATGCTGACTTCATTTTCCAGCAGGACTTGACACCTGCCCACACTGCCAAAAGCACCAAAACCTGGTTCAATGACTGTGGGATTACTGTGTGAGTTTGGCCAGCAAACTTGCCTGACCAATCTATGGGGCATTGCCAAGAGAAAGATGAGAGACATGAGACTGAACAATGCAGAAGATCTGAAGGCCGCTATTGAAGCATCCTGGTCTTCCATAACACCTCAGCAGTGCCACAGGCTGATAGCTTCCATGCCACGCCGCATTGGAGCAATAATTGCTGCAAAAGGGCCCAAACCAAGTACTGAGTACATATGCATGCTTATACTTTTCAGAAGTCCAATATTGTTCTATGTACACTCCTTGTTTTATTGATTGCATGTAATATTCTAATTTTCTGAGATTGTGGATTTGGGGTTTTCATGAGCTGTAAGCCATAATCATCACAATTATGATAAATCACGGCTTGCACTATCTGGCTTTGCATGTAACGCATCTATCTCATATATTAGTTTCACCTTTTAAGTTGCATTACTGAAATAAATGAACTTTGGCACCTATTCTAATTTTTTGAGTTTCACTTATAGCTTTTCTTCAGGTCTTTGGTAAGAGTGACTGAAGCCACTTTTTATTTGTTCCAGTCTGGTTTTGTTATGTTGAGAGAGAGAGAGAGAGAGAGAGAGAGTGTGTGTGTGTGTGTGTGCATGCGTGTGCGTGTGTGCGCGTTGTTTCCCTGTTTTTAAATAGTTTAACAATTTGTAGTTTGTTCAGAGTTGCAGGGACTCATGCAGTATATGCTTTTCATATATAATAATTTCAGTTATTGTTATATATAAATATTTTGGCCATGTACATTTATATTAGAGAAAAACAAACTGATTTACTGATAATTCAGCAATATTAAATTTGGAAAATTGCCAAACTTAGACTACACTTATCTGTAGCTTTAAGTACTTCAATGATCTATCAGGTAATGGTAACTCTAACCTCATTAGAACTACAGTGTTACCATACCAGCTGTATGAATGCTAATTGTATCTAATATTATCTAGAAAGGATTGAGGGTGCTGGAATATCCTGATTCAAATCAAATATGTAGAAAAGGCAGACATATTCCCAAGTCTTAATACTTAACAACATTTCACTATAAGAAAAAAAAATCATTATAAGAAAAAAAGAAAAAAGAAATGTAAGATGATAGAGACCAAACTTGGAGGCGTATAAAAGTACTACTTGTATTCTATGAGGGAGCTGACCTTGGGACTTCTTTTCTTTTTCCATTTGAGGAATTGGATACCCCAATTCTTGTCTTTATTGAGAAGCTATGTCACACTGAAATTTGAAAGTAAGGTTTATATATTTTGCAACAGAAGAAGGCATATAAAAGTATTTTGAGTAGACATAATAAGTGGAAAATAACGTAAATCACTTCCTCTCCTTAGGCCCCATCCTGGCACACCCACACTTCTATTCTCTGTATTTCCTGATAGTGATGAGAAAACAAAAAACAAAACAAAATCCATACACGACTGATGAGAATGAATTTAGAGGCTGATTAGATTTATGGTGATTCCAACTTTGTGCTAATGCCCTGCACCATTACAAATAATTATGATGGATATTGTCTGTCTGTCATATATCCATCAGCACAAATGTTGACCCTTGCCCAACTGGAGATCCTTTGAAAACTAATTTTAATTTTAGCAGCAGCTCAGTTGGAGATACAGTTCTGTAATTCAAGAATTTTCAGTTAGATTTACAGCCTATGGAATGTACTGCCCCTAGAGAATGATATATTGCCAGGCTGGATTGCAGCAACATGTTTGTAAAAGCAGGATTAAACAATCTATTTTTAGGAGTGAATTGCCAAGTTAAAAGAAGAAAGTTACTCATTGAGGATCTAATTTTACCAGCTTCCCTATTTCAGTCTTATGAAACATTATTCCTGCTAGCCTGCTCTTTCTATATTTTACTGCAGATATCTATGCAAAGGTCATTTATAAACAGGGAATATTCTTAGTTACTGTGACCCAATAAACATTTCTTGTTCTTATAGTTTCTCATGTTGCTTTATTAATAGCTGATGTTATTAGCTATTTCCTCCATGCAATTCCTTTCTTCCATTCCTTAAATAATAATCTATTTATATTCAACACAAAAGCAAGGGATAAAAGATATTTAGACATGCACATATACCTTTATACCACTATGACTTCAACTTCAACTTGCACTATAGGTGGTATTTAGACTGTCTATTGTTGGATTATTTAAAAAAATAAAAGAAGACATAAATTTAACCAAGATTTGTTTGAGTTTTATATGTATAAATATGAATTTAAAACAACATTAACAAAAATATAGCATATATAACCTCATTGTGAAAAACTGACTGTACGAAGTATTCCTGTGCTTATCGTATTATTACAATACTAGTATTGTATTATTGTATTGTATTATTACAATACTAGTAATTGACTCTAATAATAAAAATCTGGTATCAATTTATTCACACATTAATATAGTATTTCAAGATGGCCTAACTGGAAAGAATTGAAAAGATGTCATTTAAATCATTATGTTACATCAAAATTATTCTAAAAACAGCATATTATTATGCAAAAATAATGTGACTGCTTAGATAGTTGGTAACTGCTACTTATAGATGATGCTATTATTTAATTATCCAGGGTCATTCTTGACCCCTTTACACATCTGCTTCCAACCTATATGTCTATGTATTTCTAATGATGTCTTTTTCATAGAATTGTTTGATATTATTTATAGCCTATCATTCAAAGTACGACCAAAATATAGTTTTACACAATGGTGGGATTCAATTTTTTTTACTACCAGTTCTGTGGGTGTGGCTAGGTGGTAATGTGACTGGGCAAGCAGAGCTAGGTGGTCATGTGACTGGGTGGACATGGCTAGGTGGACATGTGGAGTGGGTGGGTGTGGCTAGGTGGGCCTGTGACTGGATGAGCATGGTCAACTCAATGTCACTCATATCATGGGGTGCCTCTCCTGGTCCCTCACCTCCCAGTCATTCCTTGTCATATCCAGCCTCAATGTATCTATAGTTCTGTAAAAAATTTACTCATTTATTTATTTATTTATTTATTTATTTATTTATTTCAATTGCTTGCAAGATAATAGGTATAAGTAAAAACATAGTTATGAATACTGTTTACAAATACTGAGCCAAAGAATGTGTTAAAGAGGTTGGCTTTAATAGTGTCATCGTTGCAGTCTTTACCAGGTCCTTTCAGGGGTGGGATGGACCTTGAGTCTTTTTGTTTGTTGTTTACAAAATTGTAGAAAGTGCGGGTGGAATTGGTGCATAGGTTTTCTTCTTGTTTAATGTGATAATTGGTGCATTCAGTTTTTATCTGGTGGCATGAATTTTTGTATCGGCTTTTGAAGTTGGCAACGTGACCAGATTTGTTTTTCCACCAACGTGATTTCTTTTTGGATTGAAGCTTCCTTATTGTTATGGGTAATCTATTTTTTCTGGTTTTGGGAGTTGTTATTGGTACATCTAGTTTGAAGACTTTTTTGACTTCAAGTAAAAATATGTTGTAATGGTCTTCTACAATATTGCATCCAGTGAATAGAAATTGCCAATCAACGGATGAGAGATCGTTGTTTATAAGATCATAGTTGCCTTTTTTGAAGTTAAAATTGGGGATTCCATCATTGTGATGATTTTTGTGTGGATGTATGTTGAGACAAAAGACAATCATGTTGTGGTCACTGTTGGAAAAGGGTTCTTTCATTTGTATTCCATAAATTGAATTCAAACTATTGCAGAAGATGAGATCGAGGCAGTTGTTAAGTCTAGTGTTGTTGGTTACTAGTTGTTCTAGTCCCAGATTTGTTACTGCATTGTAGAAGGTTGCATGTGTGGGTTCAGTTGTACATTCATTAAGGGTCCAGTTAATATGAGGTAGATTGAAGTCACCAAGAAAGATAAAAACACGTGGGCAAGATGCTGCCCATGTTAGTAGTATATTTAGCTTGTTTGCATGTTCAATGTCATAATCAGGGGCTCTGTAACATAGTAAGAACTGAAATGTGATATTTAAGGACAGTTCACAGATGATGATCTCAGGAATAGCAAGCTCCTAGGTAACTTGGATGTTTTTTAGATGTAAGGACTTTTTATAGAAGATAGCAACACCACCTCCTCTACAGATGTCACGATCTGATCTGTAAACATGATAGTCTCTTACTGTGGTAATGGAGTCAGGAAGAGATGCATTGAGCCATGTTTCACAGACAAATATAATGTCGAATTTAGCCGTATTTAGTAAGAGGAGAAATTCATGTATTTTATTTACAAGGCTTCTTGCGTTGAGTAGGTTGCATTTAAGGCCAGTTGTGGTTGGAATAGAGGTAGTTAGGGGTGTGCGTGCCTAGTTTTGAGTGATGTTGGATTGGATGGGTGGGGTTGGATGCGGAGTTGTGGGTTGTGTGACTTTCTTTTGATGCAATCAGCTTGATAGTCAATGTACAGGTCCTTTTCTCCATTGTCTAGATGGTTTTTGAGCTCTGCACGGAGTTCACGGGAGAGGATTCTTTGCAGTATGGATAAGTCTCGTCTTGAGTGAAGTTTTTTGTGGTTGGGATTGGTTTTTGCAATGGTGTTTATTGTTTGAATGAATATGCATTTGCTGGACTCATTTTTGCATACAACTCTACAAAATCTTGGGGCCACAGAGCCGTCATTGTATTTGCACCCAGGGCCATCTCTGGTTATTTCAGTGATATCTTCAGGAGAGATATTTGTTGTATTTGAGTTGCTTATGATATCGTGAACTTTGGCGATGTCGTCTGATTCATTGGTGTCTTCAAGACCAAATAAGATGGCATTTGGATGTTTCTGTTCACGTTCCATGATGTCTTTGATGACTAAGGGGATATTATTTTTGGAATTATTTGAAGGGATAGAAATTGTTTGTGGCTGTGGTTTGGTGGTTATTTTTGGTTGCAGTTGTGATTGTAGTTGAGGTAGTGCTTGTGGTTGTTGTGGGATTTGATATTGAGCTGATAGGTACTCACTTATCTGTGGTGTATATTTTTTTTCAAGAGAGATTAGGCTTGCTTGTATAGTTGTTTCAAAACATGTTGCTAAGCGTTCTTCTATTGAGTGCATGTGATTCTATGCTTTCATATGTTTTCATATGCTTTCATATGTTTTCAGTCATGTGCCTGAGGTTTTCTATGTTTTTTCCAGTTTCCAATAATTCCTTTTGGTTTCCGGTTAAAAATGCCCATTGGGGGAAATGGACTTGTTTAACAACCACAGTGTTTGCTTAATGACCACAAGGTTCACTTAATAACCTAACCCAGGGTCTGCAACCTTAAACACTCAAAGAGCCATTTTTCTATTTTCTTTTAAACATGTATCTCTCTTTTTCTTTGCCTCTTTCTCCCTCTCTCTTTCTCATCTCTTTTTCTTTCTCCATTTTTCTTTCTTTCTCTCTTCCTCTCTCTCTCATCTCTCTCTCTGTGTCTCTTATCTCTCTTTCTCTTCCCCCCTCCCTGTCTGTGTGTGTGTGTGTATCTTGTCTCTCTCTCTCTCTGTTAGTCTTGAATCTGTCTCTCTTTCCCTCTTTCTCTCTCTGTCTCTCTTTTTCCATCCCTCTCTCTTTCTCTGTCTCTTGTCTCTCTCTCTTTCCCTCCCTCCCTCTCTGTCTTGTCTCTCTCTTTCCCTCCCCCCTCTTTCTCTCTGTGTTTCTCTTGTCTCTCTCTTGTCCTCCCTCTCTCCTCTCTCTGTCTCTCTCTCTGTCTGTGGGGGAGGGGAGGAATATAAGTCACTTTTTCCAGTGCTGTTGTAACTTTAAATGGAGGCTAAAAAATTAGCATCTAACTAGATTTCAGCTGCATCTCTACACCAGGCACAATAGGATAATTTCCTTCTTCCCCAAATGCAGGAAAATAACCCAGGCTCTCAAGAAGTTGTACTTCTGAGTGTTTTTCAAGCTTAGCAACTTTAAGACCGGGGTGGGATTCTACCAGTTCGCCCCTATTGGCTAGAACCAGTTGTAAACATTCTAAGCAGTTCAGAGAACCGGTTGTTAGAAGAAATTACTGACCTAATCCTATAAGGAAGGCAGGAAGGAAATATTCTGGTGTTGCTTACAGAAACTGCCTCTCTGTTAACCCTTATTACATTCTTGGCAGGACTAGACTTACTGTCTCAGGAACATCTCTGGAGTTTTTTTCCCCTTTGCTGGTACTTCGTTTGTGTGGAGTGACCATTCAAAGTTACAATGGCACTGAAAAAAGTGTCTTATGACCATTTTTCACACTTACAACTATTGCAGCATCCCCATAGGCATGAGAGGCCAGGTGAGGAGGTGCATGCCTTGATGTGAATGATATTGAGTTGGCCATGTCCAGCCAATAACATGACCACCAAGCCATGTCCACCCAGTCACATGACCACTAAGCCACACCCACCACCTAAGCCATGCCCACAGAACCAGTTGTTAAAAAATTGAATCCCACCCATTTAAAACATTTGGACTTCAGTTCCCAGGATTCTCCAGACAGCATGAGACCTGATCATTTGATTACTCCCAAGTCAGTAACATGAAAGAATTACCAACTTTAAAGATATTGAGCATTGTATCTCTGTATGAATTGATTTAATAAGATTCCATACTTACCATGCTCATGTCTCTGCTTGGACAGAACCATCAAGGCACTTCTACTGGATTGCCCCTTGTACCAAGGCTCTGATTTAATATTGCCTCCTGCTCCTCCTCACTAAATGCATGGATTGACCTCAAATGGATATTATCTATTTTCTACTGGTGGATTAATCTATAAAATATAATATAAACTGCCCCTTCATCATAAGGACACAGCTTTAAAGAGTAAAGTCGTTATCCCCAAATATCTCTTCCAGGGTGGCTGTTCCTAGTCCATTAAAATGTTCTAGGGTTAGTGCTGTCTTAAATTTAGAGATAGCTATTTGGTTTAATTATATATTAGTAGTGCAAAACAGCAGAGACTGATTACTGAAAATCATACCTAGGAAGGCTAGCAAATCTAATTGCCTTTCTACCTACATAACATAATTTTAAGGGTGAGCATTACCTGTTTATAGCCCATCATAAGCACTACATCCCATGAAAAGCCATAACACAGCAATTTCCAATGAATTAGTCAATTAAATAATGTTAAACTACTTTCTCTCCAGCAATCTGGGCTTAAGCAGAATTATACCATATCTGCTCCTTTGTTTTCTGAATGGATTTTATAGGAAGGAGGTTTAATTTCACACCCACACACACCAGCCACTTCCCACTTGATCTACCTCATTTAGGAAGCATGGAGGAGTTAGTCAGCAACAGCGAAACTAGCTCAATATCTTCCAAATGGGATAGGCACAGACCCCAGGGGGTGGAGGGGAAGAAAGAGAAAGGGATACTTGCTCCAGTCTACTTTAAAATGCTTTAAAGCCTGGTTCAGCTCCAGCAAGGCTTCCTGGAACTTCTCCTTGTAACACTGTGCTTCTTGGCTTTTATGTTGAAAATCAGCACTCTTGGATTTCAAGAGTGCAGTCGGAGAAGCCATGCTGGATTTTAAAAGGCAAGCAACTCAGTGCTACAAGAAGTGCTAGGAAGCCAATGAATTAATCAATTAAACAATAAATTTAAACTACTTTCTCTCCAGCAATTTGGGCTGAAGCAGAATTAAACCATATCTGCTCCTTTGTTTTCGAAATGGATTTTATAGGAATGAGGCTTAATTTCACATGCACACACACCAGCTACTTCCCACTCAATCTACCTAATTTTGGAAGCATGGAGGACATAGTCAGCAACAGCAAAACTCAATATCTTCCAAATGGGATAGGCACAAAGGGGGGAGGAGAGAAAGGGATTCTTACTCCAGGCTTAAAGCCCGGCAGTCCAGCAATGTATCTGTTAAGTATGGTCGGTGGGTCCCATTGAGAGACGAGGCTCAACTAGTGAACAACAGTTCTTTATTAAGGAGGCAGATTCTGAGACAAAACAGCCTAGCCATGGCAGCCCTTTTTATAGAGCTGGCTGCGGCTAGGCACCCTATGACAGTCTTTTGAGCTTGCCGCGCTTGGTTTTACCCAATCACGGCAAACCCCATACAAAGCAATCAGGAATGCTTATATTGTCCAATCACGGCCCGGCTCTTCCGGACCAATAGGAATGCAGATCTACAAGCCTGCTAGTATGGAACACCTCTTGGTTCCGTCCAAGGGGCGGGGTAATGTAGTCACGCAAGTAGGAGAGTCTTCGTACCTGCCTACTTGACTTGCACGGTTCATAATGTCTCTGGTCGTCGTCAGGTTTGGACGGGCTCCTCATCGCTTTCAAGCTTCTCGATGGAACCACCTGGAAGGGTGAACCGGGCCTATAGCTGCGACTCCCACCTGGTGACTCTGGGTTGGTTGAGTCGTTCGCTCTGCTGCTCCCGCCTGGGCTCTCTAGGCTGGTAGAGCTTGTCCGGCTGCTGCTTACAGGTGAAGTACCCATCTGCCACAGTTCTCTGCTGGCTGGTAAGTATTGTTGGTTTAATGTTTGGTCTTTATTTAATGTGTGTGTGGGGGGGTGTTCTGCTTGCGCAGGTGTCAGTTCTTTTTCAGAGTTTGAGGTTCCCCCCCCTCTCTGATTTATTGGTTAGAGTCTGTGAGGGGAAGGGTGGCAAGCCTGGACCTAAGCTGGTCAATATGTCATTTCCAACACCTACCACCGATGGTTTTGAGGCGGTAGGAGCGAGGGGCCGTGATTTGGGTGATTTTTGCAGGGAGCCATAGTGGGTCCCCTGTAAAGTTTTTGGCAAAGACAGTATCACCTATTTTGAAGGCGTGGTGCTTGCTGCTGGAACTGAGGGGTTTCTCTGGGGTGTAAGCAGGGTGCAGGCGATCCAGAGGTGACCAGAGTCTTCTGCCCATCAGCAATTCTGCTGGGCTTTTGTTTGTAGTGCTGTTTGGTGTGATGTGTTGTAATAGGAGCATTTTGGTGACTTTCTTGTGGATGTTGCCATGCTCAATTTTTTGAAGAGTTTTTTTTGTAAATTGAACCATGCGTTCAGCTCTGCCATTCGCCGCCGGGTGAGCTGGCGATGTCAATGCATGTCGGATGCCATGATCTGCCAAGTATTGCTCAAAAGCCAATGTGGTAAACTGGGGTCCATTGTCAGATACTATCACATCTGGCAGACCATGCATGGTGAAAAGTTTATTTAATTTCTTGATGACAGCTTCCGTGGTGGTAGATTTCATTTTGCTCACTTCGAGCCAATTTGAATAAGCATCAACAGTTATTAAGAAGATATGTCCCTTGGTTGACCCTGCAAAGTCAATATGGATGCGTGACCAAGGGCCTCTGGGTGTCTCCCATTCTAAAGGTGGGGCTTTTGGGGGAGCCGAGCGAGTCTCTTGGCATCTGTTACAAGCGGTGACCCAGGTTTCAATTTGTTTGTCCATGCCTGGCCACCAAGAGTAGCTCCTGGCCAGGGCTTTCATACGTACAATGCCTGGGTGCCCCCCGTGTAGCAATTCTAAAACTTTTTTCTGTAATGTTTCTGGTATTACCACCCGGTCTCCCCACAAAACGCAACCCCTTTGTGAGAAGAGTTCATTTGTCGGTTTTTAAATGGCTTAAAGAGTTCGTTTTGCTCGTTGTCAGGCAGCCCCTCTCTACCCAGCCGAGAACTCGCGCCAAGCATTTGTCCTTCCTTGTTTCATGCGCAATGTCTTGCGTGGTCAATGGTGGCATGGATAACGTTTCTATTTGCAAAATTGGTAATGTGGGTGCTGGGTCATCTTGCACGTCTAGTAAGGGGGAGCAGCTTAAAGCATGGGCGTGCGTGATAGTCTTGCCTGGGCGATGTATTAATTGGTAATTATAAGCGGCAAGAAATTCAGACCATCTTGTCATTCTAGGTGACAGGATGTGTGGAGTGGGTTTGTTACCAGCCAAAATGCAAAGTAGGGGTTTATGGTCCGTAATAATCGAAAATGTCCTACCATAAATGTATTCATGGAATCTTTTTACTGCTGAGACGATGGCAAGGGCTTCTTTGTCCAGCTGGCTGTAGTTCCTCTCCGGCTTGGACAGGGTTCTGGAAAAAAATGCAACAAGAGCCTCTGTTCCATTTGGCAAAGTGTGGCTTAAGATTGCGCCAACACCAAAAGGTGATGCATCGCATGTAACAGTCAGTGGTAGGGTTTCGTTGTATTGAATGAGGACTGCGTCTGAAGTCAAAAGGTTTTTTATTTGTTGAAAAGCGTGTTCCTCTCGCCGTCCCCAAATCCAGGAAGCTTTTTATCCAGGAGTCTGTGCAAGGGTTCCACAACAGTCGCTTTCTGGGGTAGGAAAATATTATAGAAATTAATGAGTCCAAGGAAATCTTGGAGGTCCGTTTTGTTTTTCAGTCTGGGGGCTTCTTTGATGGCTTTTAGTTTTTTGTTGGTAGGGTGAATTCCATGTTTGTCAAGGAGGTATCCGAGGAATTCAACCCGTTCGGTACATAATTGGCACTTCTCTTTTTTTACTTTGAGGCCGGAGTCTTTAAATTTTTGAAGGACTGCCCTGAGTCGTTTTTCCAATTGTTTCTTAGGGGGGGCTGCTACTAAAACGTCATCGAAATAGGGTACGACTCCTTTAATTCCATGCAGTAGTCTTTCCATTAGGCTCTGGAAAACCCCCGGTGCGACGCTGACTCCAAATTGGAGTCAGTTGCATTTAAATGCCCCTCGATGTGTCATGATAGTTTGAGCCTCAGCGGTTTCAGTATCAACCAGCAGTTGTTGATAGGCTTGTGCCAGGTCGAGCTTTGCAAAGATTCTGCCACCCCCCAGTGAGTGTAGGAGATGCTGGACTACCAGCACGGGGTAGGCACTCTGCTGCAAGGCATGGTTGAGGGTGGCCTTGTAGTCTCCACAAATTCTCAGGGAGCCATCTGGTTTGATGGGGGTGGCAATTGGTGTTTCCCATCAGGCATGGTCGATAGGTTCTAATATGCCTTGCGCTATGAGCTTATTTAATTGCTCATCTATTTTCGGCTTGAGTACAAATGGCACTCAGCGCAGTTTGAGGCAGATGGGAGCGATGTCAGGGCTAATATTAAAGGAGATTGGGGACCCCTTGTACTTGCCTAAGGTGTCATCGAAGACCTCTTGGAAGTCTCGTATGAGCGTTGCTTCCCAGTCTTCGTCATCTGTGTGGTTGATGCCTGCCATCTCGATCCCCAGGGGTGCAAACCATTGCAAGCCGAATAGGCTGGGGCGGTCCTTATCAATGATTGTGAGTGGTAGGATGCTGGTATGGTTTTTAAAAGAAATCTTGAAGTGTCCTGTACCAGCGTCTGGGATGCGGTTCCCTTGATAGTCTCTTAAAATCTGGTTGTTGAGTTCTTCGCGGCATATGGTGGGTATCAGGCATTTTATGGTCCGCCAAGATACCATAGAGAGGTAGGAGCCAGAGTCTACTTCCATGGTGCATGGTTGGTTTTCGATGGCGACCACAACACGTATCTTCTGTGCGTCTATTGATGAAGCGTGGCCAATGATAACTGTTTGGTGCGTTTCTTCCCTTCTTGGTGCATCTATGAACTTCTTAGTTCGGCTATCCCGGCTCCATCTGTTGTCAGTCGGGCAGTCCTGGTTTTTGGTGGATGTGCCATCTAGTCTTCTCGGGCTGTTTCCTTGACACCGGGGGCTGAAATTTCTTTTGTTGCAGCATACTTTGGTGATATGCCCTCGTTTCTCGCAAAAATGGCAAACAGCATCCAGGAATTTGCATTCGGAACGCACGTGATTTCCTCCGCAGCTGGCACATTGGTACCTCGACTTACGACCATGCCGGTCTTGTCGTTCACGATCTGACTGAAGTCTGTGAATTTCTTCTTCTTCGCTGTCAGAAGGGGATTCGATGTTGCCATGGTGGGTGGAGGCTGCGAGTTTTTCTGTTGCGGTGGTCGTCTTGCCGGTTGAATGGCGGTCAGTTCTGTTTGAATGCCGCATTCACACCGCTGACTTACAGGTGGCTTCGGCTGCGGTGACTTCGGCTATGGCATCGGTGAGGGAGATGTCCCCTTTGGCCATTAACCTGCTTTGAAGCGTCGGGTCTTTCAGGCCAAGGACAACCCGGTCATACATGGCCTCGTCCAGGTTAGCGAATCCACACAGACCCCCTAGGTCCCTCAGGTCGGCTACGAACTCACCGATGCTCTCACCCTCACACTGGTCTCACTGATAGAAATCGTGCCTTCAGAAGAGCGTTGGCACAGCTGGAGTGTAGTGGTTCCGGAGGATGGGAGCTAGGGTGTCCCAATCCATTGTCTTGACATCTGCAGGCTTTGCTAGTGCCTTGGCCATTTTAAAAACAGCGGGCCCGCAATGCGTTAAGAAGACTGCTCGCTTCTTGCTGCCGGTAATGTCTTTTAAGTTATTGGATTCCAAAAACATTTGGAAGCGATCAATATAGGACTCCCAGTCCTCGCTGGCTGGGTTGAATGGTGCTGGCGGCGTGGTGCTGCTGGCCATTTAGTTGGTCGTCTTAGCGCTGTTTGCCACGTGCTAATCAACCTTGTTGTCTCAGAATCCCATCCTCGTCGCCAGTGTTAAGTATGGTCAGTGGGTCCCATTGAGAGACGAGGCTCAAGTAGTGAACAACAGCTCTTTATTAAGGAGGCAGATTCTGAGACAAAACAGCCTAGCCGTGGCAGCCCTTTTTATAGAGCTGGCTGCGGCTAGGCACCCTATGACAGTCTTTTGAGCTTGCCGCGCTTGGTTTTACCCAATCGCGGCAAACCCCATACGAACCAATCAGGAATGCTTATATCGTCCAATCATGGCCCGGCTCTTCTGGACCAATAGGAATGCAGGTCTACAAGCCTGCTAGTATGGAACAGTATCTTTAGCCTCATTAGAGGTGAGTGGCTGGGAGGGGAAGAGATGGGTCCAGCCAGGGGCACGATTTGCCAGTTCTCCAAACTGGGCAGAATCTTAACATCTGGTTCTATTGGTGAGAACCAATAGAATCCCACCCCTGGTCCAAGGTCATCCAGCAGGCTTTGTGCCTAAAGCAGGACTAGAATTCGTTGGCTTCCAGTTTCTAATTCAGTGCTTTAAGCACTACACCAAGCTGACTCCTGTTCATATTAGGCTTGAAGAAAAGAAACATTTAATGAGCAAATTTGTTTAATCTGATTATTGCAGCATGCCTCACTTTTTTTGGTTTCTCTAGTTGGCCCTTTCTCAAGAAAATTGGCATGTAGGTATATTCCACTTAAATTATACAGAACTTGCTTCCATATTTGCTAATTGATTAATTCAATGTTTCTACTAGTTTGCTTATGCATCATCAGTTTGCAGTTCAATACATCAAAATCAACATATAGTTCTATTTAAGAGCTACTACATTAAATGTTGAAACCTAACTAGTTTATTCATATTTGGAAAAGTACCCATGTACAGGTAGCATACAATTGTTAGATCAAGAAAATACTAGGCAAGTATAATTTTCTTTTTTCACTCAAAAGATAAAATGAATGGTTTTTTTGCACAGTTTATTCAATCAAGAGAATCAAATCACCTAACTGCCAACCTCAGAGGTGCGCAGGCCCAGCGTCTTACCACTGCAGCACCAGTTGCTTGGTTTCTTGCCCGGTGCCTTAACTCCTGCACCAGAATGATTCTCCAATCCCTTTCAAACAATGTTCTTAACAATTCGGATATTATTTTGCAACACATTTCAGACTTCTTTGGAAAAAAAACCTCCATAAAGTTCATACCCTTTTTTCCTGCAATGCACTTAGTAGCTAAAGTTATTTCAGAGAAATCAACAAAGCCTATTACATTTGTAAAGTTACACTTGCAAATTACCAACAAAACACTTGCAGTTTAATCATTTTTTAACATTAGTTTCCTATGTCATCACATTATTACTTTCCCAACTTAAAGTTGGTATGAATTTATGTTGCTATTTTCCATTTAGCTAAAATAAGCCACTTATCACTGTAACAAGACTTTCTCATCTCATCCACTTCACATGTCTGACGAGAACAGCAATGGTGGAAATGTGTTTGTTTTAATTGTCCCCAGCCTTTTAAAAAGTAAACCACATGAATTAGAAGAAAATCTATATGACCCTACTACATAGATGCGTGTGAAAATGGGAAGCAGGCTGAAACAGTGCCTTATCCCTACAAAATTAATAGCAGAAATCTAGGTAAGAGAAATCTCAATGATTGATTTAAACCAAAACCTATGTATGTCTGCCCCAAACTCAATGGCTTTTCAGCCCTGAGCCAACTGTACTCAGGGCTGAAGCAAGAGTAATTCTCTCAGTTGTTTCATCAATTATTTCTTAAGGGAATACAAGGATTATTCTGAAGAGAGAATGGGATTGGACAAATCCCATATAAACTGTCCTGGGTTCTTGGGAGAAAGGATATATATGGAAAGGTGAGATATAAATATAGGGCATAAGCTCCTGAGTTATGTCCAGTCAAAAGATATTAGGCTTGTTGTTTAAATCAGCGACAATGTTGAAATGGACTCAGGCTTGCAATTTGAAATTGGATGCATTAAACAATGGGGGGGAGTTGGATTAGAAGACTTCCAAGGTCACCTCCAGCCTTATGGTTCTATGACTTCTATCTCAAAAGACTACCCTGCCCAAATAGGTCAAAGATGGTATTTCTTTTTCTTACCCCCCTTTTTTAAGTATGGCAGTTCCCTTTTAAATCTATTGTCCAAATCTTCAGAGTTTAAAGAATAGGTTATTTACTAATTCCTCTTTTTGGCTGCAGCTGAACAGGATTCCATTCTGCAAAAATGGCATGAAAAACTAATGTTATTGCCAGATTTGTCTCCTCTGCAGTTGTTTCTAGGCAGAAAGATGTTTGAGATGTTGCTTGTAAATATGATATCAGAGTTTATATTTTTATCTTATCTTGTCCTGTTGATTTTCATTACTTTATCTTGCTTTTGTAATCAGATGTGACATTAGGAATATATAAATTAAAAATGCCTCTTGAGAAGCTTGATTGACACCCACATTAGCATCATTTCAGTGCCAGGTGAAGCCTACAGTATTGTTCCAGGCTTTTTAATGTATTGCTTTTAAGATTTTGAATGACTGTCTTATGGCTACTTAACTAATACAGATTTTTCATTTTGCACTTACTTGCACAGAAGGTATATGTTTTTACTGAAATTTACTTTTTAGCATTTTTCATTGCAACTTGGGTGACACATTGGCTCAATGGTTAAGACACTGGGCTTGTGGGCTGCAAAGCTGGCAGTCCAGGTTCAAGACCCAAGTGTCACACAATGGGGTGTCATGCTCCCGTTAGAGCCTGAATCTGCAGAGGAAGATGAGCAGAACTGGAGTCAAAGGAGATCGAGGGAGCTACAACTTCATTGGCTATAGAGAAATATGGGAAGGAGCAGGCTGAGTCAGGCCAGGACCTTTCAGGATTGGAACAGCTTGTAGGCAGGGAGGAACGGGGACAGGATGACCAAGAGAGGGCAAGCAGTGAACATGAAAAGTGACAGAGCTCAGGTGATGAGCAAGGACCATCCCCTCCTGATTGCTGAGCACAGAGAGTGGAGAAAAGGTAGGAACAGGCTGACGCAACAACTCGGGAGGAGAGCACCCCGCCCCACTTCACAAGGCACATCTGGGGACTGAGCTTTAAGGAGATACTGTGGTGAGGGGCACTTGTCAGGAATAAACACTGGAGTTTCTTGCTTCCTGGATTAATTGCTTTGTTCCTTCGCTTCCTAGACTCATTGACTTGCCCTGCTGGATTTCTTACTTTGCAGAGTGTTGTAGTTGAGCAATGAGAGGCTAGACCAGGGCATGGATGCAACAAGACTTTATTGAAACAATAAAGGACTGAACGTGTTAGCCCTGCCTGGAGCAGGCTCACAGTGATCAGCGGCTGGCCGGACCCTGCAGCTGGCTTTTATAGGCGGCCGTCGAGGGAGGCCAGCCAATGAGGGGCAGCAAACGCCCCCGCAGCATGAACGGACCTGGGTGGGGACTTTGGCAAGTTCCAGGGACATAACACCCCTTCCCCCCAGATGCGAACACGCATAGTCATTTAAATAAGCGGGCGGTCTGTGCTGGCGCCCCGAGCATCGTAACTCCAGTGAGTTACCAAGTGTCTCAGAGTTCAAGGAACCCGGTGGGGTTGGTGATGGGGTGCAGCCTCGCTCTGAGGTTTGCGCAGGTACCGATGCAGTGCTTCTGGTCGGTGATGTCGTGGCCCCGTCTGCTGGTTCAGGTGGCGGACCCATCGGGCAGTCCCGGTCTACTGCCTGTTCCCTTGGTCCGGGTGGTGGTGGCGAAGAGATTCTGGCATGGTCTTCGATGAGAGTTTGGTGTGGCACCTGGGGGTCGACCTGAGCCCACGATCCGGCACTGGCGAAGGTACCCTGTCGCTTCTTTAGCTGGTCCAGGTGTCTTCTCCAGATGCGGCCATCTTCCAGCTGGACTCGGTACGACCTGGGACCGGTGATGGCTACTATCACTCCTGGAATCCACAGTGGGTCTCCGGCATAGTTCCTTGCAAAGACATGTTCCTGCAAGACAAAATCTCTGACCCCCGTCATTGAAGTGAGAGGGGTGTCAGGGCAATAGTGAGGGTGGAGCCTATCCAACACAGTTCTTAGGCGTCTACCCATCAGAAGTTCAGCAGGGGATTTGTTGGTGACCATGCAAGGGGTTGAGTGTTGGCTTAGCAAGAAGCGGGAGAGTCTGTGATGCCAATCTTCTTTGCTGAATCTGGCTAATGCTTCTTTTGTGGATCTAACGGCTCTCTCCGCCAGTCCGTTGCTGGCAGGATGAAAGGGGGCCGTGAAGATGTGTCGGATGCCAAGATTGGTGGCAAAACGGCTAAATTCTGTTGAGGCAAACTGGGGGCCATTATCCGAAACTATGGTATCTGGTAGCCCGTGTGTTACGAATAGGCGGGTCAGAGCCTTGGTAACTGCTTGCGTGGTGGTCGTGGATAGTTGGGCCACATCGATCCATTTAGAGTATGAATCTACGACCACCAAGAAGGTTTTGCCGTGTATTGGACCCGCTAAGTCAATGTGTAGCCTTGACCAAGGCGCGTTGGCGCTCTCCCACTTTGTGGGGGTGGTGACTGGAGGGGATGGTCTGGATTCCTGACAGGGTTGGCATGAGCTTACCCACTTGACGATGTCGTCGTCCAAGCCAGGCCACCAGACGTAGCTCCGAGCCAACGCCTTCATCCGGACGATGCCCGGGTGGCCCTCGTGTAGTGCCTCTAAGACTGGTGTGCGAAGTGAGGCCGGAATGACAACCCGGGTGCCCCACAACAGGCAGCCCTGTATGCTAGACAGTTCCTGTTGACGGGTCTTAAAAGGTGTGAATTCGGCTGCGAGGTTAGAGCCCGGCCACCCCCTCCTCACCCAGTCCAGTACCTGGGCGATGGTTTTGTCCATCTTGGATTTGGTGGCAATGTCGAGGGCGGTGACAGGAAGGTCGAGCTCGGTGACATCGAAGATGGCATGGACCGGGGCCGGGTCTTCAGCTGGAGCTGGCAGGGGGCAGCGGCTGAGGGCGTCTGCGTGGCTTAATGTTTTTCCTGGGCGGTGGATGAGCTTGTACGAATAAGCCGCCAGGAACAAGGTCCACCTCGTCATTCTGGGAGACAACACTTGGGGAGTCTGCTTGTCTCCAGAAAGAAGACCCAGGAGAGGCTTGTGGTCCGTGATTAGCTCGAAGTTGTGGCCAAACAGGAATTCATGAAATTTCTTAACCGCGGCCACTGCGGCTAAAGCCTCCTTGTCGATTTGACTATAGTTACGCTCTGTCGCTGAGAGCGTTCTGGAAAAGAAAGCGATTGGTGCCTCGGAGCCGTTGGGTAGTCTATGGCTTAATACGGCGCCAATCCCAAAAGGGGATGCATCCGCGGCTAGTACCAATGGAAGATGTGGGTCAAATTGAATAAGGACCGCGTCTGATGTGAGCAGTGATTTGACTGCGCGAAAAGCGGTGTCTTCCTTGTGTCCCCAGTGCCAAGGTGATTTTTTATCTAAGAGCCTGTGTAAAGGCTCTGCTACTGATGCTTTGTGAGGTAGAAATGATGCATAAAAGTTCAATAATCCCAAAAAGGCTTGTAGCTCGGCTTTAGTGGTTGGCGTGGGTGCCTCATGAATTGCCTTGACCTTGGATTCTAGGGGGTGAATGCCTGAGGCGTCAATTCTATAGCCCAGAAAGTCCACCTGTCTAGTGGCAATGGCACATTTCTCCCTTTTTAATTTGAGGCCATGCTGTCTGAACCTGTCTAACACTGCTCTGACTCTCTGGAAGAGTTGGGGCCTGTCCCTGGCCAAGACCAATATGTCGTCGAAGTAGGGCACTACGCCAGGGAGGCCCTGTAGAATACGCTCCATGAGGGATTGGAAGATGCCCGGGGCAACACTTACGCCAAACTGGAGACGCTTGCACCGGAAGGCACCCCTGTGGGTCACAATGGTCTGTAGTTCGGCTGTTTGGTTGTCAACAGGGAACTGTTGATACGCTTGTGACATGTCCAATTTGGCAAAAATGTTGCCAGGCTCAAAGGTATGCAATAAATGTTGAATGACCGGGACTGGGTACGCGCTAACTTGTAGAAAGCGGTTAATTGTTGTTTTGTAATCTGAACAAATTCTCAGGCTGCCATCCTTTTTAAGGGGTGTGACAATTGGCGTCTCCCATTTGGCGAAGTCTGTCGGCTCAATGACCCCTTGCTTTAATAATTTATCGAGCTCTGCGTCCAGTTTAGGCCGAATGGCGAATGGGACTCTACGCGGTTTCAGCCGGACTGGAACCGCTTGGGGGTCAACTGCAAATGAGATGGGGGTACCATTATAACACCCTAACTCATTGCTGAATACGTCTGAGTAGTCAGTGAATAAGGAGTCAGTGTCAGAAGCTGAGACAGCATGGACTCCTGTTAACCCTAGGCCGAGGTAGGGGAACCAATCAAGACCCAGAAGACTAGGGAGGTTGCCGTTAACTACCACTAGAGGCAGGTGTCCTTTGAAAGCTTTAAAATTAACAAGGAACTTGCCTTTGCCGAGTACTGGAATGTCCTTTCCCTGATAATCCCTCAAGGTGATCTGGCACTTCTGGAGCTGGTTTCTGGATAGCCTGGGCTGGATTTTCTTGAGGGTGCTCCAAGAGATTATTGAGAGCGCTGACCCCGTGTCAACCTCCATACGACAAGGTTTACCTTCTAATAAAATGGAGAGTGTTATTTTACTAATAGAGTGACAGGTGTGGTTAGCATGGTAGCAAGTGTGACAATTTAGTACTTGCCTTTGGGGCCCAGAATGGGAAAAGGAAGGAACCTTTTGTGCTGAGTTGTGCGCGGCCTGGCAGACTCTGGCGATGTGGCCTTTTTTGTGGCAATTGTTACAGATGGCACCCTTGAATTTGCACGAAGCTCTCGAGTGAGGTCCGCCACAGGATAGGCACAGGATGATGTGTTTGGGTGCACTGTTGGTTTCTTACCTGGCTCCTGCCTGTGGTTGTTTGGCATGGGTGAGGCGGTGGATGTCTGTTTGATCGTTGGGATCATCTTCGTTGACTACCTCTTCTGAATGAACGGTGGCGCAGCTTTGTTTGGGAACGGGACCTTGAATTTCGGTGGCTGACTGGGTTGCCAGTTCTGCTGCCAAGGCTTCCTCGATGGCCTGGGAGAGGTTGAGGTCCTTCCTGGCAAGTAGTCGCCTTTGGAGGTGAAGGTCTTTGACCCCGCGGACGAGCTGGTCGAGGAGCATGTCATCTAGATAGTTCCCGAACCCGCAGTGGAGGGCTGCAGTCCTCAAGGCGGCCATATATTGGTTGACGGTTTCCTTTTCCGCTTGCTTCCTCATCCGGAAGGTGAAACGCCTCGCGATTTGTGATGGTCTGGGGGAGTAATGATTGGTGAGAATCTCCAGCAATTCTGCCCAGGGGACATTCTTTAACTCACGTGGAGCAACGAGTGCTGTGGCGGTATCAAAAACGACGGCTCCGCAATAACTGAGGAAGAATGACTTCTTTCTGTGCTCCCCAGCATCAGCCAGACCAATAGCATCGATGTAGTGGTTAAAACGATTCTTGTATGACTCCCACTTTTCTTCATCCGGCTTGAAGGCTGGGTTGGAGTTCATGATGAGGACTTCTGCAAGTTATGCTGTTGTGAAATCTCTCTGGGACAACAAAATGGCACTTTGTGCTCTTGTCAGGCTAGTGACTACAGCTCTGGAGAGGCTCCACAGAACCTGTCTGCTCTCTCTCTGGGCTAACAATTGTGGCTAGGCTGCAACGGCTGTTGGCAGCGTTTTGAATTTCGCGCTCCTGGAGAGCGTAGGTGGTAATGGATAGCCACCTCTGATAGCGCTTCAAATTTTGCGCCTGCGTAAGCGTCAGTGACTCGGAATAACAGCACCGCGCTGTATTCCGGCAAGAAATCCAAACGACAGCCGTTTGAATTTCGCGCTCTTTTGTGTTGAGCGGCTGCGGCTCACAGCGCTCCACTTTCCCCTGTAGCTTGCTAACCAAGCGGCTACAGACGCTTATTACTTTCGCTCTTGCTGACCGAGCTCTCCGGCGGCGCGGCTGCGGCTCAGCGGTTTTAGTGATTTCAGCTGTTGCGGATTGCGTCTGGTAGCCATCCCATCCTCGTCGCCAGTGTTGTAGTTGAGCAATGAGAGGCTAGACCAGGGCATGGATGCAACAAGACTTTATTGAAACAATAAAGGACTGAACGTGTTAGCCCTGCCTGGAGCAGGCTCACAGCGATCAGCGGCTGGCCGGACCCTGCAGCTGGCTTTTATAGCCGGCCGTCGAGGGAGGCCAGCCAATGAGGGGCAGCAAACACCCCTGCAGCATGAACGGACCTGGGTGGGGACTTTGGCAAGTTCCAGGGACATAACACCGAGGTTATGCTCACAGCATTGCGCTGGACCACTTGCAGCCAGAGGCTGCTGGAGGTGTGGGGGGTGGGGGTGTAAGGGGGGGGAGAAAGAAAGGATTTCTTACTTTGCAGCGGTTATGCTCACAGCATTGCGCTGGACCACTTGCAGCCAGAGGCTGCTGGAGGGGTGTGTGTGTGTGTGTGTGTGTGTGTTTAAGAGGGGAGGAGAAAGATAAAGGGGCAATTTGAACTATCAGCTGACTGCATTGCCTTTGTGCCTTGCCCCAGGTCATCACAAGGGTGAGCCCCCATCCTCCACCCAGCTCCTGTCAAACCAGCAGTTTCAAAGCATCCAAATGTGAGTAGATAAATAGATATCACTTTGGTGGGAACATAACAGTTCGTATGATGTCATACTGGCCACATGGTCATGGAAATGTCTTCAAACAATATTGGCTCAATGGCCTTGAAATAGAAATGAGGCGACCCCTATAATCGGACACTGGGCAACTGATTCATATTTATGATGGCTGCAGTGTCCTGAGGTCATGTGATTCCCTTTTGTGACCTGATAAGGAAAGTCAATGGGGATTCAATGGAGAATCCAGATTCACTTAACAGTGTTGCTAACTTATCAACTGCACTGATATGCTTAACCACTGTGGCAAGAAATGTCATAAAATGAGGCAAAACTCACTTAACAAATTTATCACTTAACAACATAAATTTTGGGCTCAATTGTGGTCGTAAGTTGTGGACTACCTGTATAACACGTTTCAGCTCCCATAACTGTAATATATCATAGTGTGTACAATTAATTAAAGTATGCCCAGTACTTGTGTAACATAAGTTGCAACAGAGGTTTCTGAAATCCTGTTCACTACCTTGCAAATTATCCTTACATTTTCTATTTACTAAAATATCACAACCTACTTGAAATGTCACAACCTACTTAAAGCCATCTAACCAGGACCCATTTTCCAAGAACAGTCCCAGAGATTTCATCAAAGTATCCAGTCAATATCCAGTTATACTGTTAGTGGAACTGACTCTCTTCTGCAGATAAACTAATATCTGTGTTTTCAAGATTTATTTCTTGTTTGTCAAACATGTACAAGATAACAAGTATAGTTATGAACATAAACATGAACAAAGGAAGTACATACAGATAAATGGGGACAATAAAACAGGAATGGTAGGCATGCTGGTATGCTTATGCATGCCCCTTATCTAGAAAGATCTAGAAAGTTTCTCTTGGCTCCAACAAAAGCAGGTGGCCTGTGGAATTTTTCATATACAGCAAGCTATTTAAGGAAAATATTTAATTTACTGCTGTAGAAAGTTAAATATTTTCCTTAAATTATTCAGTTTTCAATTCATAGAACATAGCTCAGCCTTAGATAGAAGAGACTGCAAGAGAAGGAAACAAAAATATGAGGGGGATAGAAAACAGATGAAAATGGGAAAGATGGTAAAGGACAAACTTGAGATGCATGATAAACAGTACAAGCCGGCTTCCTATTGCACTCTGAGTCTAAATATGGATTTGAACTTTTTAAAAAACTGATGCCATTTTCTTTGAATGTTTTCACACAAGCCATTTAAAGTATTGTTAGAAATTAAAACCCACCCTTCTCCTAGAAAAAGGAAATATTTTAGGATATATTAAAAAGGCAGAATATTTCCCCTAAAAAAGAAGTAGAAACTCAGAGAGGCATAAACTCACCACCCTCCTCCACCTTTGTTAATGTGCCATTAAGGCCTGGGCCAGTCTATTCTATATAACAAAGATTCTCCTTCAGGCAGACCCATAATAGGAATTGCCCAAAGCCCTTTCATTACATCATCATCCAGCAAGAGTCAACGAAGCCTGGGACACAAAAGATAATTTGGCACCCAGCAGATGGGACTCCAAGCTAACATAACCAATGGACCTGGCCCAGATAAGCCTCACCTGCCAGCAGCAGACCCATTGAGTCTGTGGGTGAGTTTTCCTGAACGTTGCCCATTTGGAAAAAAGGGGTTTTTTTGGGTAAATATTTTTTTATTTTTATAACAAAAACAACAAATAAAACCATCTTTCAGTTATACAGTGTGTCATCTCAGTACATATGTCTTGTGCACATATTAATATTTGTATACATTTCTTACTAAATTTACATTCATATTATAACCTATTCAGCATTATATATCATAATATAGCATTGTCACATTGTCATTTAATTTTTCACTTTGTTTTCCAACCATTCATAAAATAAATCCCAAATTTTATAATACTCCATTTCTTCTTGTTCTCTAATTGCCACTGTTAACCTACTCATTTCTGCATATTCCCTTATTTTCTTAATCACCACCTCCTCCATCGGAGCTTTTTCATTTTTCCAATTTTGAGCAAATACAATTCTAGCTGCTGTTAATATATGTATAATTAAATATGTAATTTCTTTGCTATAATTCTCAGGTAAAATCCCCAATAAAAATATCTCAGGCTTTAAGTCTATATGTTGTTTTATCATCTTTTCCAATCATGTGTGTATCTTTGTCCAATATCTTTTAGCTTCTGTACATGTCCACCACATATGGTTATATGATTTAGGTATCTGATGACATTTCCAACATTTCACTGATTTATCCTTAAATATATTTGCCAACTTTTCTTTATAAGCTGTTGACATTGTTTATAATTTCTATCCCATAGTTTCTGCCATTTATCCAAATCTATCCCATAACCAAAATTTCCCCCCCAGGCTATCTATCATCGTCTCCTTAACTGTTCTGCTTCTAGCTTCATTCCTAGTAAATAACCATACAATTTTTAATCAGCTTTTCTTCCATTCCTGTTAAAATTTCATATAGTTCAGTCAGTTTATTGTAAAATCCATCTATTTTAACATCTTTTTCATATCTAGAATGTATTTGCATATATGTATACTAATTCATATCAATTCCTTGTTCATTCAATTCTTGTTTTGTTTTGAGTTTATCCCTTTCATTTAAAACATCATTATAATCTAACAATATTTTCCATTTTAAAAACATTTGGATATATAAATGCCTCCATTGTTGATAACCAGACCGGTATTTTCATATAGTGTTGTTCCCTTGTTTTCTCCCATATTGACAATAAAGCAACTCTTACATAATGTTCTTGAAAGTTGCTGTTGAGGTACTCCCTGTTAGGAGAATGAGCGCATACAGGGAGACGTATTGAGAGAAGTGTTTGAATAATACACACACAGCACACAGATACACTGTTCAGTAAATGTAAGTTTTTACTTCCAGAAAGGTTTAAGCAAAGTTCAAAACAATCAGTCCAAAGTCATTCACAGGTAAAATCAGTCAGTTTTTCATCCAGGGATAATCCAATAACAAAGTCCAGTGTCAAAAACAGTTCAGTATCAGACTTACATCAAATCCAGAAATAGCAGTCTATTCAGAAAAATAGAGGAACAGCAATACTCTCCAACAGAAGGAAAAACAGAGACTCACTCACTTCACTGAGACTCTTCTGAGACTAAGACTAAACAACCCAGGTTTCTTATGGCTGTTTGAGTAACCACACCCAATTGCAGTTTTTAGCATGCTCTTAAAGAGACAGTATTAAAATGTCTATCCTGTTATATATATTTCCATCCCAAATAGCTGTTAGGTTACTTACATTCCTAACATTCTCCCCTTTTGGGTAGGACAATATATACAACCTTACATTCTAAGTCCATAATCTTCACAGCAAGCCTTAAGCTTTATGGAGCCTTGGGCCTTTGTAAAATGATCTGCTATATAGTTTTCTGACATACAGTATTCCAGCTTAATCATCTTACTTTGCACACATTGTCTCACATTTAAGTATCTTAAAACTGTGTGTTTCATTCTTGTTTTAACAGCAATATTTAGAGCCATCTGTATTGCTGATTGGTTATCTTCATAAACAACAATAGAATCTGTTACATTAATACCCATGTCAATTAGTAGTTGCTTATACAAAACTAAATCTGTACATAGTAAAGTCAAACATGAGAATTCAGCTTCCATTGTTGACAAACTTAGATGTTTCTATCTAATAGATCTCTATCCAATCAACGCTTTTCCCAATAATACTACAGTACCCGATGTAGACTTTCGTGTATTTATGTCTGTAGCAAAACTTGCATCAGTATATGCAGTTAAATTCAATTCATCTTTAGGCTCCAAATACAATGCATAATGCATTGTTTGTTTCAGATATCTTAACACATGTTTAGCAGCTTGCCAGTGCCTTTCAGTTGGCCCAGCATTAAATCTTGCTAATCGATTAACACAGTATGCTATATCTGGCCTTGACCAATTACTGAGATAAGATAAACTACAAATCAAGGAGTGATATATGTTCTTATCAAAAATAGGACTTTGAACATCACTATGGCTAAACTCTTGGCTCATTGGTGTTTTAGCCGGTTTACAAAGTTCCATTTTAAAACTTTTTAGTAATTGGTTAATTTTATCTGCTTGTGAGATTTTGTATCCTCCCCTAGTTTTATCTATCTTTAAACCAAGATATTGTTTGATTTCTCCTAATTGTTTTATTTTAAATTTCTTTTCTAATAGTGAAATTATTTTAGTAGCCTCTTGTTCAGTTTTGGTGATTAATGCTATGTCATCAGTAAACAATAGCAACAATGAAATCATACCTTTACTTTCTCTTTTAAACCAATATGGATCAGCCATGCCAGCTACAAAGCCTATTTTAGTTAATTCTTTAACTATACATTGGTTCCACTCATAACCTGATTGCTTTAAGCCATAAAGACTCTTTTTCAATCTCCAGCAATCAGTTGTATTATCAGTTTTGATACCTAAAGGTTTCTTTAAATATATAGTGTGTTGCAATGGTGCATGCAGCTAT
The DNA here is from genome assembly GCF_900518735.1 of Pseudonaja textilis. The sequence goes on from NW_020769326.1 coordinate 3,858,063, forward strand.
GCTGTCTCTACATCCAAATGATTTACAGATGTATTCCTCCTTAGCTGCCCACACTAATGCTGCCCTTAATGTAGTAGCCTTCAGACTAGGGGCAAACACCTCATCATAGTCAGTTGCTGTTTGATTGAATCTTTGTGCTACTAACCTGGCTTTATGGGTAACAGTCCCATCCACACCTGTCTTCAGTGTATAAATCCATTTACATCCTATGGCATGTTTACCTGGTGGTAACTTAACGTTTTCATATACCTCCAACTTTTTTAATGATTCCAGTTCCTTATCAATTGCTCTCTGCCAAGCAGTCTGATCCTTAGCAGGATACAGTTTTAGTTCACTATAATTACTTGGAACTGTATTTACATGGCATACAACACTAGCCTGATATCTATCAGGTGGTTGTGTTACTCGGGTTGAACGTCAGGGCTTTGCAGGGCTTTGTGGTGGACTTTCCTGTGCCACCTGCTCCTGTTCTTTTACCTCCTCCTGTGACTGTTCTACTACCTCCTCCTGTGCCTGTTCTTCTCCTGTGCCTGTTCCTCCTGTTCTTCCTCTTTAATGGTTATTCGTGGTTTACTTATTTTATCGTTAGGGACTATTTGGGTGTCAATAATAATATCATTGCTGGATTCCTGTTCCAGTTTATCCCACCCAATGTGCTCAAGCAATTTTGCATTAGCACTACCATAAACATGAGCTGTGTCTTGATCCTAGTATCTAAATGATCTATGGTTGTTAGGAATATAAGTCACCTAACAGGTATTTGGGTTAGAAATATATAAACCAGGATAAACATTTTAAAACTGTATCTTTAAGAAAATGTAAAACTGTAATTAAGTGTGGTTTCTCAAATGGCCATAAGATGAAGCCAGAAACCTGGGTTTTTTTTAGTCTTAGTCTCAGAAGAGAGTGAATCTCTGTTTCTTTCTGTTGAAAAGTATTGCTGTTCCTCCATTTTTTCCTAATTGACTGATATTTTTGGATTTAATGTAAGTCTGATACTGAACTGTTTTTGACACTGGAATTTGATATTTGGATTATGTCTGGATTGAAAACTGACTGATTTACCTGTGAATGATTTTAGATTGCTTGTTTGGACTTTGCTTAACGTTTCTGGAAGTAAAAACCTACATTTACTGAACAGTGTATCTGTGTGCTGTGTGTGTGTTTTATTCAAACACTACTCTCAAATACGTCTCCCTGTATGCACTCATTCTCCTAACGGGGAATTACTTCAACACTGGTTATGGACCCAGGCCATACCAGGCTCAGATAACTGAGAGTTAGTGTGAATGCACAGTATTGTATACAGACAGCTGTTTACTGTTTAATTGTGGGTTACTATCCTGGTAAAGATGGCACAAGTCACTTCAACAAGTCTATCACTAATAACCTGGTTGGATGGAACAAATTATGTTTCCTGGTCTATGAAGTGCAGTCTACTTCTACGTAGAAAAGGTTTATGAAATGGAGTTCAAGATCCACTGGATGTAAATGCTTGGGATCCAGCTAATCAGGATGAGGCCAAGAAGCTTGCTGACTTTAAAGAGAACAACGAACGAGCTCTTTGTATAATTGGACTAACACTGAGTGACCAGCAGCTAGTCCATATTCGTGGAGAAGAGTCTGCTGCTAGGTGTTGAGAAAATTTGAAGAGGATTTATGTTCGTGACAGTGTAGGTGCACACATACATCTTACACGTAAAGTGTTTAGAGCACATTTTCTGAAAGGTGGAGATTTGTTGGCTCATTTGAACTTCATGAAAAGAACTTTTCAGGAGCTACATGAAAAGGAACTGATATTTTCAAAGCTGCATCAAGTTTAGATCAAACTTTCCTCAATGGATGAAAGTTATAAGCAGTAACACTTTTACTCTCTTTCTCTATTATACAGTTATCTCCCCTAAAGGTTATTAAATAACCAAGATTAACTAAAGCCCTTACTGATAGCAAATTAAATTTCAGTTTAGGTATATATAACATAGTTAAATGTTCGTTTATACAAGAACAATATTCAGTACCTTCACCTGAAGCTTTGATCTTCCATCCATTTGCCAATGATACATGTTGTTTACTTGTGGACATCTTTATAAACCTGTTTCTATCTTTAGTAATGCATTGTGATGCTCCACTCTCAACAACCTACAAATCATGGTTTACAGTTGAATTTCTAGACATGGCTAAACTAACATTCTTCTTAGCCTTCTGGTGTTTACTAGTGTTCTGTTGTTCTTCCTTCTTACAGAATCTAGCTATATGTCCCCTAGCCCCACAAGAAAAACATTTCCTAACAGTATAGGCAGTTGAAGACAAATCCTCTTCTTGTGGTTGTTCCTTCCTCAGTTGGTCCCTATCCAGCCATCTTCTTGCTTCTTCTAACAACCTTCCAGTTATGTCAGTCAATGTCAGTTTATCTCTGGGCAGGACTTCCAGTGAAGATATATAATCATCATAACTTTCATCCAACGAGGAAGGAATGGTGTAAACTTGATGCAGCTCTGAAAATATCAGTTCTTTTTCATGTAGCTCTTGAAAAGTTCTTTTCATGAAGTTCAAATGAGCTAACAAATCTCCACCTTTCAGAAGACGTGCTCTAAACACTTTACATGTAAGATGTATGTGTGCACCTACACACTGTAGGTGTTCCACTGTCATGAATGTCATCTTAGTTTTCTCTTTATTTATTTTCAATCTTGCAACTTCTCCATATTCTTCTTTCTTCTCTATCAACTTAGTACTGTTTCTAATGGTTCTTCTAATATAAAAACCAGATCATCTGCAAATGTCTATAATTTGTACTCTTATTTTATCTTCATACCCTTTATTTCCTTATTCTTTCTAATATTTCTGTTTAGTACTTCTAGAGTTAGTACAAACAACAGTGGCTACAGGGGACATCCTTGCCCAGTTCCTTTTCTGATATTAACATTCCCAGTCAAATCACCATTTACCATTATTTTTGCTGATTGCCTCAATCATTTTGACAAACCTTTCCCCAAAGCCCATTTCTTCTATTTGCGCCAACATAAATTGCTAGTTCACATTGTCAAATGCTTTCTGTGCATCTAAGAAAATCAACAACATTTGCTTCTCTGGATGTGCTTCATAGTATTCCAGTGTATTCAATATTATCCTCATGTTGTCTCTGATTTGTCTCTTAGGCAAGAAGCCATTTTGATCCACATGAATAAAGTGATTTAAGTATCTTTTTAATATTTCTGCATTATTGAAGAAAATATTTTATAATCCACATTCAACAAAGATATCAGTCTATCATTTTTTATCTGTTGTAAATCAGTCTTCTTTCAGTATAAGAGTAATATATGCCTCCATCTGTTAATTAGGTACTTTGGTCTTTGTCAGCTCTTCATTACCTCTAACATTATATTACTGACAGTGTCCTGTAACATTTTATATAGTTCTGCTGGTAGCCCATCCGGGCCAAGAGCTTTCCCCATGTTTTGTCTATTTATTGCTTTTATTAATTCCATCACTGTTATTTTCCCTTCTAACATTAATTTGATTTCTTCTGGTATTTTAGGTAATTCTGCTTCTTTCAAATACTGTTTGACTTTTTCTTCTGAAATTATTTCTTGGCCATATAATTTCTCATAATACTTTTGTGCTATTTATTTTCTTCATTTCCATAACAAACTGTTCCATTGTCATCTATTAATTGTATTATCCTTTTCTGTTCTTTCTCCTTTTTCAATTTATATTCTAACCATCTTTCTGGTTTATTTACATTTTCAAAGAAGTTTTGTTTAGATCTTTTAATTTTTTGTGCCAGTTCTTCTTTCTCAATTAGTTCCAGTTTGTGCTCATTTGGTTTTTTATATTCTTTTGTTGCAGGTGTTTTTGTAATTCTTTTTCTAATTTCTTACACTCCTCTTCAAGTATCTTTTGAGTTTGTCTCTTTTTTTAATTTCTTCTCCCTGTATAAGTTATAGTTAACCCTCTGATATAAGCCTTCATTGTGTCCCATACATTTTGTAAAGAAGTTTCCTCTTTTTTATTTTCTTTGAAGAAAAAGACCAATTATCTTTCCATGTCTTTTATAAATTCCTTTTCCTTCAAAATTAAATTGTTCAAAGTCCATCTTGTCCCTTTTTTTGTCCCTTCCACTCAACCCTTATCAGATAGTGATCTACCCAAGTACTTATTTCAGTGTTTATTTCTTGTACATTTGAAATTAGTTCTGTTGACATCAAAATCATATCTATTCTTGACCATGAAAAGTGTCTATTGAATAAAATGTATATTGTCTACTCTTAATATTCATTTCTCTCCATATATCCCAATTATAACCTAATTCCTCTGCCATCTTAAAAAAAGATTTCAGCAGTATCTTCTTTTTTTAAAAAAAATTGTCTTCTGTGTTTTATAGTTTAGTTCTACACCCACTATTGCATTAAAGTCTCCTAAGATATTATCATATTCCAGTTCTATTATTTTCTTATGTAGCTTGTTGTAAAATTCCTCTTGCTTGTCATTTGGTGCATATATTGCTATTAAAAGTATCTTTTAATTATTCTCTATTATCTCCATCATCAATATCCTCCCATCTTCATCTGAGAAAATTAATTTAGCTTTTATTGTATTGTTGATATATAGGACTATCCCTCTTTTGCTTTGCTGTGCCAATGAAGTACATAAATTACCAAATCTAGGATAGTCCAAAACTTGAATATGTTGTTTTTTAATATGTGCCTCTTGTGGACAAATTACATCTAATTTTAATTTTTCTAAGTTATTAAAAGTCCTTTTTCTTTTAATGACCAAATTAAATCCATTTATTTTTACTGACATTAATTTCTTCTCTTCTTCCATCATTTATACTAAGATATTGCTCTCATCATTCTTTGCTCTCTTGCTTCTTTTGGTTCTTCTCTGCCTCCTGTTGCTCCTTCTTCTCGTGCCTTTTCCTCTTTTTTTTTCTTGTTTATCTCTTTCTTCAGCCATCTCCTCCCAATATTTAATTATTTCCCCTTCTCTCATTCTCTCTTCTTCTTTTCCTCTAAAATATTTATCATAAAATTGCTCTGCTTTTTCTATTGAGTCCAATCTGTGTCTTTGTTCTTGCCAATTAACCATCAAGCCTTCTGGTATCAGCCATCTGTAGTTCACTCCTTTCTTAATCATTCTTTTCTCAAATCTCTCACTTTTTTTGATATTTATTTTAGGACCATAACTACTTTCCCTTTATATTTCAATGGGTCATCTTTTGCTCTCTGCAATATTTCTGTTTTTATTGCTTTCTTGGTAAATCTCACAGATACTTCTCTGGGTAATTTATTTCTCATTGCATATCTGGTATACACTCTGAATATTTCATCGATTCTATCTGTCATTCTATCTTTTGGCACCTCCAACACTTCTGCCAAAATTTCTGTCATTATCTCTGCAAGGTTTTCTCTTTTTTCTTCCTCCACATTTTGAAATCTTAGATAAAAATCTGCTTGATCCATTTACAACAAGATCATTGTCTTCCCCTTATCTTGTTCCGCTATTGTCAACCTGTAACCTATTTCTCCAACTTTTTTCTCTGTCTGATCTGCTCTTTCTTCTATTTTTTGCATTCTTTCCTCATTCTTCATCATCATCTATTCTATATTCTCTATTTTTTCTTCCACTTTTCCTATTTTATCTTCTACTTGCTTCCCTTGCTCTTGTATTGCTTGTATCATCTTCTTTAACTCTTGCATTGAAACTTCCTTTTCCAGTTGTAACATAGCCTGTATTGATCACTGACCTGCTGGGCTTAGGGAAAAGGAAGTAGGAATCAAAGATGCTGCTGTAGCTGTCTACCTCATCTCCAAATAATTATAATCCAAAAGAGAAAATATCTGCCAATTAATCCAGGCCCAACTTTCTTAAGGTTCTTCTGTACCTTAATCCAATTTTGGAAAATTTGTGAAGTTCAGTGCTCAGCTCCCCATCTTTCTCTTAAGTCTAAACAGCCTTTAGTCAAAACAATTTTTTATCTTCCTTTCCCACATATTCAATCCTTTGCTCTTCAATTTTTTCTGTAACCTTTAGCTGGCACTGTTGCTTTGCTTTCTCTTCCCTCTTTATTGTATTGTTTCAAAATGTTTCACTTTTATATTTTATAAGTAGAAAACCAAAAGAGAAAAAGAAGTCCAATATTCAAAGTTAATCTTCCTCTGTTAATTAATTCCAACAAAGTCCAGTCCAGTTCAAAGTTTATATCTTTGTTAAAAACACTATGAATTAATTCTGATTCAAACTGGCGATTTAAAAAGCACTCTCCTCTGGAGACGGATTAATCCCTCTCTGTTTCTATCTTCTTATCTATCTTCTTCTTATAATTCTTTTCCCCCTTGGGGTGCTCTTTCCTTTTTAGTGAACAAAAATCAAGAATTCCTCACCCAGTACCGACACACTTTCCTTCTGTTGCTTCTTCCATTTCAATAGCTGCTTTCCACTCCAGCCAGTTTGAGGAGCTTTCTCTGGATTGACCAGGGACTTCAACGTCTCTTCAGGATGGTTTAGATCCAAATGGACCATCCAGCTGTGGGATATTGACTGCTTTTTGAGAGCCCCTGAATCGCCCATCATCTCACCATGACATCAGCCCTGCCCTCCTCTGGAAAAAAAGGTTTTAAAGGGGTTTTGAGTGTTGAGCTCAAAGGCTGCTTGGAAAGAAAGTGAGTACCTCTAAATTCTAATTCTATAGTCCAGAAAAGCATGGGATGTGTGTGTGTGTGTGTGTGTGTGTGTGTGTGTGAGAGAGAGAGAGAGAGAGAGAGAGAGGCTTCACCCTTGGACAGCAGCTGGATCTCATTACTCTGTTTGACCTCTAGTCACACCCCTGTCTGTTGCTAGCTCCTTCAACCCATGACCGACAGAACAGGGAAAGCAAGGGGGGCATCAGAGTGTGGGACCTTCTGTATATAAGAAGGAAAGCTGAGTGGGCTGTGATTGAAGGGTGGGAAGGAAAAAATTTGTTGTTGTTTTAATTTTGTCCTGTGCCCAAAAGCAAAGCCTAGTTCTAGATGTGCCAAGGGGTGAAGGAGGTGCCAGTACTACTGCACAAGGCTGCAGTCCTGTAAGGCCCAGACTCTCCTCTTCAGACAATAAAAATGAACTTTTGAAAGCTGGGTATTTCAAAAGGCACTCTTTATTGAAAAGAAAGATATGAAAGCAAGGTCTAATATGCCTCCAGGCATGTAGCTTAGATAAAGGGAGTTAGAAGCCCTCCCCTTAGTCTAATGTTGATTTTGTCAATACAAACAAGCAACATGTTAATTCCCCCCACCCACTTTTCTGGGAACGTAGATAGGAAGAGTTTCTCAGGAAGTTTCTTTCAGAGCTGGCATTTTTATGGCCCCTTCTCCTTTTGTTATCCCTCCAAGAGGTGGTAAGTTTCCAGGCATCTGGACTCCAGTCCCCAGTTGTATATCATATGCAAGTTATACAGATTCAATACAACAATATTCAGGTTACATCAAAAAGGATTACTTGTTACATCAAAAAGAATTACTCTCCCCTTCTTCTTCCATTGAAGAATGACAGATACATGGATTTGATATATGGCCCTCCTCAAAAAAATTGAGAAATCCACCTGGAAGACATAAAACATGTGTTACATTTACAACTTAAGGTGGTTTGTGAGGGTATTTCAGGTGGAACATAGTGCTTTTACATGTTGTTTGGCTACCCACTCATTTTGTGAGGAGGGAAGGTGTTTCCAAGCTACTAAATATTGTGTGGATCCATAGTGAGTGGATGAGTCAAGGATATCTTTAGTTTCAAAATGTTCTCCATGTACCATAATGGGAGTTGGAGGTGTGGGAAGGGAGAGGTCTAAGTTTTGAAGTGATCTCTAGTTTGAGTAGGCTGCAGTGAAATACTGGATGAACCTGTCTAAGTGTATTGGGGAGAAGGAGCTCTACAGTAACAGGGTTGATAATTCTGGAGATGGAAAATGGGCCAATGAAATTAGGTCCCAGTTTCTTAGAGGGTTGCAATGGTTTTAGGAACTTTGTAGATAAATATACATGGTCCCCACCTTTGAACAGTTTAGGATCACACCATTTTTTTTGTCCACTTGAGCTTTAAAAGCTGCTCTAGTCTCTTGTAAGGCTAGTCTGTCCACTGGCCAAGTGGTTTGCAAATTATCCACTCCTTAAGAGAGGGAATTTCAGGTTCCTTTGTAGGTAGTTCTGGCATGGAGTTGAATTCTTGTCCCATGGTTACCTGGATGGGATGAAACCAGTGCTACTGTGGACTGAGTTATTGTATAATACCTCTGCAGAAGGGAGAAAGTCAGTCGAATTGTCCTGTTGGTAAATAATAAAGCATCTTAAATATTGTTCTAATATGCCGTTAGCTCTCTCTATAAAGCTTTTAGTTTGAGGTTGATTCGAAGAGGATAACTTGCTGTCTAATAGGTTTAAAAATGCCCACCAAAATGTGGATGTGAATTGTACACCCCTCTCTGAGCTAATCCATTTGGGAGCTCCATGGAGGGAATAAACGTGTATTAAAAACATCTTTGCCAATGCCTTGGCTGTTGGGATCTTTTGGCAGGGTACAAAGTGAACCTGTTTGAAAAAAAGTCAGTTACAACCCAAATAACAGTATTTCCTGCATTTTCAGGAGCTCCACTATAAACTCCATAGAGATTTCTCTCCAGGATGCTGAAGGTTCTGCCACTGTTCTTAAAAGTCCATGGGATTTTCCTTCTCTTCCTTTTGCCTCAGTGCAAATAGGGCAACTAGCAATATAGCTTTCAATATCTTTTTCAATGCTTGTTTCTATTTCAATCTGTCATACATTAGTCAATAATTCTGCTGACATCCATATTATATCTATTCTAGACCAGGATGTGTGCCTGTTTGAATAAAAAGTATATTGCTTACTTTCCGCATTTCTCTCTCTCCATGCATCTTTTAAATTAAATTCTTCTGTTATTCAAAGGAAGGATTTTGGTAGTATTTTTCTAACATTCTTTGTTGTTTTCTGTGTTTTATAGTCCAACCGGTCACTAATTATTCCATTAAAATCTCATTAATTATTCCATTAAAATCTCCCATCATACAAATATTAACATAGTCCAATTCAATTATTTTTGTATGTAATTTTTGTATAGAATTCTTCTTGTTTATCATTCGGGGCATAAATTGCAATTAAGTGTTTTAACACTGTTATCCATTATTTCCACCATCAAAACCCTTCCATCATCATCTGTGTAGATTAGTTCTGCCAAAATTGTTTCTTTAATATATAATTACCACACCTCTTTTTTTAGGGTGTGCCAGCGACGTAAATAATTTCCCTAGTTTTCTTTGTTTTAGTATATATTCATGTTGTTTTTTAATATGTACCTCTTGTAAGCAGATTGTGTCAAATTTTAATTTTTCTAATTTGTAAAATACTTTCCTTCTTTTAGTAGCCAAATTAAGTCCATTTATATTAATCATAATCAATTTTCTTTCATCCATGTTAAGCTTTATAAGAGGGTTTTATTGCTCTAGTAGATCTCAATTCTTGTTCTCTTGGTTCACCACCTACTGCACCTTCTTCTTTTTCTTTTTTAATTACTGCTATACACTCATCTTGGAACTCAATTAGTGATTCTTCCTTTCTTTCTTCTTCCTCCTTTTCTCTAAAGTATTCTAAGTAGAATAGCTTAGCTTTTGCAACTGTGTCAATTCTGTGTCTTTGTTCCTGCCAAGTGAACAAGAGGCTTTCTGGCATCAGCCATCTGTAATTTGCTCCTCTTTTAAGTAACTCTTTAGTCAAGAATAAATATTCTCTTCTCATCTCTCTTACTCTTCTTGCACCACAATTTCTTTCTTTATATTTTAGTGTTTTCCCTCTTGCCACCTGGAGTATCTGTGTCTTAATAATCTTCTTAGTAAATCTAATGGGAAGTTCTCTTGGTAATCCATTTCCTCATTGCATATCTTGTGTAGACACGAAACACTTCATCCATCCCATCCATCATCTTTTATTTGGTTATTTCCAGTGTTTCTGCCAATATTTCTCCCATTATTTCAGCAAGGTTTTCACCTTTTCCTTCTTCTATATTTTGAAATCTTAGATAAAATTCTGATTTATCTATTTCCCATCCTAATGGTTCACATCTACCCTTCTCGACATCACTCAAATGAATATCAATGTCTCCAATTTTCTTATCTCTTTGTATATCTTCTTCATTTTTTTTGAATCTGTCTTTATATTTCATCATCATCTGTTGAATATGTTCCACTTTTTCATCTGTCTTTTCAATTTTTTGCTCATTTTTCTGAATTCCTTGCATAATCATCTGTAATGTCACTTCCTTCTCTTTTGCTTTTTCCTGTTGTAATATTGTCTGTATAGATCATTGTCCTCCAGATGGTGAGGGAGTTGGTATCGAAGAAGCTGGGGCTGTTGTCTTTCTACTCATCTTGTAATGCTTATCTGTAAAGAAAGAGAGAAAAAAGAGGGAAAAAGAGGGGAAAAAATGAAGGCAAGCAATTGCCGCTCCAAAGGAAAAAAGGAAAAAGAAAATCTTCAGGCACTTGTATACGTTAATCCAATTAGTTTCAATGGTACATGTAAAAAGTAAAAAATCAAAAAGGAAAAAAGGAAAAAAGAAAAATATTCTATATGTTCCTCTTAATAAACAAAAAGAAAATGAAAATAAAAGGTTTACATTCTAGTTCCTGGTTTAAAAAATTACAATCCAATTAAAGGGGAAAAAAGAGCCCCACTAGTGGGTGGGGGGGAGAGAAAGGGAAGCAAAAGGTAAAAAGCAATTCTAATATAAAACAAGCCTCTGCTGCCAAATATCTAAGGCTCTTTGATAAATCAGCTCAGAATTTTTCAAGGTCACTTCAATCTTCTTTCTTTCAACTTTAACTCCAGACTACAGCTATCTGTACAAATGAGCACCTGAATAAACAAACTGCCATGTTCATCTCTATCTATTCCAATACAAAGCTCAGAGTCCTTGACTGTAACACATATTAGTGAGAGAGAGAAAAAGAAACAATGTATCCAAGCCTCTGGGCAGCAGTGCTACTTATTTTCCTTCACTTTCACTTCCCCCTCCTCAATCTACAACCAGGAACTTAAAAAAAAGTAAAGCCTTTCTCTCTTTTTTTTTTTAAAAAAAGGAGAAATCTTAAGTCAAGCAGAAGACTCTAAGTCAAAAAGGGATTTTCAAAAGGATTATTTAAAAAAGGAAAAAGAAATAAAATAAAAATAAAAAGATTAAAAAGTACCAGTCCAGCTTAAAGTTAAACAGCTTTGCTAAATTCAAAGTTGCAATAAAAAGGGAAAAAAGAAAAAAAAACTTTCACTTTAACAATTAATCATGCCGCTTAAATTCTTTTCTCTTCACTTTTAGTCCACTTTAATTTTTTCAGGGTGTTCTCTCCAAGAAATAATAAGTAAAAGTTCATCTCACCAAACTGACACACTTTCTTCCAATCTCTTCCATTCTGGAGCTGTCCCAGCTTCAGCAGCTTGGAAGGCTGCCTCGCTGCCACCAGCAACAAGGGCTTTTCCTGGATCAACCAGGGACTTTGAGATGTCCCTGGGATCAACAGGATGTGCCCTCCTCAATCACCATCTCTACGGGACGGTTTAGGCCCTGTGGGACCATCCTGCAATGGAGATATCAGTGATGATCTTGGAGCTTCAAGATCGCACTCTGTACTGCTGAGATGCCAGCTCTGCCCCCCACCATTAGCTCTCTCTATAGAGCTATTAGTTTGAGGTTGATTCGAAGAGGATAACTTGCTGTCTAATAGGTTTAAAAATGCCCACCAAAATGTGGATGTGAATTGTACACCCCTCTCTGAGCTAATCCGTTTGGGAGCTCCATGGAGGCAATAAACGTGTATTAAAAACATCTTTGCCAATGCCTTGGCTGTTGGGATCTTTTGGCAGGGTACAAGATGAACCTGTTTGAAAAAAAGTCAGTTACAACCCAAATAACAGTATTTCCTTCACTTTCAGGAGTTCCACTATAAACTCCATAGAGATCTCTCTCCAGGATGCTGAAGGTTCTGCCACTGTTTGTAAAAGTCCATGGGATTTTCCTTCTCTTCTTTTTGCAGCAGTGCAGATAGGGCAACTAGCAATATAACTTTCAATATATTTTTTTAGAGATGGCCACCAGAATTGCCTTTTGATGAGGTGCAGGGTTTTTACAAACCAAGGTGTCCAGCTATTTTTGAGTCATGGCATCATTTTATAAGGTCCATTCTCTGGGACATAAAGTTTGTTTTCTACCCAGGCTAGACTGTCTTTCAGTAAGCAAGTTTTTGTTAGCCTGGAGCCAGTCATCCTTAAATAGTGCCTCCTTAAATTTGGAAGTCATTGTATTGTCAGCAAGTGGTTCTTTCTTCCCTTGTGCTTGACTGATTATTTTGGCTGCAATTTGGGTTGGTTGGATCATGGGTTTTACAACTTCAATCTTTTTGCTGTTGTATTGGGGTTTCCTGGACAGGGCAGCTGCCAAGAATTTTTTTCCCCGGGGAGATATTTGAGGGTGAAATTGAAACATTTAAAATATTGGGCCCACCGTACTTGTATTGGGGAGAATTTCTGTGGAGTTTTCGGGGCTTCTAGTTTGTTATGATCAGTCCAGACTTTGAAGAGGATTTTGCTCCCTTCTAGGAAGTGTCTCCATGTGAGGAGTGCCCATTGCACAGCATATACCTCTTTCTTCCATATGTCCCATCTTTGCTCAGTTTCTGTCAGTTTCTTGGAAGTATAAGCACATGGTTGCAACTGTCCATGTTTATTATTTTGGAGTAGAACTGCTCCAACTGCTGCATCACTAGAGTCTGCTTGGATGACAAATGATTGTTCAGGGTCTGGGTGTTTCAGGATTGGTTCTGCTGAGAATATTTGTTTAAGTTCTTCGAATGCCTCTTGGCATTCAATCATTCAGGTAAGGGGTTGCCTTGGCTTCAGTTTCTAGCTCCCTTTCATTTTTACCAAGCTTGTGATGGGGAGGGTGATATTTGGAAAAGCTGGAATGAACTGATGATAAAAGTTTGCAAAACCCAAGAAACTTTGCAGTTGTTTGCAAGTATGGGGTGGCTCCCAATCGGTGAAAGCTTTTATTTTTGGGGGGTCCATCTCTATTCCTACATGGGATATTCTATATCCCAGGTAGTCAATTTTTTTTTTATGGAACTCACATTTAGAGAGTTTTGCATATAGTTTGGCATTTTGGAGTTTTGTGAGAACTGTTTGGAGTAACTTTATGTGCTCTTATTTTGTTTCAGTGTAGATTAAAATGTCATCAAGGTAAATTAGAACCCCTTTGTACAAAAAATCATGGAGAACCTCATCAATTAGTTCATAAATATCACAGGTGCTCTTTGTAGTCCAAAAGGAAGCACTTTAAATTGGTAGCATTCCAGTGGGGTGTTAAAGGTAGTCTTCCACTCATCCCCCTCCCTTATTCTGATGCGATAGTATGCCTCTCATAGATCTAACTTTGAAAAAAAAATTCTCTAGAGAGGTGAGCTAGCATCCTTCATGAGAAGAAGAAGAATACTTTATTGGCCAAGTGTAATTGGACATACAAGGAATTTGTCTTGGTGTAAATACTCTCAGTATACATAAAAGAAAAGATACATTTGTCAAAAGTCGAGAATCATAAGATATGACACTAAATGATAGTCGTAGTCATAGAAAGTCATAAGCAATCAACTCATACTAGGAAACAGTCGATAGAGTGTACAAGCAACAAAGTTACAACCATGACTACAAGTGGGAGGGGATGGGTGATAAGGAGTGATGACAAGATTAAGAGTAATTGTAATAGTTGAATAGGGTTGAGGGAATTATTTGTTTAGCAGAGTGATGACTTTCAGGAAAAATCTGTTCTTGTGTCTAATTGTTCTGGAGTGCAATGCTCTATGGCTTCATTTTGAGGGAAGGAATTGAAACAGTTTATGTCCAGGATGTGAGGGATCTGTAAATATTTTCACAGCCCTCTTTTTGACTCATGCAGTATACAGGTCCTCAGTGGAAGGCAGGTTGGTAATAATTGTTTTTTCTACAGTCCTAATTATCCTTTGAAGTCTGTGTCTGTCCTGATGGGTTGGAGAACCAAACCAGACAGTTATAGAGGTGTGGATGATAGACTCAATAATTCCTCTGTAGAACTGTATCAGCAGCTCCTTGGGCAGTTTGAGCTTTCTGAGTTGGGGCAGAAAGAACATTCTTTGTTGTGCTTTTTTTGTGAAAATTTTATTGATTTTTGAAAACAAACATAAACAAACAAAACATAAAGACATAAAACATCTTTTTTGAAAGCAGCATAGTCCCGGGTTACATCTCTTTCTACAGACACAAATTCCAGTTCATGCTCATTTTTATATTCCATTCCATATCTTATTACTATTCTACATTTTCAGTATAGCTTCTCCCCCCTTTTAACTTTCTTAATTTTATTTTATTTATTTCATCTCAATTCAGATCATTGTACTTATATTCTTTGTCTGTCCTGTTTCAACTGTCTACTGCCTTTTCCCATTAAACAAAATTTCTCCTGTAATCACTGATTGGAGTATGACGCCTTTATATCTTTCCCCTAAAATTATAACACTTAATATAATACATAACTTCCATTCGGATTCTGCTTGGCACTTTCTAAAATTACATACTGTATTTTTTAAAAAAGAAAAATTATAAATGTATAATATAATTAGAACAATCCATACCATTTCAATTCTATCATTAACATTGATATTCATTTAAATCTTAACATTTTACACATTACTTTTCAGATAAGAATCATATTTCTATGGGAACTCTTATAAACTTTCCATAGTTAATTCCCCACACTTCACTTATATTTTATAAAACATTGAGTAATTAAAATGTTCCCATTCCTTCCTAATTCAATTCTCTCATTTATTTTATTTCATTTATTTTGTTCACAAAAGTTTCACTAAATTACACTGACTGTTTTGTCCCTCTTTTTAATCATGTGTTGTTTCCAATTTTCTAACATTATTTCTATTACAAATATAACAATACCATCTTATGTACCTTCACAGAATCCCCTTTTCAGTTAGATTTTCACCCATTATCTCTGAATAAATCCTGTTTCTTTACATTTTGCTCCAAACCTTTGTAACTTCTCTTCCTTTCCTTCTTCCCTTTTTTCTTCTTTCTCCCCCTTTTACCCCCCTGTCTCTCCACCTCCATTTCCCTCTTCTGTATTCCCCTTTTCTGTTGCTTTCCCACATTATATTTTCAAATTATTTTTCCCTTTTTTTGGTTGTTTTTTTAAGTCTTAAATTCTCCATTCTTTCCCCCCCTTTCCCCTTTCTTCCCCAGATGGAGTTACTTGTTCATTAAAGATGGCTTCTTCTTTGTCCCAATCTTCTTGTTGCGCAGTCTTTTCTTGTTGTTTCTCGTAATTATGAATTGCCATTTCTAAGAATTGAAAAACGGAGCCAAAGGATCCCTTCCCTTTTTGTGTCTCTTCTTTATATTTTTAAAATTCCATTTTCAGTTCATCCAGAGATAGTGCCATTGTAAAAAAATTTAAACAACCACCCAATTGTTTTTAGTCATTCAAATATAATATCCAAAAATCCCAAAGTCACCAAGCAATCCAAATACACACAAGCTGTTTCTTTTTACACTTTCTTCTTTTTTCACTTTCTCTTCCTGGGGTTACTACTTAGTTACAAAGTTAAAATATATCTTTTAGAAGTCTTATTGAGATTTTACATTAAATTCTTTTGAAGTCCAGGCAGTCTCCTCCTTCCAGATCCTGCCCTTATTCTTTTCCTCTCCCTTCCTACTTATAGAAAAAAAGGATTTTTTAGTGTCCAGAAATCTTTATTGTCCCTTTGGCATTTAATTATATTTTCAGCTTAATTATTGGTGTCAAAGTGGATTTTTCTGATTTCTTATTCAGCTCTCTTCGTTGTCAATGTGAGGAAGGAGAGAGAAAAAGAAAAAAAAACTTTCCCTTTTCACTTTCTTTCACTGCATCCGACTCTTCTTTGGGGGTGATGTTATCTTTTATAAAATTTAAATTCTAGGGTACCTTAGTTGTTGCTTTTTATCTCGATCAATCAAAATTTTCACTTCTTATCTTCCTCCTGCACTTTCTTTTCCGGTTGAGTGCTTCTTTGAGGTGGCCATTTCTTTCCAGCACCAAGCCCAGGCAGAAACCGCGCACGATCACAGATTCCTGCCTGTCGCCGAAGCCCTGCAAACCAGAAGTTCCTTTTGTTGTGCTTTTTTGATGATGTTTTTGATGTTAAGTGTCATTTTAGGTCATGTGATATAGTAGAACCTAGAAATTTGAAGGTCTCTGTTAGGAATGATAGTCACCTGTTCTGTCTCACTTGTAACCACAAAGTGAGAGTCCAAATGTCCCAAAGAAATAAACATGAACAAATAATACTAGAAACCACAGAGTTAACTTTTCTCTATAATCGTCGTTGGCAGCTTTCCCAGAAACTGTCTTCAAGCCGAGATAATGAGCCACAAGATAAATTAGGAACAGAGGGCTTCTTCAAAGCTGCATAGTAACTAACAAAGTTTGATCCGGACAAGGATCGTTAACTAACACGCCTCCTTATATTCCTTGAACGGGCGTGTCAGTCTCTCTAATTAGTTTCTGACTTGACATTTCTTTTCAAATTGTGCTTGACGTCTCAACCTGCATCTAGTCCTTGCATCAATCCAACATTTGTCATCACTCAAGGACTCTGGTATATTCTGTGGATCAGCTGCTGACACCTGAGGCATGATTGAAGTGGAAGGTTCTGGAGAGGATGGTGTTTCCAACACTCCCTCATCCTCCTGGCTCACGTCTGCATCTCTCATTAGAGCAGGCTCCAATTCCAATGCCAAACCTTCCTCATCACTTGAACCTGTGTCTTCTGATACATCAGACTCAAAGCTCACAGCAGGCTCAAACCTTCCAGTCACAACAGTCACCTAACAGTTGGGTTGGCAATATATGAACCAGGATAGTCATTTAATACTGTTGTATCTTTAAGAGAAAGCTATAATTGTGATTGGCTGGGGTTCCTCCAACGGCCATAAGATGGAGCCAGAAACCTGGTTTGCTCTTTTCTTGCATTTCCCTATTGCCTTTTGCCTGATCATCGTTCTGCTTGGATTGCTGTGAGTCTTGCAAACAGTTAGCAAACTCGATTTACTGAACTTTGTTTATGAAACTGGACTTCGTTTTTGGATTATCCCTGGACTGATTGTATTGAATACTACCTCCTTTAACTGTGTATGATTTGGACTGTTTGTTGGACTTTGTTTATTTACTGGAAGTAAAACCTACATTTTACTATTCAGTGTATCTGTATGTTGGTTGTGTGTTATTCAACACCACTCTCACTACGTTTTCCTGAGTGCGCTCATTCTCCTAATGGGGAATTGCCTCAACACTGGTTATGGGCCCAGGCTCAGATAACTGAGAGTTAGTATGAATACACAGTACCGTACACAGACAGCTGTCTATTGTTTAATCATGGGTTACTGTCCTGGTAAAGATGGCATAAGACCCATCAACAAGTCTATCACTGATAACCCAGTTGGATGGAACAAACTATGTTTCCTGGTCTATGAAGTGCAGTCTACTTCTGCATAGGGAAGGGTTATGGACTGCAGTTCAGGATCCACCGGATGTAAATGCTTGGGATCCAAATGATGAGGATGATGCCAAAAAGTTAGCTGACTTTAAATGGAACAACGAACGAGCTCTTTGTATAATTGGACTGAGTGACCAGCAGCTAGTCCATATTCATGGAGAAGAGTCTGCTGCTATGTGTTGGGAGAATTTGAAGAGGTTTTATGTTAGTGACAGTGTAGGTGCACACATACATCTTACACGTAAAGTGTTTAGAGCACGTCTTCTGAAAGGTGGAGATATGTTAGCTCATTTGAACTTCATGAAAAGAACTTTTCAAGAGCTACATGAAAAGGAACTGATATTTTCAGAGCTGCATCAGCTTTACATCATTCTTTCCTCATTGGATGAAAGTTATGATGATTACATATCTTCACTGAAAGTCCTGACCAGAAATGAACTGACATTGACTGACATAACCAGATGATTGTTAGAAGAGGCAAGAAGAAGGCAAGATAGAGACCAACTGAGAGAGAAACAACCACAAGAAGAGGATTTGTTTTCAACTGCCTATACTGTTAGGAAATGTTTTTCTTGTGGGGCTAGGGGACATACAGCTAGATTCTGTAAGAAGGGCAAACAATAGAATACTGGTAATTACCAGAAGGCTAAGAAGAATGTTAATTTAGCTATGTCTACCAATTCAACTGTAAATCATGATTTGTGAGTACTTGATAGTGGTGCATTACTAGAAATAGAGAGAGGTTTGTAAAGATGTCCACCAGTAAGCAACATGTATCATTGGCAAATGGATGGAAGATGAAAGCATCTGGTGAAGGTACTGCATATTGTTCGTGTGTAAAAGACCATTTACTTATGTTATATGTACCTAAACTGAAATTTAATTTGTTATCAGTAAGGGCTTTAGTTAATCTTGGTTATGTAGTAACCTTTAGGGGAGATAATTGTATAATAGAGAAAGAGGGTAAAAGTATTACTGCTACTTTAAAGAATGATTTATATGATATACATGATGACCAATTGCAGATGGCTAACTCGGTTTATAACAATGTTAAGCCACATGACAAATGTATACATTTACTGCATAGATGTTTGGGGCACATTAATTTCAAAATGCTGAAACAAACTGTTAAATTGTCAGAGGGAGTAAAATTAAACCACTGTAGCAAGTATTTAAACTGTAATACCTGTAATCAGGAGAAAAGCAAGGTTACTCCTGCAAACAACTGAATGGGTTTAAGACCAAAGAACCTTTAGAGGTTGTTTTTGCTGACATAATTGGTCCTAAGAAACCCAGTTTAGGAGGTGCCTGCTATATTTTGAGTATAATGGATCATTAGTCATGGTACGGTTTCTGCTATCTAATGAAAAAACAAAACAGAAATGTTTCAACATTTCTTTAACTGGCTAAGATTTTGCTGAAAGGGAAATGAGACATAGGGGAATTACCTTAGTTACAGATAATGGGACTGAGTTTATTAACACTAGATTCCAAACGATGTTGAAATTGGCTGGTGTCGAGCATAAGCATTCTGCCCCTTACAGGCCACAACATAACTCATTTAGAGAACGAAGGGGGCAAATGTTATAAGCCATGACTTGCACTATGTTATCTGATTCAGATTTGCCTGAAACACTGTGGGGTGAAGCCATAATATGTAGCAACCATGTGTTAAACAATGTGGTGAACACAACTGGTGAATTGCCATTCACTTGTTGGCATGGCAGAAAATTAGATTTAAGATATCTACACACATTTGGAGCTCCAGCATGAGTGCATATTCCCTCACAAGTAAGACTGAAAGGGCAACATAGAGCTAGGAAATTATTTTTCATAGGTTACGATAGGTCATTTAGATTCTGGAATCCAGGCACAGCTAATATTTACTTTAGCACTAGTGCTAAATTTCTTGAGCATGTTGGATGGCATAAACTAGAACAGGAATCTAACAATGATGTTGTTTTCGACACTCAAGTAGTCCCTAATTATGTGATAGTTAAACCATCAATAGCCATTAAAGAGAAAGAACAGGCACAGAAGGTAGAATAACAGGAGCAGGTGGAACAGGAGAGTTCACCAGTAAGCCCTGAGTTGCCTAGACGTTCAACCCATGTAATACAACCACCAGAGAGGTATCAGGCTAGTATAGTATGTCAAGTAAATATAGTTCCTACTAACTATAATGAACTGAAACTGTATCCTGCTAAGGATCAGGCTGCTTGGCAAGAAGCAATGGATAAGGAACTGAAATCCTTACAAAGGTTGGAGGTAATTTCAGGTTACCTCCAGGAAAACATGCCATAGGGTGTAAGTGGATTTATAAAATTAAGACAGGTATGGATGGGACTGGTACCCATAAAGCCAGGTTAGTAGCACAAGGTTCAATCAGTCAGCCAACAACTATGATGAGGTGTTTGCACCTAGTCTGAAGGCTACCACATTAAAAGCAGCATTAGTGTGGGCAGCTAAGAAGAAAAACACAATAAACCATTTAGATGTTGAGACGGCATATCTACATGCACCGTTGCAACATACTATATATTTAAAGAAACCTTTGGGGATAAAAACTGATATCAAAACTGATTGCTGGAGATTAAACAAGAGTCTTTATGGCTTGAAGCAATCAGGCTATGAATGGAACCAGTGCATAGTGAAGGAATTAGCAAAAATAAGTTTTGTAGCTGGCATGGCTGATCCATGTTTATTCAAAAATGAAAGTGATGGTGTAGTTTCATTGTTGCTATTGTTCACTGATGACATAGCATTAATAACTAAAACTGAGCAAGAAGCCACTGGGATTATTTCACTATTAGAGAAGAAATTAAAAATCAAACATTTAGGTTAGATTAAACAGTATCTTGGTTTGAAAATAGAAAAAAACTAAGGGAGGCTACAAAATCTCACAGGCACATAAAATTAACCAGTTACTGAAGAACTTTAAAATGGAACTTTGTAAACTGGCTAAGACACCAATGAGACAGGAGTTTAGCCACAGTGATATGCAAAGTCCTGTTTTTGATAGACATTTATTAATCATTAATTGGTAGTTTATCCTATCTTAGTAATTGGTCTAGACCAGACATAGCATAGTGTCAACCAATTAGCCAGGTTTAACACTGAGCCTATTGAAAGGCACTGGCAAGCTGCTAAGCATGTGTTGAGATATTTGTTAAACAAACGATGCATTATGCATTATATTTGGAGCCTAAGGATGAACTAAGTTTAACTGCATATGCTGATGCAAGTTTCACTACAGATGTACCTACATGTAAATCAATTTCAGGTACTGTAATGTTATTTGGAAAGGTGTTAATTGGATGGCGATCTATTTGACAAAAACATCTAAGCTTATAAACAATGGAGGCTGAATTCTCATGTTTCTCTCTATTATGTATGAACTTAGTATGTTATAAACAACAAATGATAGATATAGGAATTAATGTAAAGGAACCTATTGCTGTATATGAAGACAACCAATCAGCAATTCAGATGGCTTCCAATCTCGCTGTAAAGACAAGATTAAAACATACCAATCTATGATATCTGAATGTGAGATAATGTGTTCAAAATAAAATGATTACACTGGAGTATTGCATGTCAGAGAATAAAATTGCAGATCATTTTACAAAAGCCCAAGGCACTGTAAAACATAAGGCTTGTCGTGAGAAATATGAACTTAAACTGTAAGGTTTTATATATTGTCCTATCCAAAGCGGAGAATGTTAGGAATGATAGTTACCTAACAGTTGGGTTGGCAATATATGAACCAGGATAGTCATTTAATACGGTTGTATCTTTAAGAGAAAGCTGTAATTGTGATTGGCTGAGGTTCCTCCAATGGCCATAAGATGGAGCCAGAAACCTGGTTTGCTCTCTTCTTGCATTTCCCTATTGCCTTTTGCCTGATCGTTGTTTTGCTTGGATTGCTGTGAGTTTTGTAAACTGTTAGCAAACTCCGTTTACTGAACTTTGTTTATGATACTGGACTTCATTTTTGGATTATCCCTGGACTGATTGTATTAAATACTACCTGCTTTAACCATGTATGATTTGGACTGTTTGTTGGACTTTGTTTACCCATTTACTGGAAGTAAAACCTACACTTTACTATTCAGTGTATCTGTATGCCACTCTCACTACGTTTCCCCCAGTGCATTCATTCTCCTAACGGGAAATACCTCAACAGTCTCTACTGTTGATACTGTGCTGTCTAGTATTGTAAGAGGTGGTAGTATGGGAGGGTTTCTTCTAAAGTCTACTACCATTTCTACAGTTTTGAGTGTGTTCAGTTCCAGATTGTTCCAGTTACACCACAAGGCAAGTTGTATGCAGATTGTATGCATCCTTTTTGTATGTAGATTCGTCATTGTCTCAAATGAGAACAACCACTGTTGTGTCATCAGCAAACTTCAGTATTTTAACAGATGGATCGTTTGAGATGCAGTCATTGGTATATAGGGAGAAGAGAAATGGAGAAAGCACACATCCTTGGGGTGGGGCTGTGCTGATTGTACAGGTATTGGATGTGATTCTGCCTAGCTTCACCTGCTGCTTCCTGTCTGTTAGGAAGCTTATGATCCACTTACAAGTGTGTTCAGGTACTACTAGTTGGTTTAATTTACTTAGAAGAGTGTCTGGAATGATGGTATTGAATGCTGAACTACAAAGAGGTACCTTGCATAGGTATTTGGAGATTCGAGGTGTTGTAGGATGCAATGCAGAGCCATGTTAATAGCATCATCTGTCTATCTATTTGCTCAATATGCAAACTGCATAGGATCTAAAAGCGGATCCGTGATGGTTTTCAGATGGGACAGCAAAAGGCTTTTCAAAGATTTTCATAACTACAAATGTTAGAGCAACTGGTCTGTAGTCATTTCAGTTCCTTGATGGAGGGCTTCTTTGGCACTGGGATGATAGTAGAGCATTTGAAGCAGGAAGGAACATAGCACATCTCTAGTGATCTATTGAAGAGTCGGGTGAAGATGGGGGCCAATTGGTCAGCACAGACTTTTAAGCAAGAAGGGGTTATCTTGTCTGGCCCTAGTGTTTTTTCTGGCGTTTGTCTGTGAAATAGATCTTCCACTCTTTTTCTGTGATCACCAGAGGTTGTGAACCCAATGGGTTGGGGCCAGTTGTAGGAGGCTTGGCTGTTGCTGGTGTGTTTGAGATGTGGGTGTGGAGATAGGTGGTTGTAGTTTCCTTTCAAGCCTGCAGTAAACACATTCAGGTCTTCTGCTAGTAGTTGTTGATTTCCTTCTGCCTGGAAAGGAGATTCACTGTTTTTGAGTTTTCTACAAGTTTGCTGGTTCATTTGTTGAGAACTGATTCCTTAACTTTTCAGAGTAGCTTCTTTTTGCTGCTCTGATCTCTTTTGTTAATACGTTTCTGGCCTAGTTGTATAGCATTCTGTCACCTCCTTTGTTTGTTCCAATCCATAGCACCAGGGAATTAGTTAGTATCTCCTCCACGTTTGCAAAGACAGGTGGGGGTGAGGAATCAGAAAGCTGCTCCTTAAAGAAACATTGCCTAATTCTTAGCAGATGGTCTTGTGAGTATGAAATCCATGGTGAATTGCAGATAATAATAAGGAATAAAGAAACCATTAGAGAGAATTTCACTGAGACAGCCGTTGTCAACAACATCTTGGTACAAATTTTCCATGCAAAAGGTGATCAGATTTCTAAAATGCACACATAAGCATAGAGAGCCATCTTTCTTTTTGCAGAATAATACTGGGGCTGCTATTTTCGGTCGGGTAGGTTTGATGAAACCCCGTTTTAGATTTTTATCGATAAATGCTCTCAGTTCATTTAGTTCTTTGGGGGATATGCAGTACATTTTCGATTTTGGACATGTAACCCCTGGCAGGATTTCAATGGCACAGTCTGTGGCGCAATGAGGTGGGAGTTCATCAGAAGCCTCCTCACTAAATACTTGGGCTAAATCCTGGTACTCTTTGGGGATGTTAATGGGTTCAGCCAGCTGGCCAGCCATGGCTGGTTCTCTGTTCTCATCGCAGGCTTTTGACAAAGGGGTGGGACCAGGGGCTTTGATCAGAAAGTTATTAGACTTATTTTTACACATTCACCAGTGACTGACCTGGCTTGGTAATTAGTGGAAAGTGCTCCATCACTGGAGGGTTTCAAGAAGAGACTGGACAGCCATTTGTCTGAAATGGTGTAGGATTCCCTGCTTGAGCAGGGAGTTGGACTAGAACAGGGGTCACCAACCTTTTGGACCTCAGGGACCACCCAACTCATGATTTTAGATCCCAGGGACCACTAACCAGTTCTGTGGGAGTGTTGTAATTTGTGACTGGCTGGGTATGGCTTGTATGTAAATATTATAAATATTTATATAAATATTAATATATATTTTTTAAAAAGAGCAACTTTACCCAAAATCAGGCAAAGCAGGCAAGCAGATTGAATTACTCACAGAATCACAGATTCATTCAGAGATCTAGCTATCTGCCATTGGCTAGCTCAGTCTGTCACATAAAATTTGCTTGCAAGCAAACCCACAAAATTAACTCACAACACACCATGCATGTAAATATTGAATTTTTTATTTTTAAAAAAGAGCAACTTTTACCCAAAATAGTAAAAGCAGTAAAAGGCAAAGCAGGCAGATTGAGTTGCTCACAGAATCATTCAGTGATCTATCTATCTGCCATCGGCTAGCTCAGTCTCTCAAATTTGCTTGCCATGAGTCCGCACTAAATTTGCTTGCAAGCAAACCTTCAGTCCTAAGGGAGGTTCAGCTATGCTGAGCCGAAGATCTAAAGACTAGCTAGAAAGCAAGAAATCCAACCATTTCCTGCTTCCTAGCTAATCTAAATCTCCTGGCACAGCCTGATACCAGATGGTCAGAAAACAGAAAAATAGCAATTTAGCAGGCAAGTTTACTGGGTAAGGAGTGAGTGGGTGGGAAGGGTTCCTGAGGGCCACGTGAGCGGCACAGCCTTGTGTTTCTGCACAGCCTGGATTAATTGCTTTGTGGGGGTGCTCTGGGGTGAGATTTTTCTGCAGCCCACCAAAATTTTCTCATGGGCCACCGGTTGCCGACCACTGGACTAGAAGACCTCTGTGTTCCTTCCAACTCTGTTATTCTGTAATTCTGTAAGGGCCTCCTGCTTGAGCAGGGGGTTGGACTAGAAGACCCATGGAATGAGCTCAGCAGTTGAGCCAGAGTTGGAAGGGACCATGGAGGTCTTAGTTCAATCTCCTGCTCAGGCAGGAAACCCTATACCATTTGTACATTACAAATTGTCCACAGCAATGGATGAAAACAGACTGTACAATGTTGGGTGAAAAAAAATCCCTCCCATTAGTCCTCAACATGCAACCACAATTGAGTCCAAACTACAACATCGTTTTATTTTTTTTAATTTTTTTGCAGTAGCCTAACAGGAAGAAAAGGCAACATGTTTGCCCACTTTTTTCAGCAAGAAAACAAGATTGGAAACAGGGGTGGAAGAGTCACAACAACCTCAACCCTCCAACTTGGAGATAGCAGCATGAGCATAGCAAGCACTTCCGAAAGCAGCACTAGCACAACAAGTACTTCCGATAACTCAGACATTGCAAATAATCTCCCTGACTGCTGGATATTGCAACAGTACACCAACTTTAGGGAGAAATACAACGGATTGGCAGATTCTAAAAAAAAAAAAAAAAGTTTGCAAGTATTGCAAAAATTTGACATTAGAGCAGCAGAAAAAAGCCTTCACATAGCCAAGAAAGGGAAACATTTTGACATAGAGGCTGCTGGGAAAAGTAAAGCAGTGCAACAGGCCTCTATTAGGAAAAAGATGAAACAACACTTCTTATCCAAAGCTCACATTTTCTGCACAAAGAAGTTGAAGCAGTGTGAGCAGAATGCAATTAGTAAAGGATTAGACAAGATGACAGAAAAGTATTTAGGTAGATTGTTGAGTGTTCAGTATGGTTTACAACTTGGCCCAAAGAGCAGAACTATTTTCTGACATAGAAGGTGAGATATAATTGCAAATTAAAAATGGAATAGATATGGGAATAGGATTACATTCACATAAAACTGCAGTGAAAATAGTTCATTTCATTGCAAAATAAATTAGAAAACAATTATTTATTAAAATTATTGAAAAAAATCTGAAAATATGTTTAATATCTTGCAAACGAATTCTCATACTTTACTGAAAAATTGAGGATCCAGTTTTGTCTCAACAATTTTCCTTGAGCTAGCTGAATTAGAAAAACAAGATGCAGAGACAATATGTTCTTAACTTATGGAAAGTTTAAATAATGTTGGGTTTACTAAGAACTACATAGAGAAAAATGAAATAGCATTTTGCTCTGATGGTGCAGGATTATGCTTGGGAGAAAATCTGGAGTGAGTACTAAAATAACAAAAGAGTTTCCAAACACAATAGTATAGCACTGCTTAAACCATCATGTCCAACTTTTTTTAGATTACTCCATAAAGGAAATAAAACAAGCAAATCATTTAAAAATATTTATTGATAAGTTATATGCTCTTTTTCATCAATCCAATAAGAACCAAATTGAATTTAACAAAATATCTGAAGAATTTGGAATTGACATCATAAAAATTAGTAGAGTTTTTGGACCAAGATGGGTTGCCTGTAGTTTAAGATCAACCCTAGCTGTGTAGCATGCTTATCCAGCACTACATCAGTATTTTCATGCAAATGAAAAATACTCAGGTATGGCTCCCCTTCTTAAAAATATATATTTTATAAATGATTTGGCATTGATGATCAATATTCTAGAAGAAATTTCTCTTCTTTCAAATGGACTGCAAGCAAGAACTACAGCCATCATAAAGGCTGAAAAATTGGTGATAAAATCAATTAAAGCATTTGAAATGCTTAGAAAGGAAAAGGGTGCATATGAACAAAAAGTTGATGGATTGATTACTTCAGAAACCTTCAAAGATATAAAATTTGTAGAAAATCATAGATTTTTTTAGCTTTCCTCGAGAAAGACTTTTAAAAAGCATCATAAGCAATTTAAAGAAAAGACTAATGGATTGTGAACATTTCAAAACAGGTAGCCAATCTCAAGACATGAATTACAATTTCTAAATTTTTTGGAGCCAGATTACTGGAATATTGAAGAAATAGTAGTCCCATGGAAAGCAGCTGAAAAAGAATTGAAAAAGTTTAGTGACATTTTTATTACAAAATTAATATCAATTATTATAGGGATTTTATAGAAAATGTTTTGAAAGATTTGGAGAAATACACAATTCCTGGCAATATTAAAAAAGCAAAAGCTATTGTCAGAATAATTGCTGTAAGTTCAGCAGAAGCGGAAAGGGGTTTTTCACAAATGAACTTCATATGTTCTGAGAGCAGAAGTCACTTAACCATTTCTAATATAACCAACTTAATAATCATTAATTTAATTGGCCTACCCCTACAGGAATGGGACCCTATTCCTGTAGTTAAGAAATGGTTGAGAGCAAATCACAGTGCTGATGATGTTCACGTGAAAATAAAAAAAGGGCGCAGTTGAGGGCGCCAATAAAACTGCAATTTGGCAATACCTTAAATAAATTTTGTTTTTAATTAAGCATTTAATCATTTTTCATTAATATTTTAAAACTCTTGTAACAATCTAGTTTTATGTACCTCTTTTATAATAAACTAATAATAAACTATCTTTTGGTATATGATATCTTTTTTTATACTTAAAACTGTCATTAAGACAAAGAAGTGAAGTCAGTTGAGTTGGCCATGCCCACCCAATCACATGACCATATAGCCACACCAACCCAGTCACATGGCCACCTAGCCATGCCTAGTCCGGTCACATGGCCACCTAGCCACGTCCCCAAGCCACGTCCCCAGAACTGGTTGTTTAAAAATTTGAATCCCACCACTGATTGGAAGCTCCCTTTTTGGAAGCCACTGAAGGAATCCTTTTCTGTTGCCTCTTATCAATGACTTTGCATCAGAAAAATTAAAAGCACCCATAAAGTTTCCCTGATCTGATCAATTTTTAATTTTTGCCAATAATGTGTTTCATTACATCATCACCCAGCAAGAGTCAACCAAGCCTGGGACTCAAAAGACAACCTACAAAGTTACTCCTGCATGGCCCCATGGGAGCCTGACAGCCAATCAGAACACAAGCTCAAATTCAAAGCCCAACAGAGGGCATAAAACCCAGGCACTCTCAGCATCTCTTCCCTTTTCTGCCCAGGAATCCATCCTGTTCATTAATAAACTATCTTTCAAAGCAATTACCAGGTTTCCAGTGTCTTTCTTCCCCACTTGGAACTGAACCCAGAAAGATATTTCTTCTAACAGTAACTTTGAGCCTTTATCTGACAATAGACAGAAATTTCATAAGAAAAGGGGAGGATTATCCAGAGGATTTCAGATGGATATAGCTACAACTGTATTTAGGATATGTGGCCTCTTATGAATATTACCAATGATAATTATCAATAATTAGCAATTATCAAAACAGTCTGTCCCTAATAGGCACTACTCCTTTAATGTCTATGATGAAATGTTTCTTTACCTTTTCATAAGAGAAAAGTTGGTATCAACAGTATGAAAGCCAGACTCTCAGATTCTCATAAAAGAATATCTGGACTTTCTACCAGTTTGCAGTCCAAGCCTATTTGTCATATATCATTACGAATATTCCATTGATTTAAAAAGAGTTTGGCCTAGATTCCAAAAAAGAAGGTATTTGCCAGTAATAACTAGTTTGTCACAATTTGTTCCTTTTCTCACTAATCTATTATAGAAGTCTGTTTAGATTTAGATAATTTTGCAGAACTTTTTAGGTTAAGAATCTCATGTGAGGTTTAGTTTTTCTAAGCAAATGGAAAATGTTCATCTTCTTCCTCATTAAACACAATTACACTTTTATTGTTGTTGTCAGATGGGTCCACAGAATTAAGAGGCAGGACACGGCAGGAATGGTAAAGGTGTCTTTATTCAAGTTTAAGTAAAAAAGCTGCTCAGCTGCAGCAAGCGCCGGCTTTTTGTAGCCGGCGCTGTCCAAGGCTTCAGCCACTGATGGGACTTTATTTCTCCTGCCAGTGGCTGGACCAATGAGTGGAGTCTGTTAGAGTGGAGTCTCCACTCTATGGCCATGTTTGGTAATATTTAACACCCCTCCCCTCCTAGTTAGAGTCCATCCAATCAGCGCCAGCCTACCTCATGTAATCGCGTAGGTAGACAGGGCTTTGAGTGGTATGATTGGACCTGCACAGTTCACTCGTTCATGGGGCAGTGGCTCGAGTGGTCGGATCCACCACTGCTCCAGTCCCCGCCTGTGGAAGCATCTCAAAGTCATCTTGTGGTGCAGCAGGGACCATTGAGCCTGAGGCCTCAAATGTACTTCGCAGGACTTCTTCTTCACCAGGTAGATGTCCCCGTGTTCTATTCAGGTTTGAGGCTAGGTCGTCAGTCCTTGTTCTGGGTTCTGTAGGTAAAGCCTTTGCTAGGGGCTGTTTTGCTTGCTCGTGTTGGCTTTCTGGTCAGTTGTCTGCAGTTGGGTTTCGGCCTCTGATTTGGTTGATGTGTCTCTCCCACTGTTTTCTTTCCTCAGTCTTGACGCAATAGGATCTGGGTCTGGTGATTGCAGTGACTTTGGCAGGTACCCAAATAGGTCCCCCTGTGTAACTGTGTGCGTAGACTGGGTCCCCTATGGAAAATTTCCTACACTTCCTAGTGGAGTCTATTGGGGTTTTGGGACTGTAATTTGGGTGTGCTCTGTCTAGCATTGACTGGAGCTTTTGGCCCATTAATAGTTCTGCTGGGCTGTAGTGTGTTGTCAAATGGGGCATGATGTGTTGGGCCAGCAGCATTCTGTTGATCCTTTCCTGCCAGTCCCCTTTGCCCATTTTCTGGAGGGTTTCCTTGGTTGTTCGGACCATCCATTCCTCTTGCCCATTCGTGCTCAGATGTACAAGCACTGAGAGTGTGTGTCTGATTCCTAGTATGGCTAGGAATCCCACAAATGGTTGTGATGTGAACTGGGGGCCGTCATCTGAGACGAAGATGTCTGGTAGTCCGTGGGTAGAGAACAGCTTCTGAAGGACTCTTATTGTCACTTCAGTGTTGGTAGAAGTTATTCTGATTACTCCTAACCATTTGGAGTTCGCATCGACCACTTTGAGGAATGTTTGTCCTTGGCAGGGCCCAGCGAAGTTGACCTGTATATGGGCTCATGGAGGTGTAGGTGTCTCCCACTTCCTCAAGTTGGCTGCTGGGGGGCTGACCAAGTCTCTTGACAGGGAGTGCAGGTGGCGACCCAGGTCTCTATTTCACACATAGCTTCTGGCTAGGGCTCTCATGCAGACTATCTATGGGTGGCCCTCATGTAGTACTGTCAGGACTTTGTTCCTTAGTGGGGGATGGATGACCACTCTTTCTCCCCATAATATACAGCCCTTGAGGAGGGATAGCTCAGCCTGTCTGTGTTTATATGCTTTGAATTTGTCCCCTTCTATGGATTCCAGCCATCCCTTCCACACCCAGTTCAAAATCTGCGTCATGGTTTTGTCATGTGCCCTGAGCCTGGCGATTTCTGCAGACATCATCAGTCCGGGCTGCATTTCTTCTACTAGGAGTACGGTGGTGGAGGGTGCTGGGTCTTCAATGATATCCAGAAGGGGGCAGCAGCTCAATACATCAGCATTTGCAATGTCTTTCCTGGCCAGTGAATCAGGCGGTAGCTATAAGCAGCCATAAACACAGTCCATCTTAACATCCTGAGTGATAGAATGTTAGGGGTGGGTCTATCTCCTTCCAGGATGCCCAGCAGTGGTTTATGGTCAGTGATGAGGTCAAAATGTCTTCCCTACAGGTATTAATGGAAGCATTTGAGCCTTGCCAGTGCGGCAAGTGCTTCCTTGTCAATTTGACTATAGTTCCTCTGTGTTTTGGATAGTGTTTTTGAAAAATATGCGATGGGTGTTTCTGTCCCATTGGGTAGTTTGTGGCTGAGGACTGCTCCGATTCCATAGGGGGAGGTGTCGCATGTGAGTGTCAATGTCTCGCTATATTGCATGAGTACTCTGTTGGATAACAGGATGTTTTTTATTGTTTTGAATGCATCGGCCTCACATTGTCCCCAGGTCCAGCTGGTGGTCTTATTGAGCAGCCTATGGAGTGGTTCTGCAATCATTGCTTTCTGTGGTAGAAAGACCTTATAAAAGTTGAGCAACCCCAGGAAGGCTTGTAGTTCCATTTTGTTTGGGGGGTGGGGGCTTCCCGTATTGCTTTCAGCTTCCTGTTGGTGGGTCGGATGCCTGCTGCATCTATCAGGAAGTCCAGAAATTCCACTTGGGGGACGGCTATGTGGCATTTATTCCTTTTTAATTTCAGTCCCGCTTCTTGGAACCTCCCCAGTACTGTCCTTAACCACTCCATTAGTTGTTCTCGGTTACTGGCCAAGATGATCATGTCATCAAAGTAGGGTATTACCCCTGGGATATTGTGCAGCAGCCTTTCCATAATGCTCTGGAACAGGCCAGGGGCTATGCTTACTCTGAACTGCAGCCACTTGCATTTAAAAGCACCCCAGTGGGTGACGATGGTCTGCACATCAGCTGTTGCCTTGTCAACAGGCAGTTGCTAGTAGGCCTCAGCCAGATCTAATTTGGCAAATATCATCCCTCTGCCCAGGGAGTGCAGTAAGTGCTGTACTACTGGCACGGGGTAGGCGCTTTGTTGGAGGGTCTTATTCAGGGTTGTTTTATAGGCAGCACAAATCCTGAAAGACCCATCTGGTTTAACTGGGATGATAATCGGGGTCTCCCATTTGGCATGGTACACTGGTTCAAGGACCCCTTAGGCAATTAATTTATCTAGTTGCTCTTTGACTTTGGGCCAGAGAGCAAATGGAACTCGCCGTGGCTTGAGGCAAACCACAGCAATGTTGGGGTCTAAATTAAATGAAATAGTTTAATTAGTGTACTTGCCCACTTTGTCATCAAAGATGTCACTGAATTCCCACTCCAGTTCCACGATGTCTGCTGCTGCTGGGGTGGTTTCAGCTGCGTGAACGCCAGTGACTGACTATAGTGGCTGAAACCATTCTCTTTCAAGCAGGCTTGGCAAATTCTGGTCTACTTTTGTGAGTGGCAGGTTCCCTTGAAATTGGCCATATTTGATGTGTACTGTTTTCTGGCCCAGCACAGGGATGCGGCTACCCTGGTAGTCTCTTGGTATGATAGTCTGTGGCTCCAGTTGTTCTCGCTGCAGCTTGGGTTGGAGTCTTTTGAGGGTGTCCCACAATATCATGAATATATAGGACCCCAAGTTAACTTCCATGCAGCAAGGCTTTCCCTCAATGGAGACTGTGGCCATTACCTTGATGGCCTCATAGGCATCGGCGTGTTTCACCTGGGTCTGTGCGTAGCCAATGAAGGTGAAGTGGGTTTCTTCTTCCCTGACGTCATCTCTCTTTTTGAATTTCCTGCCAGGGGTCTTCTGCCCTCCCCCTTGGTCACCATGTTGCCTCGTGGGGGATGATGCCTGCCTGTCTAGTTTGCTGGTTGGTTGGACGGCCCGGCATACCTCCAGGATGTGGCCTCAGCACTCACATCTTTGGCAGATAGTGTCTTTAAATCAGCATGCCAAATGGTGGTGGTTTCCACCACAACCCCTGCACTCTCTACTTCCTGGTTTACCACCTGGCTTACCGGACTTCAGCTTGTGCACATCTCTGTCAACGTCCTCACTTGTTTCAGAGGTGGAGTCACTTCAGTTGGGGTGGTGATTGGTCACCATTGCGTGGATCTTCCCCATCCCTCTGATCCACGCTGCCGAGTTATTGGAGGACTCTGTGGCTTGTGCCTCATCAATGGCCTTTTTGAAGGAAACATCCTCTCGGGCCAAGAGCTTCTTTTGGAGTGCAGGATCTTTCATTCCCAGGATGATTCGATCTCTGATCAACCCTTCAGTGTCTGGGAACCTGCAGTTCTTTGCTATCCTCTGCAAATCGGCTACAAATTGCCCTCTCTCTGGCTTTGCGTGTAAAAGTCATATGGGCTTGCCAGATAGGAAGGAGAGGGGCTGTAATGTCCCATGAGGGCCCATTGGAGCTTGTCCCAGGACCCAGTCTGCAGGTCATATGCTACCAGGGCATCTGCCATCTTGTAGCTCTTGATGCCGCAGTAGGTCAGAAACAATACTTTCTTCTGCACATTGGGGGCTGCTTGGAGTCCATTGACTTTCAGGTGTAGGTTAAATCAGACCATGTAGGAAGACCATTTCTCCTTTGCTGGGTCATAGGGAATAGCCATCAGGCGGTGTGCCACGCTGGTCGAGTGTTGTGCCATGTAGGTCGGTGGGGTAGTAATCATTGCGATGGCTAGCAAAATGGCATCCGAAATCCATGAGGTGTCCTTTGTTCTCTCTGCAGTTCAGGATCCCACCTTCATTGCCAGGGTTAGATGGATCCGTGGAATTAAGAGGCAGGACACTGCAGGAATGGTAAAGGTGTCTTTATTCAAGTTTAAGTAAAAAAGCCGCTCAGCTGTGGCAGGCACTGGCTTTTTGTAGCTGGACTGTCCAAGGCTTCAGCCACTGATGGGATTTTATTTCTCCCACCAGTGGCTGGACCAATGAGTGGAGTCTGTTAGCCAACTCCACCCTGTGGCCATAATTGGTAATATTTAACAGTTGTTGGTTGCAAAGTCATGTCTGACCCATCGTGACCTCATGGACAACATTCCCCCCAGGCCTTCCTGTACTCTACCATCCTCCAGAGTCCATTTAAGCTATTTCTTCAATGACTCCATCCAGCCATCCCATTCTCTGTTCTTCTTTTGCCCTCAATCTTTCCCAGCATTAGGCTCTTCTCCAGTTAGTCCTTCCTTCTCATTAGGTGGCCAAAGTATTTAACTTTAAATTTTAGACAATGTCCAATATCCAAATGAAGTATTTGCTACTTGTCTGATGCAATGGTTCTGCTAATACTCATCTGTTTTTCTCATGCATACTTTCTCCAAACAGTAGAAATAAGAAACAGGGTGTGATGACCCAGAGTATCTCAGAAATATAACAAAACCCAAAATGTAACTAAAAGTCCTTTAATGCCTTCAATTTGGCTTTACTGTTTAATTGTTTACAGTGGAGGTGTAAACTATTTTCAAAATAACATTTCAAAGGAAAGAAACATAGTTCAAATTCCAAGAGCCAATAACAAACCAAAAACAAACCGCACTGAATAAAGTTTCACAACAGACCAGGATAGATAATTGCCAACTTCAGGAAGATAACCAGGTACAGTCTGTTGGAAGAATGCCAACCAAGATAAACCTTCTTTAGGAATAAAACACTAAATTCTCTCCAGTGTCTGTTAGCAGGCAGGTCCAAACTCTTATGCAGATCTCAACCAGCAACCCATGAAGAGTATCATGGCCCTCTCCTCCCGAGTAGACCACATTTTACCCTGATCCTC
Organism: Pseudonaja textilis; assembly: GCF_900518735.1. Next base: position 3,892,117 of record NW_020769326.1, read on the forward strand.
TCCTCCCTCCGTGCCCCAGGATGGATAAGAGATAGGCATGGGTCCTCCTGCTCAGAGTCAGGCTCCACCAGGGGCATGACACTATCACCCCCACAGGGCCCCCTTCCCTGGGACCATGAGAACATTGAGGAAACCGAGTGTGGAAGTCTGAAGAAACTGTCCCCTGAGGTCTTTCTGGCATGGGTAATGGCTGCAAGAGACCCAGGGATGCACCAGGAGTATACTTGGCCTGTCGACAGAGCCCACAGGATGCTACATATCCCAACACATCATGCTTATGTCTCGGCCACAAAAATGTCCTTGAAATGAGGTGCAATGTTTTGAACACCCCAAAGTGTCCCGCTGCTGGATTATCATGACATCGACATAAAATAAAGCCATGGAGAGAACCTCCAGGCATGTAAATGAGATCACAGAACCTCAACAAGTCCCCAATATACACCCAAGGAGTCTCTTGTCTCCCATTCTCATCCAATTCTTGACACCGAGCTGCCACAAATGGATCCTGTCACTGCGCCTCTTGAATCCTTACTCGAAGGTCCACAGCTTCCTCGGTGGCTGCAAACTGATCCAACAGAATCACCATCTGGGGCAAGATTTTGTCCTCCCTTCGGTTATACTCAAGCTTCCGGGATAATGCATCAGTGCATCGATTCCATCCACTTGGAACATAGGTCACCCGGAAATCAAATCAGGCAAAGAACAACGACCATCTCACCTGATGCTGATTCAATGTCCAAGCTGTACGTAAGTGTTCCAAATTGCGACGATCCATTTGAACCTCGATCTGGTGATGAGCTCCCTCCAGGTGGTGCCACCATGTCTCAAAAGCAACCTTAACCACCAATAGCTCCTTGTCGCAAATCGTGTAGTTGCACTATGGAGCCGACAACTTTCAGGAATAATAAGTGCAAGGGAACAAGGTGCCTGTGGGATCATAGGCCTGGAGGAACTTCATACCAACAGCCACATCGGAAGCATCTGTTTCTACCACAAATGGCTGGAATGGATCAGGGTGTTTGAGGATAGGTTTGGAAGCAAAGGCTACCTTCAGGTATTGAAAGCTGACTGCTCCTCAGCACCCCAATGAAACCTCTCCTCTTTCTTGAGCAGATTAGAAAGGGGAGCAGTCAAGGCAACAAAGTGGGGAATAAATGTGCAGTAGTAGTTCGTGAACCCCAACAATTGCTGCACATCCTTAACCTGCTGTGGAGATTCCCATGCCTGTAACAACTCTATTTTTTCTGGGTCCATTTCCACCCCAATAGGTGAAATACAATGACCCAAGAAGTTGATCATGGTTTGTACAAACTTACACTTGTCACACTTAGCGAACAAGTGGCTATTGTGTAAACATTGCAATACCAGCTGCACATGTTGCCAGTGTTCCTGCAGGGAGGCCGAGTAAATTAAAATGTCACCTAGATAAATAATCACGAACTGATCCAATAAATCATGGAAGACATGATGCATGAAATGCATGAACACAGCTGGAGGGTTGGTTAATCCAAAAGACATCACTGTATACTCAAAATGACCATACCTCGTCCAGAAAGCCATCTTCCACTTGTTTCCTGCACGAATGTGAATCCAGGTTGTAGGTCCCATGCAAGTCCAACTTGATGAAGATCTTAGCTTGACGAAGCTGCTCAATCAGTTCAGGGATGAGGGAAAGAGGGTACCGAATCCGTACTGTGATTGCATTCAACTTGTGGTAATCATAGCACAGACATAGCTCCCTCAATTTCTTTTTAACAAAAAGTACCGATCCAGCCAATGGGGAGGTAGAAGGCTGGATAAACCCATTCTGGAGGTTCTTGTCAATAAAATCCCACAATGCGGCCAACTCCACTTCTGACAGGGAGTATAGCCGAACCACCGGCAATTTCACATTGGGCAACAAGTCAATTGGACAGTCATACAATCGATGTGGAGGCAACTAATCCACCTCCTTCTCCCCAAACACATCAGCAAAGTCCACCAACTCTGCAAGGAGATCCAAGTCCATGGGCGTAATCACACCCCCTACACAGGAACGCAAGCAATGGTTGGCACACTTCCTATCAAGAAATTGCACAGTTCCAGATGACCAGACAATCTGTGTATCATGGGCCTGTAACCACTCCAAACCCAGCACTATCTGAAAATGAGGTACTGCGGCAATGTAGAACACGGCTTTCTCCACATGCTGCCCAATACACAAGCAAAGGAGTTTGGTTGCAGCAACCACAGGTCCCAAACGAAGGGGCTGACATCAGTTGTCTCCACCATTACTGGCGGAGACTCCTGTTGCTGGGGAATGAACCACTGCTCAACAAAATGAGCATCCATGAAATTGGCCATGGCCCCTGAGTCAACCAAGGCTTGGATTTCCACCGTTCCATGACCAGGCACAAACACACTTGCTGTCAGCACAAGATGCTTCACCAATGATGACTGGGGTGGAGATGTCAAAGATGTCAAAGATGTCAAGGATGTCAAGGATGGTGAAGATGGCAGGCCTAGGGACTTTGAAACCTGACCTATAGAACCCCATAGGCTGGGTGATACTCATTTCCTGCCACCACTGATGTCACTGCTGTGGATGTCTTAACAGGACACTTGGCCACAAAATGGCCTCGATTGCCACAATAGAGGCATAACCCATCATGACGATGCCTATCCTTTTGTACTTGGGTCAGGTGAGGGTGGGCAGCCCCCAACTACAGGAGCTCTTCCAAAGGCACCAGGGGCGTTGTCTTGCTGGGAACAGATGCAGTCTCCATCTGTCGTTGCACCCATCACTGCTGAAGCCTAGCATCAATACAAACACAGATGCATGAGCTCCTGAAGGGTGTGAGGGCATTCAGTGTGCGCCAACTCATCCAGGAGCTCTGACAACAAACCCTCTTGGAACTAGTCTAACAGTGCTGCCTCATTCCATTGTATATCCTGGGTGGCCACCCGAAAGCTAGCAATATAATCCATGAGTGAGCCACGCCCCTGCTTCAACTTTCTCAAACATCTGTTTGCTCTTTGGCTCCAAACAGGGTCCTCAAACATGGCCTGGAACTGACAGCAAAACTCGGCATAGTTCTCCAACATCTGGTTGGGCCGGTTCAACAGATGTGTCATCCAATGTGCTGCAGAGCCTGACAACAAACTAATCAAAAACCCCACCTTATCCCGGTCAGTGGAGAAGTCCTCTGGCTGAAGGCTCATATAAAGCTGGCACTGCCCCAAAAATGCTGGAAATTGGGCCATCAAATTTATCTGGCACTGCTACCGGGCATTTACAGCATGGCCAGACAGCTTGTTTCTGCACAACCTATGCAATCAAAAGAGCCACTTGCTGACTTAACTGGACATTGTTTGCTCTGAGCTGATCCATGGTCACCCCACGAAAAGCAGAAACAAGTTGAAGGGGTGGCTCTCCTCCCTGCATGCTCTAGGATGGATAAGGGATGGGCTTGGGTCCTCCTCTGATTGCTCAGAGTCAGGCTCCATCAGGGGCATGGCACAGGTTAGAGCAGGGGTGGGCAATTAATTTCTGTCGGGGGCCACATGGAAAATCAGATCTGCGTTTGAGGGCCGAACCAATTTTATAAAAGGCCATTATAAAGGGCCCATTATAAAATGCAGCAAATTATATATAAGAATCATTTACCTGTTCAGTGGGAGAAATCCAGTCTGTCTTGGGCTTGAACAAGTGCATTGAAATCTGGTGGAATATCTGAGGTGGCTATGCGAAGGACAGCTGAGAGGTGGTCATCAGTGATAGAGGATCTGTGTCTGAATTTGTTGAACTTCATCACTGAGAATGTCTGTTCACATATGTAGGTAGATCCAAAGAGGACTAGAATTTTCAGAGCATGTCTCCTCATGTGTGGAAAGTTCTCTTTGAGTGATGAGTAAAACTCAAGCAGTGGGACCGACCTAAAGTGCGCTGCCAGAAGTGTGTCAGACTGCAAGTCAATGAGTTCCATCTGAACATCACTGGGTGAATTATCCACATTGCAGCTGAAGGGAGAAGAAACCATGTCCATTTCACTCTCAAGTGTTTTGAAGTCTTGAAATCGCCTTGAAAACTCAGCATGCAGTGCTTCTAACATGGATGAGTACCTATGGAGGTGATCAGCTGATGGTTTGGCTTCCTTCAGTGTTGGCATGTGAGTAAGAATATTGTTCCCCATTTGGCTTGAGAGAAGCTGCAACTTTCTCATGAAAGCCTTCACTGCGCTGTACATTTCATGCACAAAAAGGCCCTTGAATTGCAGTTTGACATTCAGGTCATTCATCCAAGAAGTCACGGCTACAGCAAAACTAAGGTCTGCCAGCCAGTCTGCATCTGAAAGCTGAGGGATGTCATTTCCCTTGTTCTCACAGAACTGCCAGATCTCCTCTCTCAGGTCCCAGAAATCTTTCAGGACTTTTCCCAGGCTCAGCCACCTGACATTTGTGTGGTAGTTGATGTCATGATGTTCAGACTCATTTTCCTCCAATAGTGCAACAAACTGTCTGTGATTCAGTGCTCTTGCTCTGATGAAGTTAACGGTTTTAGTTACAACATCAACAACATGGTTCATTTTTAATACTGACCTACACAACACTTCCTGATGTATAATACAATGCAAAAATGTCAATTTCTGCTCAGGGTTAATTTCGGTAACTTTATCCTGCATTCTCTTCAAAAGTCCAACATTTCTCCCCGTCAGATTTGGACAACCATCTGTTGTCACACCTACAAGTTTGTCCCATTTCAGTCCCAACTTGTCTAAACATGCATTTACTTCCATTAGGAAATCACTCCCTGTTGTTGTCCCTTTCATTGACTGCATGGCTGCCAGTTCCTCCGTTATTTTGAAGTCTGCAGTGATCCCACGTAAGAAGATGAGTAGCTGGGCAGTGTCTCATACATCACAGCTCTCATCCAGAGCCAGGGTAAAAACGGAAAATGTAACTGCTCTGTTCTTCAGCTGAAACTCCAAATTTCCTGCAATGTCCTCAACCCTTCTCGTCACAGTACGCCAGGACAGAGGGATGTTCTCAAATGCACCCTTTTTCTCTGGACATATTAGCTCAGCAGAGTCCACCAAACACTCTTTAATAAACTCTTCATCAGAAAACGGTTTACTTCGTTTAGCTATTTTATGAGATATGACATAACTTGCTTTGGTAGCTGTATCTCTGGATGTGCTAAGTTTTGTAAAAAGTGTTCGTTGAGTTTGCAGCTTGGATAGCAAAATCTCCGACTCCTTTGCTCGCTCTTGGTCAAACAAGTTCCTATATTTATCCTCATGTTTGGTCACATAGTGGCGATACAGATTATAATCTTTTAACACAGCGACAACTGTACCACAAACTAAGCAAACGGCTTTGCCTTTGACTTCCATAAATAAATATTTAGCAGTCCGTGTCTTGTTGAAAACATGGCATTCAGAATCAACTTTCCTTTTTTTAATGTGAGCCGACATTTTTGGAGGAGCTTAGTGGGTGAAACCCCTCCTAAAGAATATTAACCCCCACTATACTACAGATCCAATCCCAGGTTCCCAGGTAACCTTTGTGCAAGGGGCGCCGCTTGGGGAACGAGAGAGAATGAGCCAGCGAGGAGAAGGAGGAGAGGCAGGCGCAAAGTGAGGCAAGGTGCGCCGGAAAGAGGCGCTTCGTGGCCTACTAATACTGAATCTAAAACTTTATCGAATTCCTCACTTTCTGCTGAGCCCACATAAATGATTTTCCATTCCAAATCTACATTGGAGAAAAAAGACTTTTAAATAAAACGTTCAAAATTTTGGTCTTCCAAACCACCATCTCTTTGAACTTGAAAACAAAAAACCCTAATACTTAGCTTCGATCAAATCAAGCTCTTACAACCAAATGCTGAAGTCAGTGGCACTTACTGAAAATTAGTTGGGTGGGGAGAGTAATTGAAGTTTCAATTTCAAACTACAGCAAGCAATTCTCCAACACCATTTCCTCCGCTTGAGGGGGAAGAGAGAAGGCAAGGAAAGGAGCACTTTGCCCGCCAGTTAAGTCTCAGTTTGCAAGGCTTGAACTGACTCGGTGATTTTATTTCACTACCGAGGTTAGCGAAAACTGGAATTGCTCCCGAGCTGGCAAGGTCCGATCACCGAAGCGCTCTTCCAAAAGAGCAGCTTCTGGAAGCAAAGTAACACCGCGGCTGCTCCTGCTACTACTTTCCATGCTTTCCAATCATGAGTCCAAGGAGAGAACAAACAGCAAACCACGCTCAGGGGCATCCAAGCCCACCTAAAGCTAGGCCGCTGCTGGTGGAGCCTTGCCCTGCCTTGGTGCCCTGTTTCCCAGCTCAGCTGTCCTGCTCAGGCAGCACTTTAAAAGCCTGCTTCCAGCACCCAAGCAACTTCCCAGCAACTTGCGGCTTCCTTTTTCCTCGCGGGCGCTCGTGCCTGGCCCTGAGCCGTGCAGCGGAGGGGAAGCCCGGAGCGCCGCCGGGTCGCCTCCTCCAAGCAGCCTGCCCGACCACCGGGCAGAACCCTTCCCGCTCCTCGGCGGGAAGATGCTCCCGCCTGCAAACTTTGCCTTTGCAAAGTTTAAGCCTGGAAGCCTCGGAAACCCGAGCAACTTCCCAGCAACTTGCGGCTTCCGTTTTCCTCATGGGCGCTCACGCCCACATGGTGGAGGAGAAGCCTGGAGCACCGCTGGGTCACCTCCTCCAAGCAGCCCACCCACCAGGCGGAACCCTTCCCGCTCCTCGGCGGGAAGATGCTCCCGCCTGCAAACTTTGCCTTTGCAAAGTTTAAGCCTGAAAGCCCCGGAAAAAAGAGGGGGATCAGCGGGGACTCACCTTCGGAGAGGTCGCACTCGAAGGTGATTTCAAACTCCCAGCTGAGGCCTTTGCAAAGTTCTTCTTTTCTTTCCTACCCCGAGAGCACTCCACGCTGTTTTGCAGCTTTGGGGGCCACGCGGCACAGGGCAATACGCCACGCCCAGTGATTTTTTTTCAGAGGCAGGCCGGATTGGACAGACCAACGGGCCGGATGTGGCCCGCGGGCCGCAGTTTGCCCACCCCAGGGTTAGAGCATATCATAAATTTAGCAAGCAGATCAATGACTTGAACATGACTGTGAAACAGAGTCTCCTCATAGAAAACAACAATGAACTACATCAACTTTCCCCTATTTTGTGCTCTACAGATGTGTTGGAGGTCAACCTTCCAAATCCCCTGCTCCTATTTGTGGCAATAGGCTGGGGGATTCCAGGAGTACAATATATCCAGAAGTCACCAGTTTGAGTCAGATAAAGTTATAGAAATGGCACTTAGAGACACCATGTGTGTATAAACTATTATCACAATTTGAGTCCTATCTGAATAATAGAACATCCATCAATACTTAGTGAAGGTGAGTGTTGTACAGTATAATTTGCACATTCCCCACCCCCCCAGGGTGATTGCAACAAATTCGTCTGGTCAAATTAAAAAACAAAACAAGTAAAGGTTTAAGGAGATGCAGTGTAGTCCCTAATTCTCAGCCAGTCCTCGAGTCTTAAAGATTTGCCTCACCAAAATGAACAAAGACACCAGCTTATATGTAGAACAATGATGGTTTATTCCTTGACAGGCAAACAGCAAACACACTCTTCCAGCAAGAATGGCTCAAAGCATTGAGAGCTTTCATTATCCAGTCTCTTTTATTAGTACATTGGCCACACCTGCCTACACGCAGCTGCACTCCTGGCCCCACCTAACCCATTATCCATTATTGCTGCCATCCTGTCATTCCCTTCTGCATCGCCTAGCTCCCTGCCTCATACCACCTTTGCCTAATTGATCTCCACTTCATGTACATCCACTATCCACACCCACCTCCCACAGCTCCACCTTGCTCCCATGTGCCCTTCAGCTGAGCCCGAGCTGAGCTGTCAAAAGGACCAGTCCCTGTCACAGTGAGCCCCATCGCTCGGCTGTCACTTCTTCAGCTGATTGGAGCTCCATCTCATCTGTGACATCAGACTGAGAGTGACAGCAGTGAGGGCAGCTCTTGCTGTCTGGGAGCTGCTGAAGGGAACTGATCTCCGGTGCATTGTTGGCGCGTTGTTGGGCTACAAGGTAAGTGCTGTACTCAGAGGCCGGCAGGCAGCCCCTCCCACCACAGATCCACCTGAAAGGCATGGAACACATTATAAATAAGGGTATCCCATTATCCTCCTCCCCACTGCTTTTGTAGGATCTTGTTTATGGAATTGCTGTTAGAGACATGGTGCATTCACATGCTAGATATCCCTTCCATTTAACCAATATTGTAGGGCCCCTTTATGTATGTGGGAATTGAGGACAGCATCTATTTCTTAGTGTTCATATTTCAGCAGACTAGGAGGTTGTTCACTGGGCTTTGGATTGCCAGGTTTAACAAAGCTGATATGAAACACTGGATGTACTCATTTGAAATGTGACGGTAGTTTTAACTATACAGCCACAGGATTGATCACACGGATTACAGGGAATGGTCCTATATATGTGGGGTCCAGTTTTTTGCATGGCATTCCTAATCTCAAATATTTGTGGACAGGTATATCATATCCCCCACCTGGAATGGTTTGTGGTCACTCCGTTTTTTATCAGCCTGGGTTTTATATGCTTGGAAGGCATTTTGTATTGCTTCATGCACTGTTTTCCATGTCTCCTTTATCTTCTTAGACCAGGCAGTTGTTATGGTAAGGTCATGTGCTACCTGAGGCCACTGAGGAATGGCTACAAAATCCACCCCGTACACAACATTGAATGGCGTGTGCCCTGTGCTGCTATGCACCACATTATTATATGCCACCTCAGCAAAGGGTATTAGTGGAGCCCAGTCCATTTGTTGGTATGATACATACTGCATAGATACCGCTGTATCACTGCATTGGCTTGCTCTGCAATCCTATTGGTGCTAGGATGGTATGCTGTACTTAATCCCTGGGATGAACCGATAAAGTGTAGAAACTCTCCAAAACCTGGCAGTGAATTGCACCCCCCTGTCTGATATGATGCTCCAGAGCGCACAGCACAAAAAATGATCAGTTGCTCTCTTTCTTCTTTGGAAGAGATCGCGAAGACCAGATTCCTCTCTAGAACACTAAAAATCTCCACCGACTGTTCTCATCCTGGACACTCATATTTTGAACTGTTACCATCGGGGAGGCATTATAGGTGTCTTAAAATGAGTACTAACAGTTTCTTTTCCAAGGCAGTAATTGTCTTGAATCAAACAATGCATTTGTGGTTGTTATTGTTGTTGTTGTTATTGTTATTATTATTATTATTATATACTCTGTAGTGTGATTGTGATGTAGTATTTGGGGCACTGTGCTGGAGTAGCTTTCAAATTTCATTGTATTCATGGAATGCAATGACAATAAAGGTATTCTATACTATATGATATGTTGAGGTACCCCATGTAATCGATAGATATGCTTGATAAGCATACCAGCTAAGCAACATGCAGATGGAAGGCTGGTACAGGGGATAAAATATGCCTGCTTGGAGAATAAATCGATGACAGTCCAGATAACAGTGTAACCCTTGCTACATGGTAGTGAAGCAGTTGAAAAAGAGCGTATAAAGCACTTTTCATATATAGCACAGGTCAACAAGTCATATTTAGCAAAGGTCCCAGTTTCCCGTAGCTTTGCTTAACATAACATTGTGTAAACCCACAATATTGCTGAACTCAGGAACTTGAACTAACCACGTTACTATAAACAAGGGTGAACATGGAAAATAACTGATGGTGTAAGATAACTGAGTAATCAAAAAGGTACTTGTTATTTCCTTTTTATGCTTCCTTAATAGACATGTATACAGTGTTATCCTTATCTGGTAAAATGTAGTAAAAGGAACGCCCAGGTTCAGAACTGAGGTCATAAAGAGTATAAAAATATTGTCTCAGGAAGAACTGAGGGTTCAGAATTTGTCATATTAATGCTCTGAACACTTTGCGCAAATAAAACCTGTACTCTCCAACCTTTCGTAGTCTTGTGTCCTGATTTGGAAGCAAGAATTGCTGCTACATTTAATGGTGACTGCGGCAGGACTCAAGGGGCCCTGGGGCCCGCTGGAGGGTCCATTCCGAGTGCCAGTGCTTCAGTGAGTTGAAGGGAACATCCCAGGTGCCATCAGTCCTTTGAATCCGAGGGACTTCCCGAGACTGCTGTTCTCTGGCGGTGGCGATTGACACCTCCAAGAACCACAGGTGAAAGGTGAGGAGACCAGGACATCTTCTAGCCAGCTGTGGAGGAGGAAGACGCCTGCAGGCAAGTATTGGACTTGGGAAATAATCCCACCCTGTAAGCAGGGATGGAGGAGAGGACTGATCACCCTCTCTTAAGGTAAGGTGGGCGGAATTATCAAGAAGGTGAGAGACTACTGCAGTTCCCATTGGTGACTGTGAGCGTCCAGCACCGTGGGCCAGTAGAAAGCAAGTGGCGTCTGCAGTTCCCATCAGAGACCGTGCATATCCAGCTCCCTGGGTCGGACGTGAGTGTGTGAAAATCCCTGGTGTGTTCAGAAAAGGAGGGACCCCATACCCTCCTCTCCAATCCCTTTCCCCATTTGTCTTGTCTGGTGACCTGGGAGGCTCATGGGTGGTGGAGAAAGTAAGCCCCTGACCCCACTGGGGTCCATGCTAAAGCATTTTAAGGAAGCATACGAATCCCAGGATTACGGCCTTAAGTGGAGTAGGCACAAACTATGGAAGTTCTGTGAGGCAATGTTTGGGTTTGGATGACCCTCTATAGGCACCATAGATATCCCCATAGCAGTACAGGTACATCGGTTAGTATTTCACCCCACTCTAGGACATCCAGATCAAGCTCCATACATCGATGTCTGGCTCGACCTGTTGAATCACCCTTCCCCTTGGCTTAAAAAGCTTAAAATGCAACGCTGTAAGGCTTTACTGTCACGAAATGTGTCCCTTAGAAGGTTACAGAAAACTATACAGGTCTTACCTAGCTGTCCAGAAGAAATACCACACACACACCCCATATGTGCCTCCAGAAGGTCTAGGGAGCACATCTGAAGGAGAAGAATCATCAGGGGTATCAGGGTTTATGGCCCAACTAGACCGACTATCCCCCTTTTTGAGAAGCCCTAGGGATCCACCAGATACCCACGATCGATCAGCTCAAGCTGACCAGTCTCTTCTGGGGACATCCACCCCAGCAGGGTCATGGGCAGATTCCCACATGAGCCCTCAACACGAGACTGAACCTGTAGCTGCTAGAACTAGGGCAAAGACAGAACAGGCCTCCCTTGTTGCTCCTCTTAGGTGAGTTGACCAGTTAGAAATTAACTCCCAGAACCCCTCTGAATCTGCCACTCTTTCACTGTTTCAACATGTACCCTTCACTACCTCAGACTTATTGAATTGGAAGCCACATTAGGGTCCATTCAGTGAAAAACCCACAGAAATAGCTGACTTAGTGAAGATAATAGTAGATGCGCACAATCCCAATTGGTTAGACATCCAGCAGCTTATGGGGACCCTGTTTAATCCAGAGGAAAGAGAGAAAATCAAAATTGCAGTTACTGAAATACTGAAGCCCGATGTTGGATCATATAGAAATCTCACAGAATATGTTGAAACCCATTTCCCATCCAAGGATCCAGAATGGGATCTTTACAAGGACCGGGACAAGGAAAACCTACGAAACTACCAGTCATTGATAGTGCGAGCTATCCGCCTGGCAGGAAAGCCTACAGTCAACATGTCAAAACCCTCCCTAGTGTTACAGGAACCCACTGAAAGCCCAGAAGCATTTTATACTCATCTTATTGATGCCTATCGCATGTATACCCCCATCGATCCCACAGACCCAGAAAACGCTCGAATGCTGACTATGGCATTTATCTATATGATGTAAATTTCAACGACTTGAGGGGCCCCTAGGAAAACCCATGAGTGAACTCATGGAGGTGGCAAGGAAAGTCTTTGTGGATAGTGTTAGGGATACACCCTAGCAGAATCTGCACGGCAGGCAGGCAGGCAGGCAAAATATGTGAGATAAACGTTTTTGTAGCTTACACTCAGTAAAGCAGATACACTGTGCTAGTTAAATAGTTTATTCCAGTAAGAGTTATAGCATAGTCAAACAGTCCATATATCATTCACTAATTCAGTCCATCCAGGGATTATTCAGTTGCAAATTCCAGTGTCGAAAAAGAGGTCAGTAAACTTACAAATATCATTCCAGTAATATATCTCTTCGCAGTAGAGATATGAAGAAGTCAGATCTCCTTTCTTCCTTCAGCATTCAGCAACTCAGCAGTAGGGAAACACGCAGTTAACAAACCATCAATCCATCAAACCAGTCAATCATCAGCAATCGTCAGGTTCTCCTGCTCCCTCTTATGGTGGTTCACAACCGCACCCAAAATTACATGCTTTGCAGTTTAAAGTGACACACACTTAAACTTACTATCATAGTTTATATATATTATTTTACCCAAACTACGTTGGGTAACCTATGTTATTCCTAACAAATAGGGATAAGGAGGAGGAAAGAAAGAAGGACCAAAAAATGCAACAAAAAGCTGAGTTAATGGCGGCAGCTCTGATGTGGACCCCTAAGGGTAGGGGAATTAGTCTGCTGAGGGTCGGCAGGCCAGGTTTAGGATGCAGCCAGTGCGCCATCTGTAAGAAGCAAGGACACTGGAAAGGGGAATGTCCTGAAATGAATAAGGAAGAGAGACCGGAAGGTAGAGGTAGGCCCTTTTCAAGGGACCACAGGAAACCCCTGGGAAGAAGCCGGGGAAGGCAAGGTTGCCCCAAGGGTTTAAAAACTCACCAACTCTTTTGGGGGCTGCTCTGGCTAAAGATTTAGAGGCATTAAGTACACTACCCCCTGATGTGGTGCTGCAGTACGTAGATGATTTATTAGTTACTGGACATACTGAAGACACTTGCTGGAATAACACACACGAGTTGTTGGCTCTTTTACAGGATTTAAGATATAAGGCCTCTAGGAAGAAGGCACAGCTAGTTTTAAAAAAGGTTCGATATTTGGGTTATGATATAGAACAAGGAAAACGTACTTTAGGCCATGAGCGCAAGGAGGCCATATGTCAACTCCCTGCACCCGAAAACAGGAGGAATCTGAGAGGATTCTTAGGGGCGGCTGGGTTTTGTCGTATCTGGATCCCCAACTTTAGTCTTTTAGCAAAACCCCTATATGAAGCTACAAAAGGGGCGGACAGAGAGCCGTTACAATGGGGAAAGCAGGAAGAAGCTAGCTTCCGATTGCTCAAGCAGGCTTTGTTACAAGCCCCTAGTTTAGGCCTCCCGGATTTGGAAAAACCATTTCAGTTATTTGTAGATACCAAACAAAATGTGGCGGTGGGTGTCCTTACCCAAACCATCAGGACATGGCACCGCCATGTCCATATCTTTCTAAACATGTGCCTATCTTTCTAAACAACTTGATAATGTCGCCAAGGGATGGCCTGCTTGTCTTAAGGCGGTGGCCAGGACGGCCATTTTAACATAGGAAGCTAGTAAGTTAACCTTTGGACAACAATTAGATATTTACATCCCCCATGCCCTTAAATCAGTACTGGAAACAAAGGGCCACTTGTGGTTAACTAACCCTCGAATGTTGAAATACCAAGGGTTGATCACTCATAACCCTATGATTAATATTATCCAATCCACCACATTAAATCCTGCTACACTATTGCCTGAACCTAATACCGAATTCATTCATGATTGTATCCATACAATAGAGGAAACATATGCTAGTCGCCCAGACATGACAGATATACCTCTCTCTTCTCCAGATTACACCCTATTTACAGATGGCACTAGCTACATACAGGAGGGAACGAGAAGGGCAGGGTATGCAGTAATTACTCTAGATGATGTTTGGGAAGCAGAGCCCCTTCCCGCAGGCACAAGTGCACTGTTGGCAGAATTACATGCATTAACGAGAGCCCTAGAGATGGCCAAAGGGCTAAGGATCAACATTTATACAGATTCAAAGTATGCCTTTCTCATGGTTCAAATCCATGGTGCTCTATATAAGGAAAGAGGACTTATCACTACTGTAGGCAGAGATATTAAGTATGGTCCCCAAATACTATGCCTTCTGGAAAGTGTATGGGCCCCACAGAAGGTGGCAGTCATGCACTGCAGGGGGCATCAAAAGGTGGTAACGGATATACAAAAGGGTAATGAGAAGGCAGATAAGTTGGCCCATGAGGCTGCCCAACTAGTATTCACCTCCAAGGAGTAATGCCTTGCTATTTGGATGCCATCCGAGCACCATCGACCTTACTACTCCAAGGAGGACATGACACAAATTGAGGCACTTAAGGCACATCTAGAGGGAGATTGGTGGATCCTACCAGACGACCAGGTTTTCATACCAGCACATATGGCTTGGGATATAATGCAACAAGTGCACCAACAGCTGCACCTAGGGAAAACGGCTTTGACTAAGGCTCTGAAAAGGGAGCTGTACATTAACAAAATAAGCAGTATTGCAGCTAATGTTTGTGTGAGGTGTGAGGTCTGTGCAGTTAATAATCCCAGACAGGGGCCACAACCACCCCCAGGTCATCAACCCAGAGGTTGTTACCCATTCGATTCCTTAATTATCGATTTCACTGATATGCCCCGCTGTGGCCCCTTCAACACACTATTGATCATTGTGTGCACATATACAGGATGGCCTGAGTGCACTCCAACATGCACTAAGAAGGCCACCAAAGTTGCTAGGGCATTACTCCACATTATAATTCCCAGGTACGGCTGCCCTCTAGAATCTCGTCAGACAATGGCCCTGAGTTTATTCATAAGGCTACTCAACAATTAGCCAAGGTATTAGGTATCACTTGGAAACTTCACTGTAGTTTTCATGCCCCTTCTGGAGGCAGGGTAGAAAGAGTTAATAGAACCGTTACGGAAAAGCTTGCCAAAATATGTCAGGAAACTCATCTTAAATGGACAGATGCCCTGAGTTTGGCTCTGGTTGCTATTAGGTGTGGTCCCTAAAAGGAAATATCGCTCTCTCCATTTGAGTTGTTATATGGCCGAGTCCCCAATCTAGTTCGCTTAAATATTCCAAATAATGTACAAATCTCTGATACTATCCGATTGCAGCAACTCCAAACCCTTAATGTTATAGTCCATAAATTACAGCGATATGTATTAACTTGTAAAGCCCATGTCTTGGTGACCTCTTTGCATAATATTCACTGGGACAAGAGGTCTGGGTTAAAGATTGGAAACAGGAAACCTTGAGTCCAAAGTGGAAAAGGCCCTACACTGTTGTTATGTGTTCTCCCCTTGCTGTTAAGGTGGCAGAAATAAAATCGTGGATTCACTGGTCCCGAGTTAAATTAGCTGCACCTACCCACTGGAAAGTAGAATCCCACCTGGATTACCCATTAAAAGTAACTCTGTGAAAGGTCTCGAGGAATATCTCCCCTTGTGGTGACACACCAGAAGCTGTCCCTCTACCAATGGGAGACAAAGAGGAAACTAACTCCCCTTGTGGTGACGCTCTGGAAGCTGTCCCTCTACCAACTGGAGATAGGAAGCAAATGGTCCCTGCAGGTGTTACTCCGGAAGCTAACGCCCATCTCACGGGCCTCCCTTGGAAACTTAGGTTTTGAGTCAGGAAAACCTAGGACCTAACAGTCTTTGAAAAGTAGGGAATTGGTGATAGTAGGAGGTGTAGCTGGTTACAATATAGAGGCTAACCAGAGGCTGTGGGAAACTGCATGCATTCGCAGAGGCCTTATGCCTTCTATTTGGATTATAACCATCCTGCTAGTGATTAGTGTTGCCCTCAACTCTGCATACATATATGAGTTGCTAATGGGAAAAGAGGGTAACATAAGTAAGGAAATGCCTCTTGATGAGGACGCAGTAGATGAATGGTATTTGCCAGACCCCTCTGAGGATGAGGAACCTCCACCATTGGAAGATGGCACGTTATTAGGCCATGCAACGTGTGTTTTATGGTACTACCTACAGGAAGACATTTTACTTATAGTGTAACCAGGTTCCCTAATTGTTCCATGACCAATCTTCCTCAGTGTGAGCATGAGGGGACTAGATATTGGCAATGTGTGTACAACAATATCATAAGGCGTCATCTTCTATGCACCCCCTGGGTACCAATTAGGCATGTACGCATTCCTCGAAAGGTAGAAGGTAGTGAGTGTGATGTATGCAAAGACAATAAAGGAACCCTCAAAGCCAAGATTGGAAAACCACCCTCATGCACACAATTTAACTTATCATCATGTCAGCATGTGACTTGGGGACAGCCAACCTCATGCAGTACAACGTGTCAAGATAACACCAGGCCATTGATGTGCCACACATCATGTACAGGCATAAACAAAGTGCCAACGATAGTCAAACATTGCAAGGGAACGGAAGGTATATTATGTTATGTGGATGACACAGCCCTGCCAACCAATTATTGGAAAAATCCCAGATGGAGAGCCACTGATCCCCCACTCCATAAAAAGGATTCCCCGACATCACAAAATCTTATCCCAACAAAAGATCATGGCAATACTAAAAGAGTGCAACCTGGGAAATCAAAGGTCCCAGTCACTCAGGATCCTTTATGCCCAAACAATTGTACGGTATGCCTTAAAGTTGTGTTAAAAGGGAGGACAATCACTACAACTTTGGTATATCATACCTATTATACTTGTATGGAAAAAGCAACCCCTTGTTGCTATAATGGAACCTGGTACTCCATTTGTCCCCAAAAGAATGAATGTTATGATCCCAGATTTACCCCGGCCCAAACATGGTTGGTGCCTTGGAGTGGAGGTAGCCCTGATGGCCCAATCATTTAACAGACACGAATATTAACATCTAATAGCCCTGGAACCATTGCATTTGATGTCTGCAAGGTGGCTGGATACCCCACATCTTGTGGTACTTCCCTATCATGGCACAGAACGTATGCAGAAAATGATATATATATCTGTCCCCAGAAGCATCACGGGGCAAATGCAGGAACACTGTTTGGGACCTGAGAATGTTCCAACCCTGGAGAAACATATTGTATATCCTGGAGCTGTGTAAAGTGGGCTACCTATAACACAGATAAGAGACAGGGAACTGATCTCCATGTGTCCAGGATATTACAGACAAAAGACTGCACAATATATAATTGTAATTGGGTCAACATTACTATACCTCACCCACAATACTGGCTTCAACAATATGGTCCAGAAATGGGAATTTAATTATATGCAAAAGGGACTGATCCTGGGGGTCGCATTCATCTATCTATAGAGACTAAAAGTATGCAGTCATTTCTCATTCTAGATATTTTTCTGAGTTCTGGCAGGAGGTGGACATAGAATTCCAACCATCAAATGAGGCACGCAATCTCATTCTTGAATTAGCATCTACTATAGCCCATACAATTAATGTTAGTAACTGTTACATTTGCCAAGGTACAAAAATAGGGGATCAGTGGCCCTGAGCAGCACAAGAATAGAATTATTCAATTGCCTACAATTTATCAGCAATGCCAATACATCAGCCACTCTCCAGGTGGGAATTAACTAATCCCATCATAGCTCATTGGTGTTTGGCCAATACACAGGGAACAGGACCTTCTGTGGGGGAAACAGAGTGTCTGGAAGTTCATGAATGGAATCAGTCTACAAATTCCTGGAAATATTGGCCTGACAAAACAAATCACTTCTGGGCCAACTATAGTCTGCAGAGTATGACTGACGCCCCGCCTGGGGTGCATTGGATATGTGGTGCTGTGGCTTATAGCTCTCTCCCTCCCAACTGGAGAGGAGCATGCACCTTAGGAATTATTAACCCTTCCTTCTTCACGTTACCTTTGAACATACCTCAAGTAATGAATGCTGATCAATGGCAGAGCAGAAAACTAAAAGCTGATTACAAAATAGGGGATTGGAAGGATGATGAGTGGCCCCCGGAAAGAATAATTCATTACTATAGGCCGGCTACTTAGGCAGCTGATGGCACCTGTGGGTACCGTACCCCAATTTACATGCTAAATCGCATTATCAGACTCCAAGCGGTTGTAGAACTAATTGCAAATGAAACAGCTCAGTCTTTGTGTACCCTAGCAGTTCAACAGAAGAAATTTAGAGATGAAATATATCAAAACCATTTAGCCTTAGACTACCTCTTGGCAGCTGAAGGAGATGTGTGTGGAAAGTTCAATTTCACCAATTGTTGCCTAGAATTTGATGGTGTTGGGGAAATAACTGAGCAACGCGCCAGACACATAGAAAACCTTGCACATGTACCTGTTCAGAAGTGGAACGGGTTTGACCTTGGAGATATTTTTGGGACCTGGTTTCCTAAATTACCTGGCTTACAAGCTATAGTTGCGCTTGTTGGTTTGATTGCTGCAGGATGTGTAATTTTACTATGTATCCTCCCCATCTTTGTAAAGACAATTTCCAATAGTCTCTCTCTGTTAGTGGAGAAAAAGTCCACTGAAAAGGCTATGGCCCTTTGGGTACATGACCAGGTAAATACTTATGAAGAACTTGCCCCTTTGTGTGAAACTGCACATCTAATCTAATCACTAGATTAAGGTGAAGTTTCAAAGGTGGGAATGAAGCAGTTGAAAAAGAGCATATAAAGCACTTTTCATATAGAACATATAAAGCACTTTTCATATTTAGCACAAGTCAACAAGTCATATTTAGCAAAGGTCCCAGTTTCCCGTAGCTTTGCTTAACATAACATTACGTAAATCCACAATATTGCTGAACTCAGGAACTTGAACTAACCATATTACTGTAAACAAGGGTGAACATGGAAAATAACTGATGGTGTAAGATAACTGAGTACTCAAAAATGTACTTGTTATTTCCTTTTTATGCTTCCTTAATAGACATGTATACAGTATTATCCTTATTTAGTAAAATGTAGTAAAAGGAATGCCCAGGTCGGAACTGAGGTCATAAAGAGTATAAAAATATTGCCTCAGGAAGAACTGGGGGTTCAGAATTTGTCATATTAATGCTCTGAACACTTTGCACAAATAAAACCTGTACTCTCCAACCTTTCGTGGTCTTGTGTCCTGATTTGGAAGCAAGAATTGCTGCTACAGTAGGTCTATAATAAAGTCCATACCTATATCTTGCTACGTGCAGTGAAGCTCTGAGACTGGTTGCAACAATCCAAATGGCTTTTCCAATCTGGATTTTGCTGTAGCCCAAACAGAACAACTTTTAATATAGCCCTCTATCTCTGCTGTCATAGATGGCCAACAAAATTAATGTTTTGCCAGACTTCAAGAATCCATAGTGACCAGCCTGTTTATCATCATGACACCATTTTAATACTGTATCACGAAGCTTTGGAGGTATATACAGCTCCATTCCACACCATGCAATACTTTCCAGGACCTCACATTGGGTAGGGTTCTCCTTCAACTATTGGTCAAATTCATCACTGCCAGTCTATTAAAAATGATTTATCCTTACATTACTTTATCTCTACAATTCTATTATACTTATACAGCATTATAGAATATTATAATTTCATTTCCCTATTTTGTTTTCTAACCATTGATAAAATAAATCCCATATCTTATAATATTGTTTATCTTCTTGCTCTCTAATTTCAAATGTCAATTTACTCATTTCTGCACACTCCTTTATTTTCTTAATAACTTCCTCTTCCATTGGAATTTTCTCATTTTTCCATTTTTTAGCAAATACAATTCTAGCCACTGTTAATACATTAACAATCAAAAATATCAATTCTCTACTGTATATTTCAAGTATAATACCCAATAACCCAATATCTGGTTTAAAATCTATGTGTTTTTTTGTCGTTTCCAACCATGTGTGGATTTTGGTCCAATATTTTTAGCCTCTGTACATATCCACTACATATGATAGTATGATCCAGGTATCTGATGACACTTCCAACATTTCTCTGACTTGTTCTTAAACATTCTTGCGATTCTTGCCGGGGGTAAATGCCACCTGTAAACATCTTATACAAATTCTCTTTATATGCTGTTGACACTGTCATTTTATAATTTCGAGACCATAATTTTTGCCATTTTCTAATTCTATTCCATATCCAAAAAAATTTCCCCAAGCAATCATTGTTTCTTTAACTTGTTCTTCTTCCAATTTAATCTCTAATAAATGTCCATATAATTTATTTTTATATATTTTTTATTTTAAGACAAACATACACAGACAATACATTAAAAAAACATAAAACCATCTTCCATTTTGTGCATACAGTGTGTCAGTTGGTTTAGAATCTTTTGTGCAATCCTTTCATAATCATTGTTCACTATTTATATCAATCTCACATTAACTAATATATTATCTATTATCTATCTATTTATAAATTATTTATTATCCTGCTATTAATTCCATCAATATTATATTATGCTGTCATCCAATGGTTATATATGTCTACATTATATTTTGTATCAGTCTATTAAACTTCTATAACAAAATTATCTATTCTGTTACCTTACCATGTCTTTTTATCCAACCATTGATAAAACAAATCCATATCATATAAAATTGCTTGTCTTCTTGTTCTCTAATTTCAAATGTCAGTTTACTCATTTCAGCACAGTCCATAATTTTTTTAATAACTTCCTCCTGCATAAGTATTTTGTCATTTTTCCAGTTCTTTGTAAATACAATCCTAGCCGCTGTTAAAACATTTACAATCAAATATTTCAATTCTTTACTGTCCAGTATGACTCCTAATAAAAAGATCTCTGGTTTAACATCTATATGTTGCTTTATCATTTTTTCCAACCAAGTGTGTGGATTTTAGTCCAATATTTCTTCATGTCTGAACATGTCCACCACATATGGTAATATGAACCAGGTATCTGATGACATTTAGCTGATGCATTTATCCAGCATTTATCTGATGCATTCTTAAACATTCTCACAAGTCTCATTGGGGATAGGTGCCATCTGTAAAACATCTTATACAAATTTTCTTTATATGCAGTTGACATTGTCATTTTATAATTTTGAGATCACAGTTTTTGCCATTTTTTCTAAATCAATCCCATATCCAAAATTTTTCCCCAAGCAATCATCATTTCTTTAACTTGTTCCTCCTCCAATTTAAATTCTAATAGATGTCCATACTGTTTTTAATGACCTTTTCATCAGTACCCATCAATATTTTATCTAAATCAGTCAACTTATCATAAATACCTTCTGCTTTAGAGTCTTTATCAAACCTAGATTGTATTTGCAAATATGAAAACCAATTCATTTTTACACCTTGTTCTTCCAGCACTTGCATAGATTTAAGTTCACCCTTTTCATTCAATATCTCCCCATATCTAACTGTTTGTTCCTTTTTATATATTATTGGATAAGAAAAAGCTTCAATAGTTGATACCCACGGTGGAATTTTTAAGTAATATTGTCTTTTTATTTTCTCCCAGTTCAAAAACAATGCCTCACGAATATGATGTCTTCTGAAATACCCCTGTGTTTTAGTTCCCTTATACCAGAGAAAGGCATGCCATTCCAGCAGCAAGTCATGGCCTTCTAAACTCAGTAATCTATTGTTCCTTAGTGTTATCCATTCCTTTACCCACATCAAACTTATCGCCTGGTAATATAACTCCCAATTGGGCAAGGCAAATCTTCCTCTTATTCTTGCATCTTGTAACAGTTTTAATTTTATTCTTTACCCTGCCAAATATATTTCAACACAATTCTATTTAAATCTTCAAAAAACTCTTTCCCTAATCGAATAGGAATTGTCTGGAATAAATATAAAACTCTAGGCAATACATTCATCTTAACTGTGGATATTCTCCCAATCAATGATAGTTGCAATTTTTCCCATTTCATCAAATCTGTCGCAATCTGCTGTTTGAGTTTAACATAGTTATTTTCCTTCAGCGTACTACATCTTGGTGTAATATGAATCCCTAAATATTTAACCTTGTTCGTAACCTGTATTTTTAAAATTTCTTCCAACTCTTTCTTTCATCTTGCTAACATATTCTTTGTTAATATCTTTGTTTTGTCTTTGTTTATTCTCAAACCTGCTACTTTTCCATATTCTTTTATTTTTTCTATTAATTTGGGTGCTGTTTCCAATGGGTCTTCTAATATAATACCAGGTCATCTGCAAAAGCTTGCAATTTATATTCCTCCTTTTTAATTTTCATTCCTTTTATTTCTCTTTCTTCTCTAATATTCCTGTTCAACACTTCCAATGTTAACACAAACAGCAGAAGTTACAATGGACAGCCTTGCCTTGTCCCTTTTCTTATATCTATGGATTCTGTTAATTCTCCATTCACCATCACCTTTGCAGTTTGTTCATGGTATATTGTTTCAATGGCTTGGATAAATTTTTTACCAAAGCCCATTTGTATCATTTGCAGTAAAATAAACTGCCAACTCACATTGTCAAAGGCTTTTTTGTGCATCTAGAAACATCAAGGCCATTTGCTTCTCAAGGTGTGCTTCATTATATTCTAGAGAATCCAAAATAATTCTCACATTGTCTTTGATTTGTCTCTTTGGCAGAAATCCATTTTGATCAGTATGAATAAAATTATTTCAGTATCTTTTCCTTTGGTATAAGTGTAATGTATGCTTCTGACCATGTTTTGGGTATTCTTTTCTTCAACATAACATCATTCATAACTTCTAAAAGATGAAGATTCAATATTTCCTGAAAAGTCTTGTAAAATTCCACTGGCAAACCATCTGGACCTGGTGCTGTCCCAACATTCTGTTTTTTTAAGGCTTCTGTTAATTCCATCATTGTTATATTTCCTTCTAACATTGTTTCAATATTTTTAGATATTTGAGGTAGGTTCGCTTTCTGTAGATATTGCTTAATTTTTTCTTCTTGAATATTCTCTTGAAAGTACAGTTTTCCATAGTAGTCTTGTATAATTTTTTTCTTCTCCTCATTTCCATAGCAAACCTGTCCTTCTTTATGTATTAATTGACTAATCCTTCTTGCTTCTCTTTCCTTTCTCAGTTTATAAGCTAGCCATCTTCCTGGTTTGTTTGCATCTTCAAAGTAATTCTGTTTGGCATTTTTAATTTTTTGTGCTAATTCTTTTTCCATTAGTCCCATTTTATGTTTAATTATATCCATTTTATTTTTAATATCTTTTTTTGTTGGGACTTCTGTAAATCTTTTTTCCAATCTGTTATAGTCATCCTCTAATGTCTTAAATGTCTTTTTTTGTTTTCTGTTTCTTCTCCTAGTATAATCTATTATCAAGCCTCTTGTGTAGGCCTTCATCGTGTCTAGGGGTGGGATTCAAATTTTTTAACAACCGGTTCTGTGGGCGTGGCTTAGTTGGTGGGCATGGCTTGGTGGGCATGTTATTGGCTGGGTGTGGCCAACTCAATATCATTCACATCGAGGCATGCATCTCCTTGTCTCCATGAGAGGCCTCTTCCTGTTCTTGACACAGGAAGTCTAGTCCTGCCAAGAATGTAATAAGGGTTAACGGAGAGGCAGCTTCTGTAAGCAACACCAGAATGTTTCCTTCCTGCCTTCCTTACAGGATTAGGCCAGTAATTTCTTCTAACAACTGGTTCTCTGAACTGCTTAGAATGTTAACAACCAGTTCTAGCAAATAGGTGAGAACTAGTAGAATCCCACCCCGATCGTGTCCCAGAGATTCTGTAAAGATGTATCCTCTTTTCTATTTTCTTTGAAGAAGAAAACAAGTTCTTTCTCTATTTTCTGTTTAAAGTCTTTTTCTTTTAATATAATATTATTTAAAGTCCATCTAGATCTCTTCTTGTATCCTTTCCAAATAACTGACACTGAATTATGATCTGCCCAAGTGCTTGTTTCTATTTCAATCTCTCGTACATTAGTCAATAATTCTGCTGATATCCAGATCATATCTATTCTAAGCCAGGATGTATGCCTGTTTGAATAAAAAGTATATTGCTTACTTTCCTCATTCTCTCTCTCCATGCATCTTTTAAATTAAATTCTTCTATCATTCGAAGGAAGGCTTTTGATAGTATCTTTCTAACTTTCTTTGTTGTTTTCTGTTAGATCAGGTAGATCGGGTCCCATAGAGATGCAAGACCAAAAGTGAACATTCAGCTCTTTATTCGGTATACAGTTCTGTACAAGACCTGCACTCAGCGGCAGCCCTTCATATAGGGACTGTGGCCGGCACGGCAGCCAATGACAGTGCTTTGAATCTCCCATGATCGGCTTGGCCAATCGCAGTTGATTCTTAGCGCGCCAATCATGGCCATTCAGTTGTCCAATCAGGTTGCGGTCTGCATGGACCAATCAGGATTCAGGGTTTGGAGTATGCTAATACAGAACACCCCTCCCCTCTTGGTTTCGTCTGATGGAAGGTGGTCACGTAGTCGTGCAGGTAGGTGGGGCTTCGTATCAGTCTAGATGACCTGCTGTTTGGTCGTTGACCAGTTCAGACGGGCTCTTCGTTGTTCCTCTGTCCCTGGATGGAACCGCCTGGAAGGGTGAGCTGGGCCTCTCCTGGTAGCTCCCTCCCGGTCTACTTGGGTTGGTCGAGCTGCCGGTTTTGCTGTTCCCGCCTGGTCTTTCCGGGCTGGTTGAACTGGCTCGGCTGCTCCGTCCAGGTGAAGCCTCTCATTGTTCGTCTGCTGTGGCTTGGTCGTCTCCCGGTGAGTAAGGCTGGTTTATTATATTTTGGGGCTGTTCTGTTTGCACTTTAGGACTTTCTTCTTCTCTTTGCTTATGGCTTGAGGTTTCCCTCCCCCCCTTCTGGTTTCTTTGTTAGTTGTTATTGGCGGTGTTTGCGTGCTGTCAGTGGCTACTCTTGACCTAAGCTGGTCGATGTGCCGCTTCCAGCTTCATCCATCGCTTGTTTGTAGTGGGTAAGACCGGGGTCCTGTTATTTGGGTTATTTGTGCCGGTACCCAGAGTGGGTCCCCTATAAAGTTTTTTGCATAGATGGTGTCTCCTATGCTGAATGTTCGGTGTTTGCTTGAGGAGTCTGGGGGTTTCTCGGGGTTATATGTGAGGTGTAATCTGTCTAATGGGGATCTTAGTTTTCTGCCCATGAGTAATTCTGCTGGGCTTTTGTTTGTGGTGGTGCTGGGTGTAATGTGTTGTATTAAGAGCATTTTATTTATTTTCTCTTGTATGTCGCTGGTTTTGATTTTTTGTATGGTGTTTTTCGTGAATCTGACCATGCATTCCACCCTCCCATTCGCCACTGGATGAGCCAGCGCTGTTATCGCATGCCTTATGCCCCGTTTTGCCAGAATTTTTTTGAATGCTAGTGAGGTAAATTGTGGGCCGTTATCGGACACTAGCACATATGGCAACCCATGTGTGGTAAAGAGTTTGTTTAGTTTTTTTATGACGGCTTCCGTAGTTGTGGTTTTCATGGTGCTTACCTCCAGCCAGTTGGAGTAAGCATCAACGGTGATCAGGAATGTGTGTCCCTTGGTCGGCCCGGCGAAATCTATGTGAATTCTGGACAGTGGCCCCTGGGGGTTTCCCATTCCAGGTTTTGGGTGGTGGGGGGGGTTGGTCTGGTTTCCTGGCAGTTTTTGCATGTGGCTACCCAGGTCTCAATTTGTTTGTCCATCCCCGGCCACGAGGCATAGCTCCTGGCCAGGGCTTTCATCTTGACAATGCCCGGGTGCCCCTCATGCAGCATAGACAAAACCCCTCTTTGCAAAGTCTCTGGGATCACAACCCTGTCCCCCCAAAGTATGCAACCCTTCTGCATGAAGAGTTCAGTTTGCTGGTTTCTGAAGGTTTTAAATTGTTCGTTTCCATCGCTTTCCGGCCACCCTTTCTCTATCCAGCCCAAGACTCGCGCCAGCTGGTTGTCTTTATTAGTCTCTCTGGCAATGTCTGACGTGGTCAGGGGTGGGTTGGGCAATGTTTCAATGTGCAGGGTTGTTGTTGTGGGTGCCAGGTCATCCTCCAGGTCTGGCAGGGGGGAGCGGCTCAATGCGTCTGCATGAGAAATGTTCTTGCCGAGCCGGTGTGTCAACTGGTAGCTATAGGCGGCAAGGAACTCGGACCACCTTGTCATCCTGGGTGATAGGATATTCGGGGTGGCCTTGTTCCCTGCCAGGATCCCTAGTAATGGCTTGTGGTCAGTAACAATTGAAAAGGTCCTACCGTAGAGGTACTTATGGAACCTTTTCACGCCGGAGATGACTGCTAGGGCCTCCTTGTCTAGCTGACTGTAATTTCTTTCTGGTTTGGAGAGAGTTCTTGAAAAGAAGGTGATGGGTGCTTCTTTTCCATCTGGCAGCGTGTGGCTAAGGATGGCCCCGATGCCGAAGGGTGACGCGTTGTATGTCACAGTCAATGTCAGGGTCTCACTGTATTGAATAAGGACTGCGTCCAATGTTAGTAGGTCCTTGGTCTGTTTGAACGCGTTTTCCTCCCACTTCCCCCAGGTCCATATGGCTGTTTTATCCAGCAGCCTATGCAAAGGTTCCGCCCCAGTCGCCTTTTGGGGTAGGAAAACATTGTAAAAGTTAATGAGACCCAGAAATGCCTGCAGTTCCATCTTATTCCTTGGTCTAGGGGCTTCTTTGATGGCTCTGAGTTTTTTCTCAGTGGGATGGATTCCGTGCTTGTCTAGGAGGTAGCCCAGGAATTTGACCCTCTCGGTGCACAGCTGGCATTTTTCTTTTTTAACTTTAAGCCCCGAGTCTTTGAATTTTTGTAGTACCTCCCTTAGGCAGTATTCCAATTGCGTTTTATTTGGAGCTGCCACGAAGATGTCATCAAAATAGGGCACCACCCCTTTTATCCCTTGGAGTAATCTTTCCATTAGGCTTTGGAAGACCCCTGGTGCCACGCTGACTCCAAATTGGAGTCGGTTGCATCAGAAAGCCCCTCGGTGGGTGACGATAGTTTGTGCCTCTGCAGTGGTAGCATTGACCGGCAGTTGTTGGTAGGCTTGTGCCAGGTCGAGCTTTGTGAAGACCCGGCCTCCCCCCAGTGAGTGCAGGAGGTACTGTACTACTGGGACAGGGTAGGCAGTAGGCTGCAGCGTGTGGTTGAGGGTGGCCTTGTAGTCACCGCAAATTCCAATGGACCCATCTGGTTTGATGGGGGTGACTATGGGTGTCTCCTATTGGGCATGGTCGATTGGCTCTAAAACCCCTGAGCGATGAGCTTATCTAACTGCTCATTGATTTTGGGCTTGAGTGTGAATGGCACTCGCCATGGTTTAAGGTGGATCGGGGCGATGTTTCGGTCTAAATTGAAAGAGATTGGGGTCCCCCGGTACTTGCCCAAGGTGTCGTCAAAGACCTCTTGGAAGTCCCTGATGAGCATTGCTTCCCAGTCCACCTCGTCGATGTGCTGGATGCCCGTCACCTCGATGCCCAGTGATGTGAACCATTGTAGTCCCAATAGGCTTGGGCGGTCCCTGTCCACAATGTGTTTTATAATCCAACTGGTCATTAATTATTCCATTAAAAACTCTCATCATACAAATATTAACATAGTCCAATTCAATTATTTTCATGTGTAATTTTCTGTAGAATTCTTCTTGTTTATCATTTGGGGCATAAATTGTAATTAAAAGTGTTTTAACGCTGTTATCTGTTATTTCCACCATCAGAATCCTTCCATCTTCCTTTGTGTAGATTAGTTCTCCCAAAATTGTTTCTTTAATATATAATTACCACACCTCTTTTTTTAGGTTGTGCCAGTGACGTAAATAATTTCCCTAGTTTTCTTTGTTCTAGTATATATTCATGTTGTTTTTTAATATGTACCTCTTGTAAGCAGATTATGTCAAATTTTAATTTTTCTAATTTGTGAAATACTTTCCTTCTTTTAGTAGCCAAATTAAGTCCATTTATGTTAATCGTAATCAATTTTCTTTCATCCATGTTAAGCTTTATAAGAGGGTTTTATTGCTCTAGTAGATCTCAATTTTCATTGTTCTCTGGGTTCACCGCCTACTGCACCTTCTTCTTTTTCTTTTTCAATTATTGCTATACACTCCTTTTGAAATTCAATTGGTGATTCTCCCTTTCTTTCTTCTTCCTCCTTTCCTCTAAAGTATTCTAAGTAGAATAACTCAGCTTTTCCAACTGTGTCAATTCTGTGTCTTTGTTTCTGCCAAGTGAACAAGAGGCCTTCTGGCATCAGCCATCTGTAATTTACTCCTCTTTTAAGTAACTCTTTAGTCAAGAATAAATATTCTCTTCTCATCTCTCTTACTCTTCTTGGTATCTGTTTCAGCACCACAATTTCTTTATCTTTATATTTCAGTGTTTTCTCTCTCACCACCTTGAGTATCTGTATCTTAATAATCTTCTTAGTAAATCTCATGTGAACTTCTCTTGGTAGTCTATTCCTGTTGCATATCTTGTATAGACATGAAACACTTCATCCATCCCATCCATCATCTTTTATATGGTTATTTCCAGTGCTTCTGCCAATATTTCTGCCATTATTTCAGCAAGGTTTTCACCTTTTCGTTCTTCTATATTTTGAAATCTTAGATAAAATTCTGATTTATCTATTTCCCATCCTAATGGCTCACACCTGCCCTTCTCGACATTGCTCAATCGAATATCAATGTCTCCAATTTTCTTATCTCTTTGTATATCTTCTTCTTCAATTTTTTAAAAATATGTCTTCATATTTTACCATCATCTGTTGAATATTCTCCACTTTCTCATCTTTCTATTTTTTGCTCAAACTTCTGGATTCCTTGCATAATCATCTGTAATGTCACTTCCTTCTCTTTCTCTTTTTCCTGTTGTAATATTGTCTGTATAGATTGTTGCCCTCCAGATGGTGAGGGAGTTGGTATCAAAGAAGCTGGGGCTGTTGTCTTTCTACTCATCTTATAATGCTTATCTGTAAAGAAAGAGAGAGAAAAAAAGAAAAAAAGAGGAAAAAAGAAAAAAAAGATGAAGGCAAACAATTGCCGCTCCAAAAGAAAAAAGAAAATCTTCAGGCACTTGTATTCCATAATCCAATTAGTTTCAATGGTAAATGTAAAAAGTAAAAAATCAAAGATAAAAGGGGGCGGGGGGAAGAGAAAGAGAAATATTCTATATGTTCCTCCTAATAAACAAAAAGAAAACAAAAATAAAAGATTTACATTCTGGTTCCTGGTTTAAAAAATTAAAATCCAATTAAAGAGAAAAAAAAGCCCAACTATTGGGGGAGGTAGAAAGGGAGACAAAAGGTAAAAAGCAATTCTAAGATAAAACAAGCCTCTGCCACCAAATATCCAAGGCTCTTTGATAAATCAGTTCAGAATTTTTCAAGATCACTTCAATCTTCTTTGTTTCAACCTCAACTTCAGACTCCAGCTATCTGTTCCTTCACTTTCACTTCCCCTTCCTCAATTTACAGCCAGGAACTAAAAGAAAAAAAAGTAAAATCTTCCCCCCCCTTTTTTTTTAAAGGGAGAAATATAAATCTTAAATCAAGCAGAAGAGTCTTAATCAAAAAAGAATTTTCAAAAGGATTATTTTAAAAAGGAGAAAGAAATACAAACAGAAATAAAAAGATTAAAAAGTACCAATCCAGCTTAAAGTTAAACAGCTTTGCCAAGTTCAAAATTCCAATACAAGGGGAAAAAAAGAAAAAAAATTCACTTTGACAATTAATCACATCGCTTAAATTCTTTCCTCTTCACTTTTAGTCCACTTTAATTTTTTCAGGGTGTTCTCTCTAAGAAATAATAAGTAAAAGTTCATCTCACCAAACTGACACATTTTCTTCCAATCTTTTCTGTTCCAGAGGTGTCCCTGCTTCAGCAGCTTGGAAGGCTGTCTCTTTGCTGCTGGCAAAAAGGGCTTTCCCTAGATCAATCAGTGACTTTGTGATGTCCCTGGGATCAACAGGACGTGCCCTTGTCAATCACCATCTCTACAGGATGGTTTAAGTCCCTGGGGACCGACCAGCAGCCGAGATATCGACGGCGATCTTGGAGAATCAAGATCGCCCATCCAACTGCCACGATGCCAGCTCCGCCCTCCTTCATAGTCCATATAATTTTTAATCATTTATTTCATCAGTACCTGTCAAAATTTTATCTATAAAAACCTTCTGTTTTAAAATCTTTATTATATCTAGATTGTATCTGCACTTATGAAAACCTTATTTCCTTATTTCTTGTTCCTCTAGTTCTTGCATAGATTTAAGTTCACCCTTTTCATTTAAAATTTCGCCATATCTGTTCGTTCCATGTTATAAATTACTGGATATGAAAATGCTTCAATAATTGACAACCAGACTGGTATTTTTAAATAATATTGTCTCTTAATTTTCTCCCATATTAATAGTAAAGCCTCTCGTATGTAGTGCCTCCTAAAATACCCATGTGTTTTAGTCCCTTTGTACCATAAGAAGGCATGTCATTCCAACAACAAATCATGGCTTTCTAATGTCAATAATCTGGAATTCCTTAATGTTATCCATTCCTTAACCCACACCAATGTCGTCACCTGGTAATATAACTCCCAATTGGGTAAGCCAAAACCTCCTCTTGTTCTAGAATCTTGTAGTAGTTTTAATTTTATTCTCGCCTTTTTCCCCTGCCAAATATATTTCAATACTATTTTATTTAAATCTTCAAAATAATCTTTGCCCAACTTAATTGGAATTGTCTGGAACAAGTATAAAATCCTTGGTAATATATTCATCTTAATTGTAGATATTCTCCCTATTAAAGATAATTGCAATTTTTTCCATTTTGCCAGGTCTGTCACAATCTATTTGAGTTTATAATAGTTATCCTCTTTGAGTGTACCACATCTAGCTGTTAAATATATTCCTAAATATTTGACTTTATTTGTGACCTGAATCTTCAAAATCTCAGCCAACTCTTTCTTTCTTTTTTCAACTATATTCTTTGTCAAAATCTTCGTTTTATCTTTATTTATTTTCAAGCCTGCCACTAATCCATATGCCTCAATTTTTTCTATTAATTTGGGCGCTGTTTCTAGTGGATCTTCCAAGATAAAAACCAGGTCATCTGCAAGTGCTTTTAATTTATATTATCCCTTCTTGATTTTCATTCCCTTTATTTCCCTATCTTCTCTAATATTTCTATTTAGTACCTCCAAAGTCAGCACAAACAACAGAGATGACAACAGGCGACCTTGCCTAGTTCCTTTCTTGATATCAATATTTTCTGTTAATTCTCTATTTATCATTACCTTTGCTGATTGCCTACCATATATTGTTTCAATGGCTTGAATAAATTTCCCACCAAAGTCCATCTGTTCCAATAACTGCTTCAGATTCTTGAAAGCTTGTTGGCATTTGTTCAACCACTCGATTGGATGCCCCGGTTTAGGCTTTGTCTGTTGCAACTGCTTTGTCTTTAATAACTCAGTTAAAGGTAATGCAATCATCACAAATGATGGAATGAACTGACAATAAAAATTCACAAAGCCTAAAAAACTTGGTAATGGTTTGCGAGTGGTTGGGACTTGCCATTCAATCACGGACTTCACTTTCTGAGGGTCCATTTCTATGCCCCTCCCAGATATTCTATATCCCAAATAATCCAATTGAGTACAGTGGAACTTGCACTTGGATAACTTTACATATAATTGTGCTTTTAAAAGCTTCTCTAGAACTTATCTTATGAGTATCATATAATTGTCCATATTGTTAGAATAAATTAGGATATCGTTAAGTATACTAACACTCCCTGTATAAATGTTCGTGCAGAATTCCATTAATTAGTTGCCTGAAGACTGCTAGAGCCCCCTGCAGCCCAAAGGCATGACTCAGAAGTGATAGCTTCCAAGGAGCAATGTTGTCTTCCACTCATCCCCTTCATAATATGCACATAATAGTACATCTCCCTTAAATCCAACTTCGTGAATATCTGTCCGTTTGCCAAGGTGGCTAGCAGATCCTTGATAAAAGGCAAGGGATATAGTGGTTCTGCACATACTGTGTTGAGATCCTGGAAATCAATGCAAAGTCTCAACCCACCATCCTTTTTCTCTCTAAAGAGAATTGGGGCCACTATATGGGCCCGTCCTGGTTTTATAACCCCCCTCGCTAGATTTTTAGCTTCATATCTGCACATTTCTTCCAACTCTTCGGGAGTCATAGAGTACATCCGGAGTTTAGGGAGTTTCATATCTGGGAGTAGCTCAATCACACAGTCAATGGGGTGATGAGGTGGTAATTGATCATTTCCATTCTCGTTGAATACCTCAGCTAAATCATTATATTCCTGAGGATACTTGATAGGTCCCGAATCATTGCCTAAGACATTCACTGCAGTAGTTGGTACAGTATCCAATACATCATCCTCTGGTGGGTTGGGTCCCATCACCAATTGTTTCTTCCTAAAAAACACATCCCACCGAACAGTTGGACACCGTTTTTCCAGCCAGGATAATCCCAAAATCACAGCCTCTGTCATATGTTCCACCACCACAAAAGAGATCCATTCCCAATGGCATCCCATATCCATCCTCACCATTTCTGTCCTATGTGTGGCAGGGCACAACTCAAGATTGACCCATCCACCTGTTCAAAATGTATTGGTTTGGCCAGAGTACTGGTAGGCCCAACCAATTCACCACCGCCATTGTCACCAGATCCCATGTACACCCCAAATCAATCAGCACATCCAGTTGTACCATCTGATTTGTTCTCATATTAGTAATACTAATTTAAATAATAAAAGGGTGAAGGGGCCTACTTAACATCAGGTCATCCACACCCTCCTCTGCCTCATATTCTGATGGGGTTGGCTTCTTAGGAGTGGAGGTCATCTCATCAGGGGATCACTCTGGTTCAACATTGGCCTCCATTTGGGCCACTCCCCTGGACCATTCTGGGCTTTGTCTGATATGATCACTGGTTCGGGTATTTCCTCTATTATGAGACCTCTGTGGGATTTTAGAAACACTCAGAGGAGGTATTGGGCATTCAGCAGCTCTGTGCCCTGGTTGATTGCATCGAAAATAGATAAAGACCCCTCGTCCTTGTTGGGGCTGGGGTGTTAATGGCAGGGCCACTCTGGGGCCTGGCAACCCCCTCCGGACTCCACGTCCTATCTCACCCAAACCTTGTGTCTGTGTAACACTGAATCCAATTCAATAGCCGCTTGATATCACTCCTGTATTCTGGGTGCAAGATCTCTGTCACTTTCGGAGGGGCAAACTCTACAACCTCCTCTGCTTTCAGTGCAGTCTCTCCTGGCTTGGCTGGAGTTTTTTCTGGTTTTCTTCCTCCTGCTGGTGCCCCCTTTGGCTCCAACTTAGTGCAGCAGTCTGCAGCCCAGTGACATTTCTTCCTGCATCGAAAGCATGGGGTGGTCTTAGGTTTCACTGCCGATCCTCCCTTTTGAGGCTTTGGGGCTTCTCAAGGGTTGGTGGGGGCTCCAACCAAGGCCACCCCTGCATCTGTTTCAGGTCAGATCAATTTTCACCTCTGCTGCTAACACATACCAGAGTTGCAGATCACTCGGGTCTTTTCTGGCGATGCAGCTTTGATAAACATCTTCATTTAGCTCTTCTTTGAATGCTTCTATCAGGACCCACTGGGACCAGCCTTGAATGTGGCACACCAGCGCTCCTGGGTGTATTTGGCCACTGATCTCCACCCCTGATTTATGGTCTTCATTCTAATCCTAGACTTATGTTTGGCCAGTGGGTCTTCAAATCTGGCACATAATGCTGCCATGAACAGGTCATAATTCATCAATTAAGGGGCATTATCATTATGCAATATCACCATCCATTTTGCAGCCGTTCCTTCTAAAGCCCTGGTGACACATCTCACTTTAGCTGCTTCTGATGAAAAATCATCACTATATTCTTCCATATGGTTCCAAACTTGGGCTAGGAAGAAACCTAATTCCTTCGGATTCCCTCCATATTTTACTTCCAATGGTGGTACCTTTGGAATTCGATGCCTTCTGGCAATTGCTCCCTCTGCCGGGGGCCCTTGGGCTGCAGCTGCTGGTTGAACTGGCCCAGGTTGTTTTATGGGAATGGCTGGCAGGCTCTCAGTGCTGCTGCTGCCTCCCCCTTCTCTGTCTCAGATTCTCCACGAGTTAGTAATTCATACCTTTGGTCAGGTTTGCTTCCTCCCACAGCTTCATTTAGGAGATTTAAGGTTTGCACTAGCAGGAGATTTCTCTTCTGTTCCTCATGCCAAGCCTCCTCTCCTTGATGCTAGCTAGTAGTTGTCACCCCTGGGAGGGGGTTTCTTCCAGTTCCTTTCATCTAACTCCCAAGGACCATTTGGGTTTCTCGGGTTTCTCCTTGAAGTGCAGCCCTGCTAGCAACTTGGCCTGCCCTGCAGCATCCAGAAGCAGGAAAGTTGTTCTTCCAGTAGCTCCCAAATCTTCTTGGTCACTAGCTGAGTTAGACATTGTTTTTCAGATCCCCTTGGAAGAAAGAGTATTAATTCTCCGGGTGGGCTGGTAAACTGAGATCTAGAATAATGTCAGATGGCACTCCATTCAAAATCCAAGAAAGACACTCTTAGACTCCATTGTTTTAGAGAAAAGAAATTTTTACTGGAAATCAAGTGATAGCATCAAAAGGGTTTTAGATCTGAGGATTTATGCATGAAAAACACATATACAAAGTTATGGCAATGTTCCCACACACAATAGTTCAAACGGTCCATCCAATCAAAGATGTGTATAATTTCATGTGGGGCATCTTCAGGTGTTGATGCAGACATCTGGCCGTTGACTTTGGCCTAGTTTGATAAAGAGCTGCAGTTGTGCAGTAAGCATAAGCATAAACAATAAAGTTTTCCCCAAGTTATATGGTTCATTCTCTAAAACCTCCAGCACATTTCCCACCCCACAAAGCCCAATTGATTCACCCTCCCCCTGTTACTATGGCAGCCAAAAAGATAGCGAGAGAAAGGAAAAGAGTCTTGAAGTTTGATATAAATAGGCCTGATATAGATCCCAATCCAATCCTTCCCTGAATAAATGATCAACCATTTGGGCCAATTGTGCAGTTGACTAGTGGCCCTCCTGAATTCTTGTATGTAATCTGTCACCGCCCTTCTCCACTGTTTTTCAGACAACAACGCATCTTCAGCTTCCTGGACCTGGGAACTATCTTCAAAAACGTGACCTCAGGGCTTCCAAAAACAAACTCACAGCTAGTTCTGCTGATCGTTCCCTATGCAGGTCTGTGGCCCACTTTCCAGCCTCCCGCTCCCACACTCCTGTGATGGCAACTACCATGACCCAATGGGAGGAATAGAATCTATCATACAGATCAAGGTGGTTGATCACCTGGCCCATAAAGACCGCCACCTTATCCACAGCCCTGTCAAATGTGGCTTGTAATTGAGCCCCGCCCCCATCTGCTTTGTTGTGGTCCCAACAACCCCAGGCGCTGGGTCCCACCCCATGTCCTATTGGGTCTTCATGATCCTCCCCATGGCTTGCTCCACCCCAGTCAGGTGGTATTGTTTTCGACTGTCATCTCCCGGGCAATCCCGAAAAGGCCAGGGATACTACAGGCCCCATTGTTTCCAAGGAACATCCAGTCTGGGGTTCATAGCACTCCTGACCCCTAGGCATGACCATTGGGCTGGAACTCTGTAGGGGGCCATGAGACACAACTGATGTCCCAGCACCTTGCCTATAGCCAGTCCGCTCCTTCATACACCAGCTAAGTTGCTCTTGCAAAGACACCACACCAAATTGAGTTCCTAGAATGTCCAGAGTATATCCATACTTCCCAGAACCATCCAGCCACTGTCATCCATACTTGGCCACCTCTGTACCCACCAGTTCTCAGCTGTCCCCAGGATGTGGGTGCTCCTGTGTGTCTTCCAATCAGCCCCTCTGATGTCTGCCTGCTCCAGGGGTTCACTAAGCCTCACCAACTTGCGTAACTTTGAGCAAACCACTGGCTGCTGTTTAGGGATCTCTGTCTCTGTTTCTGGGATGAATCCCTCCACCAGCTCCACAGCTTCCTCCTCCTCCTCAGCTGCTGGTACATATTTTGGGTCTGTTCCCTCTACCATATTTCTCTCACCCATCAATAGCAGACATCAGTGATAATGAAAAACTACGGGGTGCTAAGCTTCTCTCAGCTGGTCCTTGAGTCTTAAAGATTTGCCTCACCAAAATGAACAAAGACACTGGCTTCTATGTAGGACAATTATGGTTTATTCCTTGACAGGCAAACAGCAAACACTCTCTTCCAGCAAGAATGGCTCAAAGCCAGGTAAGGTTAACACTGAGAGCTTTCATTATCCAGTCCCTTTTATTAGTATATCAGCCACACCTGCTTATATGCAGCTGTGCTCCTGCCCCTGCCTAGCCCATTATCAATTACTGCTGTCATCCCATCATTCCCTCCTGAACCACCTAGCTCCCTGCCTCATACTGCCTTTGCCTAATTGATCCTCACCTTGTGCACACCCACCATCCACTATCCACACCCACCTCCCACAGCTCCAGCTTGCTCCCATATGCCCTTCAGCTGAGCCCAAGCTGAGCTGTCAAAAGCACTGGTCCACTTGCAATGTCTGCCCCATAGCAGCATCTGCCTTGTCGCAATATCTGCCCCTCACTCATCTGTCATTTTCTCAGCTGATCAGAGCTCCGTCGCATCTGTGACATCAGACTGAGAGCAACAGCAGCGAGGGTAGCTATTGAAGGGGAGCCAGGAAGCTGAATGGAGCCAACATCCAGTGCGTTGTTGATGCATTGTCAGGCTAGGAGATAAGCACCTTACTCGGAGCCCAACACTAATTATGTCAAAACAATGTGTTCCCATGTAAGTACTATGTCTATATGGTAATGTTTTCCCAACCTTACAGACTAATTGAATAGCATGTATTCAGGAGCATGGAATAGATCAAGCTGTTTATCTATCCTAATCCATCCCCAACCCCCCCTAAAAAGCCAGATGTAGGCAATATCTATCTATCTATCTATCTATCTATCTATCTATCTATCTATCTATCTATCTATCTATCTATCTATCTTCCACCTTTACAAATAAGGTGACAAACATATCCAATACACCATTCCTGTATGCCAGAGAACAACATCCAGTATAATATGATGTGTATGCTGTATAAAGAAATAAAAAGGGTATAAATATAAGGAATAGAGACATAGTTAATGAGATTTGGACCAATGTTTTATCAACTGAATTGAGAAAATATAAAATTTGAAATACTGCTATAAACTATTGAATCAGGGATAGATGGATGCAAATTTACTGGTTAACTGTCAGAATCGTTTAAAAATGAACTATCTTCCAATTTCTTCATGTAAAAATTCAGCTAACATGATCTTGCAAAAGCAAGATGGTAGAAATAAATATTTGGTCTTTTAATTAATTTACCTGCTCAGGTTTTTTTAGTTGAAGCTTCTATCACAAAGTTAAGTGATAGCTTATTTGTTTAAGCTATTTTTATTTTGTTTTGACAAAGATCTGAACAGGAGCTTTTACAATAAACTTGTCTTTTTTTAAGTATTATGAGAAGAAACAGAAAGCACCTTAAAATAACTGGAATGATTCTGGACATCTCACTGCCTGGCATTTCCTTCTAAGTACAAAGTCACATGTTGCAATTTCATCTTTTTTATTGTTGCAAGGAATGAAAACTGTTGCGTTACAGTGTTCAGTTCAATTCACAGTTAACCAGTGTTCAAATAAATGATTAAAGAAAAATAATCCTGCCCCTGGATGACTTCACCTAGTTGGATGTTTACCTGAATGTACTAGTTCTCATTCTAATCATATCTCCTGCTAATCCTCAATATAATTCATTATGGGGCTCCTGCTCTATGACACCATTCTTGACAAACTCATCTCCTTCTCACAACTAATCTATGCTATGTACCTTATTAGGCTGAGATTTAAGCTTGGTTCACACAACATGATAATTTAAAAAGCATCTTTTGACTTAACATCTTGTGAGCCAATTCACAACTTTTATGCAGTAAACTACTATATAATTAAATTATGGCTTAGCATGAAATCAGTCCTTGAGTTATATTAAGTGGTCTTCAGAACTGAACAAAAATTTGAATTCAGGAATAATGAATAGCCTCACACTATTAAATTGCCCCATTTTGATAACTGAAATGGATCTTTTATTTTCAGGCATTTTTAGCTCTGGAAAAAATATGATTAAACCTACAGTCTGCCTTAGGAAAAATATGGCACTGATTGGCTGTTGCCTACAATATTATAAAGAAAGATCTGCAATTTTTAGAAACTTTTCTTTAATTTTTTTGCCACCAACAGCTCTCTTTCAATCTTCTCCATCATCCTAGTAAAGTTAGAGGTGGGTCACAAACATGTAACACTATCCTGCATCTCCATATATTACAATAATATTATCATACTATACCTTACTACACTAACTACATCACACACCACACCGCCATGTACATTTTGTGTTCTAAGGAAGGTTTCATCATGAACCCAAGCCACAGTTGGCTTTAATGTTAATGATCAGTTCCTAGTGAAACCTTCCTTGGGTAGCTTTAATGCAATTGTTTTTATGTAGTTGGTGTGGGAGGAGAAAGAAAAAATGAGAGAGAATGAAATTTCTGCTTCATATCCACCATCTTTTATCTTTCTTACCGATTTTATTATAATACCTTTGTTGGATTGTTGTGAACCCTTAGAATTGTTGAGAGATGACCAGCATATATACCCTCTCCCCAGTTTTCCCCAAGATTTCATAACCAAAAGGTGAAAACTAGTGGTGGTATTCACTGGTTCACACTGGTTCAGTAGAACTGGCAGCAACAATTTGACCTGGGTAATTCCCCGTCCGTTTGCCACCTGCTCTCCCTTAAGCGTGATGCATCACCCATTTTCCCCCTCCTTCAGAGCCCCTGGTCCTTAATCTCCTCATTTCTTCCCCTACAACCCCCTCTTTTGTCCATGGCTGCGACCTTTCTCCTGCAGCTGGCTTCCAGGGAAGGCAAGCCAAGGCTAAGACCTGCTGGGCTCCCTGCCAGACCATATCTTCCCCCACTTTGTTGCTAGGTTCCTGCAGCTGCTGCCTCTTTTTTGGTGCAAGAAGCCTCCCAGATGATGCCTCTTTGCCAGCCAGAACCAAGCTGGCTGGCTGGAGGGTTCTTGCACCGAAAACTACCAACCTCCGATTTTTGAACATGCCAAAAAAGAGCTTCACTCTGGCCATGCATGCACACCCCAGTGCAAAGAACAGGGCGGCTAATCCCAGCTACTGCTTCTTTGCCAGCTGGAACTGAGTCGGTAGCCATGCGGCATCTCTTAGCAGAAGGTCCTGGGATCTCACATGTGTGCACATGAGGCCGGGACCTTCTGTGAGTAGACAGCACATGGGCAAGTCTCTGTGGCACTGTGAGATGCATTGCACATGCTCTGTGTATGCTCGAGAAGGAGGAGAAGACCTGGGTGAACTTTTCTGCCTCCCTTCACTTCACTCCACCACTGCTCGGAAGGAAGCTGCTCCAGCCTGTCCCTTTAAAGTACTTTGATGCAGAAGGAGGGACCAAAAAGAGACAGGCAGGGTGCAGGAAATGCCTTCTGACTCCCAGCCTAGTCTCGCCATGTCCCCGTCCCCGCACCAAGAAGCCTCCAGCCACCACCTCTTTACTGGCAGGAGAATCATCCAGCCCTCACTCCCACCTCAGTTCCAGCCAGTAAAGTGGCAAAAAGATGCAGTGGCTGTAGGGTTCTTGCAGTGAAAATTACCGACCTCCAGCTTTGCTTTGCTTCTCCAATGCACCATGGCAGCCATGTTCTAGGTGCCAGTCAAACAGGTCCACTCCATTGAGCCCGCTGTGCTGGAGACACTTGCCCAAGCAAGTCTGAGTGGAACAGTGCAGCAGGCCATAGGGTGATTCTGCATGGCCAGCATCTAGAATGCGGTGGCAGCACATTGGAGAAGCAGAGCAAAGCCTCAGATTGGCAGCTGTAGTTTTCTTGCAGCAAAAATTATAGACCTTCGACTTGCTTAGGCAAGTCCCTCTGGTGCAGCGGGCTCAATTGAGTGGACCTGCATGGCTGGCGCCTAGAACATGGCTGCTGCGGCTCATTGGAGAAGTGGAGCAAAGCCAGAGGTCGGTAATTTTCACTGCAAGAACCCTACAGCCAGGGTGTCTTTTTTTCAGTGTGGCTGGGGTCCAACCGCACCGAAAAAAACACATGGCAGCTGCAGGCATCTTGTGACAAGGATGAGAAGTGGGCTGGCAGAGAGCCCAGCAACAACAATGGCTCAGCCCTGGCTTGCCTTCCCTGGCAGCCTGCCACAGGAGGAAGGTAAAATCATGGGCATGGGATGATGAAAGAGGCAGTCATGGGTGTCAGAGTATTCATTTACTGGCAGAGACATAGTTAACAGAGTCAGTGAGTAGGCATGGTAACAGTCCAGTCAATGGGAGCTGACCTAGAAAGTGAAACTGGAGGCTCTCTCTGTTTTGCTTGTGTCTGTTGAAGTTACTTGCAACATGCTTCTGTTTGGGTTTGCTCAATGTTGGAGAAATCTACAACTGGTTTGTAAAATTTACTTATTATGTTTATAAAGATGTTAAATGAAGCATCAGCCATCTGTGTTTATTTTTCTGGCACTGAATTAGCGCTGCAAAACTCTGAATAGGTTATGGGCCCAGAAGGCAAGAAAACGACTGAATTGTAATTAAAGCTGAGAGACTGCCTGTGTTAAAAGTAAGAAACAAGGCAAAGAGGCTTTGCAGGATGACTGAAAAAAATAAAAAAAACTCTCTACCCTTTTGGGTCAGAAGAACTATATTATTTGGGCTGCAAAGATGAAATGTTTCCTGAAGTCGAAAGAGCTTTGGAATATTGTTGAAAATCCACCCAGGCATCATTGAATGCTGCAGATCAGAAGCTGCATGTTAGCACATTTGCTTATATCACCTTAAGTTTAGAAGATGATCAGTTTATCAATGTAGCTGATTTAAAGACTGAAAAGGAAGTCTGGGATAAATTGAGGACTGTTCATGTGAGTGTATCTGAATGCAACATCGTAGAATTATCAAGAAAGTTGTATAGAGTTCGTTTGCAGCCAGGAGATTCAGTGGAAGAGCATTTTGTTCATGTGGAATTAGAACAGCATGAGATGAGGATTCTGGAATCTCAAAAAGTACTACTATTTTTGAATAGCCTAGATGAAACTTGGGACATTGTGTCTGCAATGTTTGAATGCAAACCAGAGCAGGAACTGAGTTTGGAAGCTCTGAAAGCATGTCTGATAGCTGAAGAACAGAAACACCATGATAGAAAAAGGCTCAAGGAAGACAAATTTCTGAGGAGGGGGCCTAAGAGGAGCAATGGAAATATCCACAGCCAGGCTGTCTGCAGAGAGCAGCACAAAAATGAGAGCCTCGAAGTATTCAGAGAAGAGAAGAGCAGTAGAAGATATCAGACTACAGCTAAGTAGAAAGCCCAACAACAGAAACGAAGTTTCATCTGTGGTGACACTACTCATTTAAAGACAGGCTGTTTGCTGCAAGAAAGTCAAGTTGATGGACAAATTGCTGTTGCAAAAGCCAGCAATAGTCATGGAAGAAATCAATGGCTTATTGACAGTGGGGCTAGCCAAATGATTATTAATAATGCTAAATTGTTTTACAGGATGGATGCAGCTGCAAGAGACACAGTAGCCTTGGCAAATGTCAAGAAGGCTAAAGTCATTGGAAAAGGCAGTGTGCAAATTTCATATTTGGAAACAAGCTTTAATAATGTTTTATGTGTGCCAGAAATGGAACATAATTTGCTGAGTGTCCCTAGTTTAGACAAGCAAGGATTTGAGACCACATTTGTAAATGAGCAGTGTCTTATAAAGAAAAATGGAATTGTATGTGCAAAGGGCATAAAGCATGAAAACCTTTATATGTTACAGAGACAGAAAGTTCAATGTGCATAAACATTTGGCAATGTTGCAAAACATGATTCATGTGTTCACCTTTTGCACAGAAAGCTTGGTCATTCCAGCTTCCAAGTCGTTCAAAAGATGGACCAGTATGCAGAAGGATTGTGCATAAAGAAATGTA
Source organism: Pseudonaja textilis (assembly GCF_900518735.1). The sequence goes on from NW_020769326.1 coordinate 3,934,090, forward strand.
AGGCATATTTGGATTGTGCAGTATGCAAAACATCAAAGTCCAAGGCATTCCCAGTAAGCAAGAGTAGCACAAGGCAGACAACAAGAGCTCTAGAGCTGGTACATGCAGATTTAATGGGCCAAGGCAAGCCATTTTGGGAGGAGCTAAGTATGTGCTGGTCATTGTAGATGACTGTAGTAGATTTGGGTTCTGCTATTTACTAAAGAGTAAAACAGAGGTGCTACAGAAATTTAAGCAGTGGGTAAGCTTTGTAGAAAGAAGGTATAAACAACACATAAGTCAGTTGCAAACTGACAGAGGTTCAGAATTCATGTCAACAAGTTTTCAACAGTGGTTGACACAGTTAGGAATAAAACACAGATGCACAAATCCTTACACAGCAGTTGAGACTGGTGTTGCTGAGAGACGGAATGGAGTCTTGCAAACCATGAAGGACTCACTGCTACAGGATGCTGGTCTAAGCAGATCATATTGGGGTGAAGCCATATTGACTGCTAATTATTTAGTTAATAGGTTGTGGAGTTCCTCCATTAATGATACTCCATATGCAGTGCTATATGAGAGAAAACCATCTCTAGCACATTTAAGGGTGTTTGGAAGCAATGTGTGGGCGCATGTTCAAAAGCAATTAGGAAAAAAAGGGCAACCAAAGGCTAGAAAGCTCAGGTTTGTGGGCTATGAGCCAGGCTCAAAAAGTTATCATTTTAGCGACGGGAGCAAAAGAATAGTGTTTTCAAGGCCTGCAAGCTTTGCAGAGCAAAATTGGTACAGAATTGATGCAAATTTGTGGAATGATTTACTTAGTGATGGTGATCCACTTAGTGACAGTAACTCACTTAGTGATCATGTCAGCGTTCAGGGTGGAGAAGCTGAACAAGATATGAAGCAAGAGAGGGTTGACACACAGGAGCAGTAAATACCACACGGGTCAGAGCAATGGAACAAGGGGATTCCACTTGACAGGTATTCTGCTAGTAAAGTTAAAGTGTGTAATGTATGTTTTGAGCCAAGGAACTACAAAGGAGTATTGGCATTACCTAAAACTGAACAAGTAAACTGGAAAGAAGTCATGGACAAGGAAATGAAATCCATGGGAGAACACATATATGTGTTCACATCTATGACTTTGCCACAGGGTTGCAAAACTGTAGGATGCAAGTGGGTATACAAGAAAAAGGTACTACCCAATAATGAAGTACAATATAAAACAAGGTTAGTGGCACTTGGGTTTTCACAGATGAAAAATGTGCACTATGATGAGGTATTCACGCCAACTGTAGAGTGAGAACATCAGGCTGGCTCTAGCATTGGCAGGAGCACATAGCCATAAAATCTGGCATTTTGACATAACCACTGCATTTCTCAATTGAAAATTAGAGGAAGAATTTTACATGGTTCCAGCACCAGGGTATGAAAGTAAAAAGCCTAACACAGTATATAAATTGAACAAGGCCATTTATGGGCTGAAGCAGTCGTCCAGGAATTGGAATATCTGTTTAGATACTGCATTGAAGGATCTTGGGTTCAAGAGGTGCAAGCAAGGATGGGATTCAAATTTCTTAACAACTGGTTCTGTGGGTGTGGCCTAATTTGTGGGTGTGGCTTGGTAGTCATGTGACTGGGTGGGCATGGCTTGCTGGCTGGGCATGGCTAGGTGGTCATGTGACTGATTGGGCATGGCTAGGTGGTCATATGACTGGGGCGGGTGTGGCTAGGTGGCCATGTGACTAGGGTGGGCATAGCTAGGTGGCCATGTGATTGGCAAGCCAAATATAAGTGCTTCTTGCTTAATGGCCAGTTGCTTAGCAAGTGTTCTAATTTATGATTGACCTCCCCAGTGCTACTTGACCTGTTTTTGGTGCTTTGACAGCCATACACACACACACACACACACACACACACACACACACACACACACACACACACACACTTATGACCAGTTACAACATCCCACACAGTTTTGTGACTGAGGTTTTCTATGTTCTTTACCAGTTTCCAAGGCCTGGGGAGCCCTGGAGAGGGACTGGGAGGCCCGGCAAGCTACGGGGAGGGCAGGATGAGGCCCAGGCAGCTACGAGGAGGGCAGGACAAGGCCCAGGCAGCTACGACTTATCAGCATTCCAGGGAAGATCCATTCCTGTCAGTAACTCCAAGACACACGCCATCTCAAAGCACTTTTATTAGAACAGTACCCGGCACACACTGGGGAAATCCGGAACAAAATCTTCCCAGCTTCCCCACAAAGTCCCAAGATACAACCCATTCCCTTTTTTCTTTTTCTTTTTTTAATAAAAGTTTTATTTAAGTTTTCACAAAACATACAAATACAAATAAAATATCTTTTTTGAGAACAGCGTGGCCCTGGGTTATCACTTCTCCATACAGACATAAACTCAATACATATTTATCTTATACATTCTAATCTATATCTTATAACTATTTTCGCATTTTTTTCAATAGCTTTTCCCTTTCTTTACTTCCTATAGCCTTATTTTAAATTAATCTCATTCCTTTGTTAATTCAATTACATATCTTTTTCTAATTTTTAAAATCTTTCTAATCAATTTTTTTATACTTTTGTCTGTCCTGTTTACAATTTCATATTATCTTTTCTCATAAAACAAATTTTCCCCTGTAATTACTAGACTGGAGTGTAAGACCTTTGTATCTTTTTTCAAATCTTATTTAAAAATTTAAGTTACACCTTTACAGTTATAACATTCATTTTCTAACCTCTATTTTATAACACATACCTATTTTCAATCGAATTCTGCTTGGTACATTCCCTTAAAATACACACTAAATTCTTAAAAGAAAAAAGTATATATATACATATATATATGTATATATATATGTGTGGGGTGTGTGTGTGTGTGTGTGGGTGTATGTATAACAACAGTAAATGGAATAATTATTCTATTCAAATACAGCTCTGCCATTAATATAATAACAATCTTTTACATTTCTATTTCTTTTAACAAACATTACCTAGTAATATCAGTTTTTCACTTTAATCATCTATATTTCATATTTTACTTATTACTATCTTTAAATAAAAAACCAAACAATAGTTATTAACAATAGTCAATAAAGTTATTATTCTTATTCAAGTTCATCTTGTCAAGTGATAAAAATCTTCCATGTTTCTTTTCAGTTTTTTTAAACATTCTTTTTAAATCATTGAGAGCCTTATTCTCTTTACAAATATTCCACTACACATCAATAGAAATGTTTTCTATCACTTTAATCATCTAACATATTTTCTAACCCTTTTCTATTTCTAATATAACAATGCTATCCCATGCACCCTTGCAGAATCCACTCCTTAAGTAAAATTTTAACCATTGTCTCTGTGTCTTTTAAATAGGTTTATACCTTTAATTCTTGTACGGTTTTCCTGTACCTCTATATCTTGTTTCTGTCTTTTGTAGCTTCTTTTCCTTTCCCTCTTCCCTCTCTTCTTCTCCCTCCCCTTTTTATTCCCTTTTCTATCTGATTCTCCCTTCTGTAATCCTCCCTTCTGCTTCTTCCTGATATTATGATTACTTTTCAAATTACTCTTTTCTTTGGTTGTTGCTTCAGTGCTTAAGTTTTTAACTCCCTTCCCCCTCTTTCCCTTTTTTACCCCGCTTAAAATTGCTTGATCATTAAAGATGGCTTCTTTGTTGTCCCGCCCTTCTTGTTCTGCCAGCATTTCTTGTTGTTTTTCATAGTTCAAGATCTCCATTTCTAAAAATTGAAATATGAAGCCAAAAGATCCTCTTCTGTTTTGTGCTTCTTTTTGTTCTTTAACTCTCATTTTTAACTCTTCAAGGAGTGATGCCATTTTAAAAAATTTTAAACAACCCCCAATTGATTTTATTTTATTTCATTAGGATCCTCCATCCAAAGTTCCAGGGATCATCCAAAAATCCAAAACTGTTTCTTGCTTCTTTTCTCACTTTCTCTTTCCAGGGGCTTTGTTATCTTGTAACAAAGTTTCAGCTACAATGTATCTTTTGCAAGCCTTGTTAAAATTCTACTATCAATTTTTTTAAGTTCCAGGTGGTCTCCTCCACTGTCCAGATTCCACCCTCTTTTTTCCTTTTTCCCTCTGCTGCTTTCTTTCTTTTTTTTAAAAGAAAGTTTTTAAATTATCCAAAAGTCTTTTTCCCTTTGACACTTTATTTTCAGCTAGAAATAACCTATTAATGTCAAAGTGGATTAGTATCAATTTCTTATTCAAATCTCTTCTTAATGTTCCAAGTCAGTTAAAACTGTTAGAGGAAAAAAGCAATTCCGTTTCCTTTCCCTTTCTCTTTTGCAGCTTAAAATCTTTTTAGGAATAGTATTAGTCTTTAAAATTCAGGTTCCAGGTACCTTAAATAGATGTTCTCCATTCAACCCGATCAGTCAAACTTTCTCCTTTAAACTTCCTCCTGCTCAATCTTATCTGGTTGGGTTTTTCTTTGAAGTGGCCATTTCTGACCACTGCTGCAACCACCTTTGGGAAAGGGAGTAATGGCCAGCTGAGGAGGAGAGGTGCAGCTCTTTTCAACCCCAATGATGGCTCCCCCTTCTTCATCACCTCTACGGGGTGGCTTCAGCCCCGAATCTGGGCAGCTCAGGACGCTCCAGTGGTGAGCACGGATCAAAACAGCGGATGATCATGTTTTCAGACCATCGCCAAAGAAACCCAAACCGAAAGTTCCCATTCCCTTTTTTCTTCATCACCAGATCACATGCACCAATCCCAAAGTAAGTTTTAATTCTTTCTGCACCACACTCTGTAACCTTGAACTATCAAAATAATATATTTTGTCTACTAAGAGCTAGTCAATTAACATCCCTCCCACTTTCTTCAACTATGTGGCAGCGATGAATTCCATAGCTGACAGGCATCCCCCTTGAAATATCCTTCTCCTATAAGAAAATAAGAAACAAAACACAACCAGGGGTTAATGCGTTGTCCTTAACCCCCTCTCCCCCCTCCAAGAGGACCCTTTGATTTGTGGGGGAATTCCTCATCGAATTGGTTAACCAATCTATCTGCATGTACATCCCAACTTTTTACCCAAGTAGCATCTGATATAGGGTAACCCTTCCATAAGGCCAAATATAGCAACTGTCCTCGGTGTAATCTAGAATTGAGGATTTTCTTGATTTCATAATGTGTCTCACCCTATACGATTAACGGTTTAGGGGGAACGATTGGTATTGGTCTTGTCATTGATGTAGCAGCTGGTTTTAATAACCTGCTATGGAACACTGGGTGAATTTTTCCCAATAGCTGGGGAAGACTTAATTGGACTGTGACTTGATTGATTATTTTCAAAATTGGGAATGGACCTAAGAATTTAGGCACCAACTTCTTACTATGAAATTTCAATCTAAGATATTTGGTTGACAAATATACTTTGCCTCCTACTTTAAATGATGGTTGGAGAGATCTGTGTTTGTCCACCTGCTTTTTGTAATGCTTTGCAGCTTCAGACAAAGCTTTCTTTGTATCTTCCCAACTTTTTTTTAATGAGTTCATCCATTCTGTTACAGACATGGATGTAGGAGGTTCTCTAGGTAATTCTGGCATAGGGACAAATTCCATGCAAGTGTTGATTTGGAATGGAGTCAACCCTGTGCTGCTATGTACTGCATTATTATAAGCAACCTCTGCAAATGATAATAATTCAGCCCAGTTTTCTTGTTGATAATTTACTTAGCATCTAATGTATTGTTCTACTATGACATTAGCTCTTTCCGCTGCTCCATTGCAGGCCAGATGGAATGCTGAGGATAATCCTTGGGATGACCCAATAGACTTTAAAAACTCCCTCCAGAACTTAGCGGTAAATTGTACCCCTCTGTCTGATATTATTCTACGAGGTACTCTGTGTAGCCTATAGATATGCTTCACAAACAGTTTTGCAAGCTTTTTTGCAGATGGAAGTCCTTTATAGGCTGTAACGTAGGCCTGCTTGGATAATAAGTCAATAACAGTCCAAATGATTGTATTCCCTCCACTCTCCGGTAATTCTATGATAAAGTCTATTGCGATTTCTTCCCATGGCTGTGTTGGTTCAGCTACTTGTTGGAGGAGGCCAGAGGTTTTTCCAGTTCTGTGTTTCATCATGGCACAAATTAAGCAGCTTTTTACATAGTCGTTGACATCAGGTTTCATTTTTGGCCACCAGAACTGTCTTCTAAATATAGGGTTTTTAAGAACTTGAAGTATCCCCCCAGCCATGAGTCATGGCTACACTTTAGTACCATTAATATTAGGTTTGCAGGTACATAAAGTTTAGTTCCTTTCCAAGCCAGTCCCTCATTCATTGTTAATTCAGTTTGATTCTCCACAAACCAGGGATTGGTCAATAGGGCTGCTTTCAACTCTGTGGTCAGTTTGTCTTCCAGGTGTTTGGGATTGCAGTAGGCTTGGTCTTGAGTGGTAACTTGGCCTGCCGATTGAGCTTCTGATATCAAAGCCTGCACTAATTCCTCTCAGTGACTGTCAAATTGGGGTTTCCTGGACAAGGCGTCCATCAATATGTTTTTCCCTCCGGGGATATGTTTCATGTTGAACTTGAACTGTTTGGAGTATTCAGCCCAGCAGACTTGTTTAGGTGATAGCTTCCAAGATGTCTTTAGAGCCTCGAGGTTCTTGTGATCAGTCTACACCTCAAACGGCTCTTTCACCCCTTCTAGGAAATTGCCTCCAAGTCAACAAAGCCCAGTGTACTGCACATGCTTCTTTCTCCCAGACCACTCATCTTCACTCTATGTCCATTAGCTTTTTGGACACATAAGCACGAGGCATCAGTCGGTTCTGAGAGTCCTTTTGTAGCAGAACGGTCGCTACTGCCACATCACTAGCATCAGCTTGGACTATAAAAGGTCTGGTCGGGTCTGGGTACTGGAGAATGGGCTCAGCTGTAAAGAGGCATTTTGAGGTTTCAAAAGCCTTCTGACGTCCATCTTCCAAGTAAGGGGTTGGCTGGGCTTCAGTTTGGTGGGTGAAGGGCCTGTTTTTAATAACTCTGTCAAAGGGAGGGCAACCTCAGCAAAAGAAGGAATGAATTGTCTATTGAAATTGGCAAAACCCAAAAAGCTGTGAAGTTGCTTTCGTGTTTTGTGGGGTTGCCAGTCCAGCATGGCTTTCACTTTTCCAGGGTGCATCTCAATTCCCTGGTTGGATATTCAATAGCCTAAGTAATCCAGCGACTCCTTGTGGAATTCGCATTTTGACAGTTTTACATATAACTTGGCAACCAAAAGTTTTTTCGGGACTTGTCTGACTAATTTAACATGTTCCTTGATGGTTTCACTGAATATAAGGATGTCAGTTGGGTAGATGAGGACCCCCTGGTACAGGTGCAGATGTAACACTTCATTGATGAGTTGCATAAATACTGTGGGGGGCCCATGAAGTCTGAAAGGCATGACTCGGAATTGGAAACTACCCAAAGGGCAGTTAAAGGCTGTTTTCTATTCGTCTCCTCTTTTATGTGGACTCGGTAGTAAGCTTCTCTCAGATCTAGCTTAGTGAGGACCTTGCCTTTTGATAGGTGGTTTAATATAATTATTAATAATTAATATTTATTAATAATAATTAATAATAGTTTCCAATATAACAAACCTTCTGATGATCAATCTAATTGGCTTACTTCTGCAAGAATGGGACTTTGTTCCTATAGAAAAGAAGTGGTTATGGGCACATCACACAGCTGATGATGCTCGTGTTAAACACAAGAAAACTGTAACTCAGGATGCTAATAGAAAAGCAATTTGGCAGTACTTTAAATAAGTTTTATTGTTTTTTTTGTAAAATTTTGTTATGTAATAGTTTTTGATTAATATTTTATAATGTTGTAACAATATACTTTTGTGTACCTTTATTATTTAAGCATTACAGACATGATATAATAAACTACCTTTTCTTTTGGTATATCTTTTTTTAATACTTAAAGTCATTAGGGAAGAGAAGTGACATTGAGTTGGCCTCTCCCAGCCCTCTGGAGGCCTCCCCATAGTTCTCTGGGCCTCGTCCTGTCCTCCCCCTAGCTCCCCAGGCCCCATCTTGCCCTCCTCATAGCTTCCCGAGCCTCACCCTGCCCTCCTCGTAGTGGCCCAGGCCTTACCCTCCTCATAGCTACCCGGGCCTCACCCTGCCCTCCTCGAAGCTGCCCAGGCCTCGCCCTGCCCTCCTCGTAGCTGCCCGGGCCTCGCCCTGCCCTCCTCATAGCTGTCCGGACCTCATCCTGCCCTCCTCATAGCTGCCAGGGCCTTGTCCTGCCTCCTCACGTCAGCTATGGAATTCATCGCTGCCACATAGTTGAAGAAAGTGGAAGGGGTGATGTTAATTGAGTAGCTCTTAGTAGATAAAATATATTATTTTGATAGTTCAAGGTTACAGACTGTGGTGCAGAAAGAGTTAAAACTTACTTTGGGATTGGTACACATGATCTGGTGATGAAGAAAAAGGGGGATGGGTTGTATCTTGGGAAGCCAGGAAGATTTAGTTCCGGATTTACCCAGTGTGTGCCAGGTACGGATTTACCCAGTGTGTGCCAGCTATCAGGGGTGCTGAACCCCAGGATTTGTTCCAACAATGGATCAATCCAAAGAATCAGCCAACATGGGAGGTGAGGCAGAAGGGCATGGGGTGGGGGGGCACTGGAAGATTAATTGAATCCCCCAGCCCCTCTTTGGAGGAGTTAAGGCATGCAGAAGAGAGGCATGATTTAGGAGCCTGGCCCAAAGAAACAGATTCCTGGAGAAGTTGTCAGACAGGACCGGAGAAAAAGCTGCCTGGAATATTCATCCCATCAAGCCTTTTACATACTGCAAAGGAGGCATATTGGAGGTATGGAGCTCCAATTATATCGAAAGGCCAACAATTATATCAGAAGGCCAAGCCTTTGACAATGTGAGTAGACGATTTATTTTACTGCAATTGATAGAAGTGGGCTTTGGTAAGAAATTTATCCAAGCCGTTGAAACAATATACCATGAACAAACTGCAAAGGTGATGGTGAATGGAGAATTAACAGAATCCATAGATATAAGAAAAGGGATAAGGTAAGGCTGTCCATTGTCGCCTCTGCTGTTTGTGTTAAAATTGGAAGTCTTGAATAGGAATATCAGAGAAGAAAAAGAAATAAAAGGAATGAAAATTAAAAAGGAAGAGTATAAATTGCAAGCTTTTGCAGATGACCTGGTATTTATATTAGAAGACCCATTGAAAACAGCACCCAAAGTAATAGAAAAAATAGAAGAATAAGGAAAAGTAGCAGGTTTGAGAATAAACAAAGACAAAACAAAGACATTAACAAAAAAGTATGTTAGCAGACGAAAGAACAACGAAAGAAAGAGTTGGAAGAAATTTTTTAAATGCAGGTTACGAACAAGGTTAAATATTTAGGGATTCATATTACACCAAGATGTAGTACGCTGAAGGAAGATAACTATGTTAAACTCAAACAGCAGATTGCGACAGATTTGATGAAATAGGAAAAATTGCAACTATCATTGATTGGGAGAATATCCACAATTAAGATGAATGTATTGCCTAGAGTTTTATATTTATTCCAGACAATTCCTATTTGATTAGGGAAAGAGTTTTTTGAAGATTTAAATAGAATTGTGTTGAAATATATTTGGCAGGGTAAAAAAGCAAGAATAAAATTAAAAGTGTTACAAGATGCAAGAATAAGAGGAAGATTTGCCTTGCCCAATTGGGAGCTATATTACCAGGCGACAAGTTTGATGTGGGTAAAGGAATGGATAACACTAAGGAACAATAGATTACTGAGTTTAGAAGGCCATGACTTGCTGCTGGAATGGCATGCCTTTCTCTGGTATAAGGGAACTAAAACACACGGGTATTTCAGAAGACATTATATTCGTGAGGCATTGTTTTTGAACTGGGAGAAGATAAAAAGACAATATTACTTAAACATTCCAACATGGATATCAACTATTGAAGCTTTTTCTTATCCAATAATATATAAGAAGGAACAAACAGTTAGATATGGAGAGATATTAAATGAAAAGGGTGAACTTAAATCTATGCAAGTGTTGGAAAAACAAGGTGTAAAAATGAATTGGTTTTCATATTTGCAAATACAGTCTAGGTTTGATAAAGACTCTAAAGCAGAAGGTATTTACGACAAGTTGACTGATTTAGATAAAATTCTGATGGGTACTGATGAAAAGGTAATTAAAAAACTTTATGGATATCTATTAGAATTTAAATTGGAGGAGGAGCAAGTCAAAGAAATGATGATTGCTTGGGGGGGAAATTTTGGATATGGGATTGATTTAGAAAAATGGCAAAAATTGTGATCTCAAAATTATAAAATGACAATGTCAACTGCATATAAAGAAAATTTGTATGAGATGTTTTACAGGTGGCACCTATCCCCAATGAGACTTGAGAGAATAAATCGGATAATGATGCTTCCGGTTTACAAAGCTTCGGCGGCAGATTGTTTCCTAAGAAGACTGGAAAGCAGCGGAAGAAAATTGAAAGGGAGTTATTTTTTCTCACTCTCCCTCCCTATGGAAATAGCTGATGGATATCAGAAAAACCTGCTTGGGCACAGAAGGTAATTGAACTTGAAATTTAAAGTCAAGGGGATAAAGGATTTCTGAACATTGGAATTAAAAACTAAAACCTTTTTTGCTATAAGTGGGAGGGAAGAGGTAAAGAACTTATTTTAAGATTGTACTGAAGGAGACTGCTTGGAGTTTATAAGATCAGAAATAAATGGCAATAAGACTTCTAAAAAATTACTTTGGAACTGTGTAATAGAACTCTACCCCAGGAAGAGAAAATATAAAAAGAAGAAAGTGCTAAATGAAACAATTTGTTCTGATTTGGATTGCTTTGTGACCTTGGGATTTTTGGGAACTAAGATTAAAAACATTTGGGTTGTTCTTAAGAAGAAAAAAAAATGGCATTATCTGTTGAAGACTTACAAATGGAATTTCAAAAGCTAAAAGAAGAGGAACAAGAAGGCAAAGGCTCTTCTGGATCTATTTTTCACTTTTTAGAAATGGCAATTTCTACCTATCAGAAATACAACAACAAGAAGGCTGGGATGAAGGAGAAGAAGCCATCTTTAATGGACAGACAATCTTACTTGAGGAAGAAAAGAGAAAGGGGGGAAAGAAAATGGAGAATTCAGAACTTAAAAAAGCAACCAAGAAAGGGAAAAATAAGATCAAAAATCGATACAATGTCAGAAAGCAACAGAAAAGAGAAATACAACAGAGAGGGAAGATTAAGCGAGTGGAGTCTGAGAGATGGGGAGGCAAAAAGGCTAGAATTAACAAGAAAGGAAGGGAAAAGGGAAAGAGAAGTCATAAAGGTTTAAAACAAGATGTTAAAAAACAGGGTTTTTTTTAGAGACAAAGGGTAAATTATAATTTAAAAAATGATTCTGCAAAAGTACATAAGATTGTATTGTAGATATTAATATTTGAAATCGAGTTAGAAAACTGAAATATTATATGAGTTAATAATGCATTAAAGGGAATGTATAAAAATGTTTAAGATTTAACAATAGAGTTTAACTTTCTATGGAATATTGATTTTACTATCTTATAAACTTAATTCTCTTTTTATTATTATTATTATTCTAAAATGTAATACTTAGAATGTACTAAGCAGAATCAGTATGGAAAGTATGTATTATTTTAAGTGTTAAATTTAGGGGAAAGATAAAAAGTTGTCATACTTCAACCAGTGATTACAGGAGAAGTATTGTATTAGAAAGAAAAGATAAATAGATAATTGAAAGAGAACAGACAAAAGATGCAAGTATAATTATCTAAACTGAGATGAAATAAATAAAATAGAATTAAGAGAGTGAATGAAGAGAGAAAATATATAGAAAATATAGAATGTTAAATAAGATATGAAATAGTATATTAAGTGAGCATGAATTTGATTTATGTCTGTACAAAAAGATGTAACCTGGGGTAAGCCGCTTTCCAAAAAGAAGTTTTATGTATTTATGTTTTGTGTTTTGTTTGTCTATGTTTGAATTAATAAAACGTTAGAAGAATGTTGGAAGAGAATAACGAAATTGTAAATAAGACAGATGGATACAACGAATATATACAATTCAAGGCAAAAGAAATATAATTGAATAGAAGGAAAGATAAGATAAATATACATATTAAACTGTGCTTGTATGGAAATGTGATAATTTGGAATTATCCTGTCTTTAAATAAGATGTTTTATTTTTTTTCAGAAAAGATGTCCTATGTTATTATATTCTACGTTTTGTTTGTTTGTGTATTGTTTTTAAAAAATTAATAAAATTTGTTTTTTAAAAAAAAGAATAAATCGGATAAATCTGGAAATGTCATCAGATACCTGGTTCATATTACCATATGTGGTGGACATGTTCGGACTTGAATAAATATTGGACTAAAATCCACACATGGTTGGAAAAAAAAGATAAAACAACATATAGACTTTAAACCAGAGATCCTTTTATTAGGAGTCATACTGGACACATATAATAAAGAATTGAAATATTTGATTGTAAATGTTTTAACAGCTGCTAGAATTGTATTTGCGAAGAACTGGAAAAATGACAAAATACCTATGCAGGAGGAAGTTATCAAAAAAAATATGGACTGTGCTGAAATGAGTAAACTGACATTTGAAATTAGAGAACAAGAAGACAAGCAATTTTATATGATATGGGATTTGTTTTATCAATGGTTGAATAAAAAGGCATGGTAATGTAATAGACTAGATAATTTTGTGATAGAAATTTAATAGACTGATATAAAACATAATATAGATATATATAAAACCACTGGTTGGATGTATAACACAAATTTTAAGATAAAACTTGGAACATCTCATATAAAATGATGGAATAAATAGTTTAGTCATGGATGATTAATAACTGATAAATATATAAGCATATGTTAGTTCGACAATGTGAAGACTGATATAAATTGTGAGTAAATGACTACAAAAGGATAGCACAAAAGATATGTATCCAACTGACACACTGTATGTATATAAAATGGAAGATGGTTTTATGTTTTTATGTTTTGTATGTGTATGTTTGTTTTTTAAAAAATTTTTTTAAAAATAATAATTTTTAACCAGTACTGCAGTGGCAGGATTTGCAGGAGGAGGTAGGCAACCGACGAGACTTTCTGCCTTTGTTTCCCCACTCACCAATTGGTGGTGGAAGGCAAGGCAGCAACAATGTCATAGGCGAGGGAAGATGGCAGCGGGCAATGCAGGCAGCATCGGCGAGGGTGGCTGGGTGGCTCAGGAGTTGGCACTCAACTAGGGCTGGCGAGGGCAGGTAGGCGACCGGGTTTTGCTTGTAGGTCTCACTCATCGATCCGTGTCTTTGGTAATAGCAGCTAAGGGAGGCAATCTGGACAAAGCAGGCAGTCCGGGCAAGGCAGGCAGGAAAGCCTGGGAGGCAGGACAGGCAAGGCAGTTCTAGGCAGGCCGGGCAAGGCAGGAGCCTAGGAGGCAGGCCGGGCAAGCGAGGGTGGCTAGTGGCAGTGGTGGCCGGGGCTTGCTTGTAGCTCTGTCACTGATACATGTTTTCGTTAATGGCGGCCGGGAGAAGCAGTTCAGGCAAGGAAGGCAGGCAGGCCTGGAAGGCAGGCTGGGCAAGGCAGGGCCTGAGAGGTAGACTGGGTGGGCGAGGGCGGCTAGAGGTGGTGGTGGCCGGGGCTTGCGGCTTGTCCTCACTCACCCAGATGAAGCAGGGCAGCAGAAAGCAGGCAGCGATGGCTGACTGGCTGGCTGGCTGGCTGGCTGGCTGGGCTGTTGCTGCTGTTGCTGCTGGGAGCAATGGTGCCAGGCAGGAAAATGTCGGAAGCGTAACGCACATGTAATTGTAAACCTGGGTGGACAATGGAGCTGAAGGCCCTTTCTGATCAGGAAGAATGGGTCAAGGAACCACTGGCAGATGACTGACTGAAACAGTACATAAATTGTCTCATGAAGGAAGCCCTGGAGGGCTTCAATGTGCGGGATGAACCAGGTCGCCAACGAAGGAGAGTGAGTGAACCAGAAATTGAGAGAACCCAAGTCATCACCCCTGATCCAGCTGAGAATGATCGAGCAATGGAACAAGCTGGAGGACCAGCAGCAGTGCCAGGTACCCGACTCCTTGCCGTTCCAAAGCAGGGGATTAACCCTGACCAACCCAGAGACATATAACTGCAGTGAAAGATCCCACCCTTGGGGGTGAAATTTGATGGGGACCCCCCAGAAACTGGGATTCTTCCTGGCACAAGTCTTCACCTCTATGCAAGAATATGGGCAGAACTTCCCCACCCAGGGGGCTGAGTGTGAGTCATCAACCTGGCTCTAGAAGGAGCAGTTGCCAGATGGATGGTAACCTTCCACAACGTTAATGACCCAGAGCTGAGGAACCTCGATCGATTCATGACAGCCCTACACCACCACTTTGAAGACTCCCTTGCCAATTGAAAAGCCATGACTGCGTTAGGATTGTAAAGCAAGGCCGCCGCCCTATGGTTAAATACACTGAGGAATTTTGTGACCTGGCCAGCTGAGTCGACTGGCCAGAATATATCCTAGTCTGTTGGTTTAAGGATGGACTCAATGACGACCTGTATACTGCCTGCCTGGCCTGTGGGGCTCCAAACCTTCTGCATGAATGGTGCAGAGGAGGCAGAAATAGACATGACCCATAACCAGTACTTCAGTGGCAGGATTTGGAGAAGATCCCCACCCCTGGGGAAGTGGGAGTTTTTCAAACCCCAAACCACCATGTCTCCAAGATCATCTGACTCTTTTAAGTGAGGAAAGGAGGGGCACCCTACAGCAGAATGCCGTTCAAAAACCCCTGCCAGAAAACCAGACCCCCCATCGATGGGGAACCCTAGAAAATCCAAACCCCAAGGAAAAGAAACTGCTCTGAGAAGCTGAGAAGCCATGAGGTTTCAGCCACCCCAAACCCAGAGGAAGAACCCCCAACATCTCAAGGAGCCCTGAGCCAATCTGAAAGTGATCCAGAAGTTGACCCACTGGTAAGTGACCCAATTGAACCACTCACTCTACCCCAAGACTGTTTATCCCCAGCCGAGGGAAGGGGAAGGAAGTAGTGGCATTACTGGATTCAGATTGCACCCGGGGCCTAATTAATCCCACCCTAGTAAGGAAACCTAAGGAAAATGGAAAACCCCATTGCCAATTAGATGGAACAATAGCCAGTTTTGCCACAGAACCATTGAAAATAAAACTGGGGAACCTTAGTGAGATGCTCGTGTTCATTGTAGCCCCAGGAATGGAAAGGCCACTAGTCCTAGGACTCACATGGCTACAGAAATGGAATCCAAAAATAAACTGGAAGAGAGGAACTGTACAGTTCCAGAAACATGTAGCGTTTGCAAACATCCCGGGGGTGGAAAGAAAGAAAAGAGAATAGAGAACCAGCCATGGCTGGCCAGCCGACTGAATCCATTAACATCCCCAAAGAGTAGCAGGATTTAGCCCAAGTATTTAGCAAGGAGGCTTCGATGAACTTCCATCTCATCATGCCACAGACTGTGTCATTAAAATTCTACCAGGGCTAAACTTCCAAAACCAAAAATGTATTGCATGCCCTCCAGAGAACTAAATGAACTCAGACCATTTATCAATAAAAATCTAAAAAGGAGTTTCACTGAACCTATCTGACCAAAAATAGCAGCCCCAGTATTATTCCACGAAAAGAAAGATGGCTCCTTATGCTTATGTGTGGATTTTTGGACCCTTAACTCTATTTCCATGGAGAGTATGTATCCACTCTCCCTCATGAAGGACATGCTAGCTCACTTCTGTAAAGGAAATTTTTTTTCAAAGTTAGATCTACGAGAGGCATACTACCGCATCAGAATAAGGGAGGGGAATGAGTGGAAGACTGCGTTTAATACCCCACTGGGATGCTACCAATTTAAATTGCTCCCTTTTGGACTACAAGGAGCACCTTCCGTATTTATGCAACTAATTAATGAGGTTTTCCATGATTTTTTGTACAAAGGGGTTCTAGTGTATCTCGATGACATTTTAATCTACACTGAAACAAAAGAAGAGCGCATAAAGTTACTCTGAGTGGTTCTCACAAAACTCCAAAATGCCAAACTATATGCAAAACTCTCTAAATGTGAGTTCTGCCAAAAAAAATTGATTACCTGGGATATAGAATATCCCATGAGGGAATAGAGAAGGACCCACAAAAAGTAAAAATTGTCATCAATTGGGAGCCACCCCATACTTGCAAACAACTGCAAACTTTCCTGGGTTTTGCAAACTTTTATCATCAGTTCATTCCAGCTTTTGCAAATATCAACCTCTCCATCACAAGCTTGGTAAAAATGAAAGGGGGAGAGAAGCCAAAGCCAAGGCAACCCCTTACCTGGATGATGGAATGCCAAGCAGCATTTGAAAAACTTAAACAGCTATTCTCACAGATCCAACCCCAAAACACCCAGACCCTGAACAACCATTTGTCATCTAAGCAGACGCTAGCTATGTAGAAGTTGGTGCAGTTCTACTCCAAAAGAATGAACATGGACAGTTGCAACCATGTGCTTATACTTCCAAGAAACTGACAGGAACTGAGCAAAGATGGGACATATGGGAGAAGGAGGCATATCCCAGATCTGTGTATCTGCCATTCTTTAATGAAAGAAGAAGAGGGGGAGTTGGTACAAGTAATCCTTTTTGATGTAACCTAAATATATTGTGTTGAATCTGTACAACTTGTACATGATATACAACTGGTGACTGGAGCTCAGATGCCTGGAAACTTGTCACCTCTTGGAGAGATAGCAAGAGAAGGGGCCACAAAAATTTCAACTTCGAAAGAAACTTCCTGGGAAGTTTTCTCAACTATATCCCCAGAAAAAAAAGGGGGGGGGAATTAACATGTTGCTTCTTTGTATTGACTAAATCCCCATTAGAATAAGGGGAGGGGTTCTAACTCCCTTTATCTATGCTGTATGCCTGGAGACATATTAGATCCTGCTTTGACTGGTACCTGGATAACTTCCTTTTCACATAACTTCCTTTTGAAGTACCCAGCTTTCAGAAGTTCATTCTTCTTGTTTGAAGGGGAGAGAATCTGGACCTTACAGATTATGCAAATGATGTAAAAACCAGAAAGTCCAATTCTGGGATTGTGATATTATTTGGAGGGACGTTAATTGGTTGGAAGTCCAGAAAGCAAACAACTGAAGCCATTTCTTCTGCAGAGGCAGAATTTATTGCTTTGAACTCTGTTCAGAGATAATTTGTTACAACTGTTACAGGATTTAAATATAAAGGTAATGGAGCCTTCTTAGTCTATGAAGACAACACTGCTTGCATTAAAATGGATACAGGTGATAGAGTAAAGGGTAGAAGCAAGCATGTGGATATTAAGTATTGTAATGTAAAAGAAGCCATCAAGTGTAAATTGATTAGCTTGCTTCATTATTCTTCAGAAGACAATTTGACCGACATAATGACCAAGCCATTGGGTGGAGTGCCATTCCATGGAAAGAATATAAAGTTAATTGCATTTATGTTATGAAGGGAGGAGTGTCAGAGTATTCATTTACTGGCAGAGACATAGTTAACAGAATCAGTGAGTAGGTGTGGTAACAGACCAGCCAATGGGAGCTGACCTTGAAAATGAAACTGGTAGCTCTGTTTTGCTGGTGTATGTTGAAGTTACTTGCAATATGTTTGAGTTTGCTCCATGTTGGAGAAATCTACAACTGGTTTGTAAAATTTACTTAATATGTTTATAAAAATGTTAAATGAAGCATCAGATGTTCTATCGCCAGAACAAAAGCAGACTCGAGACTGGAGTTGAATTCAGCTCTTTATTAACTGTCAGTAACTTCAACTAAAGTCGAGCCGCAGCAGCCCTTTTTATAGCGGCTGCTCACGGCTTGCTACCAATGGTATTTATTTAAACTTCCCGCCGCTTAGGCGGCCAATCGGAACTGTTGTTATCTACCAATCGCCAGTAATGGTATCTGTCCAATAGAAAATGCAGTATTACGAGTATGCAAACAAGTACACTACACCCCTCCCCTCTTGGTTTGGTCCAATGTTATGTGACGTAGTTGCATAAGTAGGTGGGGCTTTTGTGGGTCCTAGTTGACCTGTGCAGTTCAGTCTCTGCATTGACTTCAGTCGGTTCGGACAGGCTCGCCGTCTTTCCCGTTCTTCTCTCTGGAACCTCCTGGAAGGATGATTCAGCCCTGTCGCTCCCGCCGTGCCTTGTTTGTTTGGTCGGATGGGTGCTGTTGCTCCTATCTGACGTGTTCGGGCAGGTAGAGTCAGCTCGGCTGCTTCTTTCCTGGTTTTTCTTCAGCTCTCTTTTTTTGAATTCACCCAATGGTAAGTAGTTTTTATTTCTTTCTGGGTTTTCAGTTTCTGGTTGGAGGTTTGTTAATGGAGGGTTTTCCTTTCCTTTATTATTTAAAGGTTCCCACCCCTCTCTGGCTTTATTATTATTGTCTATCAGTTCTTGTGGATGTGTCTTTTCTATGTTCTGGGGTGTGTCGGTGTTCCGTTCGATGTATCGAGACCGTAGTTGATCGATGTGTCTTTTCCACGATATGCCGTTGGTTGTCTCTAGCCGGTACGATCACGGGCCTGTAATTTGTGTTATCGTGGCTGGTAGCCACAACGGTTCTCCAGTAAGATTTTTTGCGTATACCAGGTTACCTGGTATAAACGTGCGGTACTTACTGGAGGAGTCTGGTGGCTTTTCGGGGTTGTAGGTGGGGTGTAGTCTGTCCAAGTATGAGTGCAATTTTCTGCCCATAAGAAGTTCAGCTGGGCTCTTGTTTGTTGATGTGCACGGTGTTATATGTTGAATGGTGAGCATGGTGTTGATCTTGTCCTGCAGGTCGCCTCCTTCAAGTTTTTCTAATGCTTCTTTCATGTACCAAACCATGCGTTCCACCCTTCCGTTCGCCGCTGGGTGAGCTGGCGCTGTCAGAGCATGTTGTATTCCTTGTTCTGCAAGGAATTGTTCAAAAGCTAAAGCTGTGAACTGTGGGCCATTGTCCGATACTACTACATCTGGTAGACCATGAGTGGCAAAAAGTTTCTTAAGTTGTTTAGTGACGGCTTCAGTCGTTGTTGAACTCATGATGCAGACCTCTAACCAGTTCAAGTAGGCATCAACAATGATTAAATATGTATATCCCTTTGTGGGTCCGGCAAAGTCTATATGGATCCTTGACCAGGGGCCTTTGGGTGTCCCCCGGTCAAGGACCCGTGCTAAAGGAGGGGTAGGTCTGGACGACTGGCATTTATTACATGTTTTGACCCAGGTTTCAATGTCTTTGTCTATCCCTGGCCACCATACGTAGCTTCTGGCCAGGGACCTCATTTTTACCATGCCCGGGTGTCCTTCATGTAACATGTTCAGCACGTCTTCTTGCAATTTCCATGGAACAACAACCCTATCCCCCCACAATAGGCAGCCTTTCTCAATTGACAACTCAGTTTGCCGGTTTTTGAACGGTTTAAAAGTCTTGTTTTTTTCCGTTTTCTGGCCAGCCCCTCCCCACCCAGTTCAGGATTCGGGCCATCAGCGCATCTTTTGCTGTTTCCCTTGCAATGTCCGATGCGGTGATAGGCAAGTTCGATATCATTTCAATTTGCAGGGTGTGTGTGGTGGGAGCTGGGTCGTCGTCGTAGCCTGGTAGTGGTGAGCAGCTCAATGCGTCTGCATGGGGTATGGCTTTTCCTGGTCGGTAGATGAGCTTGTAATTTTAGGCTGCAAGAAATTCCAACCATCTTGTCATCCTTGGAGACAAGATGTTGGGGGTTGCCCTGTCTCCAGCCAGGATTCCTAGCAGTGGTTTGTGGTCAGTAATCAAAGAAAATGTCCTACCATAATGATATTCGTGAAAGCATTTTACCCCCGAGATAGTGGCCAAGGCTTCTCTATCCAGTTGGCTGTAGTTTCTTTCAATCTTGGACAACATCTTGGAATAAAAGGTAATCGGTGCCTCTCTGCCATCCGGTAGTGTGTGGCTAAGTATTGTGCCTATGCCAAATGGTGAAGTGTCGCAGGTGACAGTCAGTGGTAGCGTGTCGCTGTATTGGATCAATACAGATTTGGATGTAATTAAGTCCTTAATTCTTTGGAATGCAGCTTCTTCTTGTCGACCCCATTTCCAGATGACTTTTTTATCGAGCAGTCTATGCAGTGGTTCCGCTATTGTTGCCTTCTGCGGCAAAAAGACATTATAAAAATTAATGAGTCCCAGGAACGCCTGTAAATCCATTTTGTTTTTGGGTCTGGGTGCTTCTTTTATTGCTCGTATTTATTTATTTTTTGGGGTGGGGTGGATTCCTGCTTCATCAATAAGATATCCTAGGAACTCAACCTGATTTGTGGCAAGTTGGCATTTTTCTTTTTTGACCTTGAGTCCTGCTTCTCTAAACTTTTGCAAGACTGCCTTTAGCCGGTCTTTTAGTTGTTTTTTATTTCCGGCTGATATTAGTACATCATTGAAATAGGGAACCACCCCTTTTAGTCCTTGGAGGAGGCATTCCATCAGGCTTTGGAAAACGCCGGGGGCCATGCTGACACCAAATTGTAATCTGTTGCATTTAAAGGCTCCTCTATGTGTTACGATAGTTTGTGCCTCTGCCATCTCGGAATCAACTGGTAAATGTTGATATGCCTGCACGAGATCAAGCTTTGCAAAAAATTTCCTCCCCCCAACGAGTGCAACAGGTGCTGGACTACTGGAACAGGGTATGCGCTTTGCTGCAATGCATGGTTCAGAGTGGCCTTATAGTCACCACAGATGCGCACGGATCCATCTGGTTTCACGGGGGTCACAATCGGGGTTTCCCATCTCACATGGTCGATTGGCTCTAACACCCCTTGTGTAATGAGTTTGTTCAGCTGCTCATCGATTTTTGGCTTTAACGCAAAGGGAACGCATCTGGCCTTTAGCCTGATGGGGGCTATGTTCAGGTTTAGGCTAAATGAGATAGGGGTCCCACAGTACTTGCCTAAGGTCCCGTCGAATACATGATGGAACTCCTCCATCAGGTCTTTTCCCCAGTCTGTCACGGTGACGCTGCTGATTCCTGTCACTTTGATTCCTAGAGGCTCGAACCATTCTAAACCAAGCAGGCTGGGGCGATCTCGGTCAACGATGGTCAATGGAAGAATTTCAGTGTGTTTCTTAAATTTCACCTTGAAGTGTCCCAATCCCACTACCGGTATCTTGTTTCCTTGGTAGTCTTTTATCGTCAGGCTTTGCTCTTCGAGTTCTTTTCGTCATATGTCTGGTATCAAGTTTTTTATCGTGTTCCATGATACCATTGACAGATATGAGCCAAAGTCTACTTCCATTTCGCATGGCTCTCCTTCTATCTGGACGTTTATTCGAACCTTCTTAGTATTAGTTGCTCTGGCAGTTCCAATAATAATTGTCTGGTGTGTTTCTTCCTTCTCATTGAGTCGTTGACTTCTATTTTCTCGGCTCCAATGACTTCCGATTGGTTTCTCTTTAGTTCTGGGGGGGGGTACTGCCTCGTCTTTTTGGACTATAGCTCTTTTTGTTTCGGCAGACCCTTGCAATGTGCCCCCGTTTTTCGCAGTGTCTGCAGATGGCATCCAAAAAATGACACTCAGAACGAGGGTGGTTTCCTCCGCATCTGGCACACTGAAAATCAGGTTTTCTCCCTCTTCTTTCTCGCCAGTTTCGCTCTGACTGGGGTCTGTTTACTTCTTCATCTTATGTTTCTGGGTAACTTCCACTTTCTTTTCTCTGCTCTGGTTCAGGCTGTTTACTGTATTCATTTGCTTCATTTTCGCCGCAGATTTCTTTGCTGCCTCAGCTGCGGTTGCTTCAGTGATGGCTTCATTTGCGGTAATGTTGGGTCAATTTAGCAGCTTGCTCTGCAGGGTAGCATCTCTCAACCCGAGGACTACGCGATCCCTCATGGCTTCATCCATGTTGAGGAACTCGCATGCCCCTCCAATGTCCCTTAATGCTGCTACAAAGTCTCCAATACTCTCGCCTTCTTGTTGATCCCGTTTGTAAAATTCGTGTCTTCGAATGAGGTTGGACACAACGGGCATGTAATGGTTTCTCAGCATTCAGTTCAGGTCTGGCCATGCCATCTGTTTGACATTGTTTGGTCTCGCTAATGCCTTCACCATTTTAAAAATGATCGGGCGCAATGCAACAGGAATACAACTCTCTTCCTCTGGTCAGTGATTCCTTGTAGTTCGTTGCGAACATCAGGAGCCTGTCAATATATGATTCCTAGTCTTCTTTGGCTGGGTTGAATGGTGCGGGTGGCGAGTTGTTGCCGGCCATCTCGTTGATTTTTCGGCTGTCATTGCCACGTGCTTACGGTCTTTGTTCCTTCAATCCCACCTTCGTCGCCAGTGTTCTATCGCCAGAACAAAAGCAGACTCGAGACTGGAGTTGAATTCAGCTCTTTATTAACTGTCAGTAACTTCAACTAAAGTCAAGCTGCGGCAGCCCTTTCTATAGTGGCTGCTCGCGGCTCACAACCAATGGTATTTATTTAAACTTCCCGCCGCTTAGGCGGCCAATCGGAACTGTTGTTATCTACCAATCGCCAGCGATGGTATCTGTCCAATAGGAATGCAGTATTATGAGTACGCAAACAAGTACACTACATCAGCCATCTCTGTTTATTTTTCTGGTGAATTAATGCTGCAAAACTCTGAATAATGGGGGAGGAAATGAGAAGATTAAGGGCCAGGGTCTCTGAAAGAGGGGACATGGGGTGACAAATGTGACTGTTGAAGGGAGAGCGGGCAACATGCAGGATTAGGCCAAGCCCTTGACAGAATAGGTCAGGCCTGCCTGGGCAGAAAATAAGTAGGTAGGTAGAATTTTTTTTTCTTACTGGGTTCTGTGGGCGTGGCTTGGTGGGGATCATGTGACAGCGGGCATGAGTGAGGTCAAGTTGAACATGCCCACTCAGTCACATGACCCTCCCCCACTAAGCCATGCCCACAGAACAGTAGGGGAAAAAATTGAATACCACCACTGGTGAAAACATCTGCCCGCTTCCCCTCCACACACACACTCCCCTTTCTTTGACAAATCTCCTCTAAAATCTTCTCTGGAAGAACCCAGGAATTTTCTGCAGTATCAGCAGTCTATTACTGAGTAATGAGGAGCTATTTGTTTAGCCCAGGAGATATATTTCTAGACTTTTTTTTTTAACCAGTTGCACTTTTCGGAATTACCAGCATTAGCTGATTAACCACTGGAGAACTCTTCAAGTCCAAGAAGCTTCAGTAACCTGCCAAATGCCAAAAGCTCTTGGACACATCAGCTGAAAAAGCACGTGATAACTTCCTGTTTCTATCTGTGTATGACCTGTCGAAGTCCCTCTCTCTATCTATCATCTCTGCAAATCGAGGCTCTGCCAGGCAAATCCTCCTCCACCCACAAGCACACGGAAGCGCTCACATACTTAGCATACAGAGCCACTTAATGTGCAAGTCACGCCGTGTGCAGAGACCAGGGGGATGAAGTATTCTTGGGGTGCAGTCAGTCAGATGCAGCCTGGACTCACAAGGCCAAAGGTTGGTGTGATATGCGAAGACGGGAAGGGCGTGATTAAGTGGGAAGGGGGCAACTGAGTCTCCAAAGTTCGGCCTAAAAGCTACTCTTAGCCTTGGCAGCCGGGTTTGGCTGACTGGCAACCGGTTAGCCAGCTGCAACTGCCCGGACAACCCCAGCGGGAGAGCGCAGGCCCCGCCTCCGCTGTTCTCTGAGGGGGTCGCTGAACAACTCGCGCGTGTAACAAGTCGAGTTGTGTCGTAGCTGCTGGCCCTAGAGGCTTCGAGTCCTCCAAAGACAATCGCGGAGAAGGCCAGTGCCGGAGCGAGAGTGGAGAAAAGCAGGAACAACCGCCGATCTTGCAGGGGAAGAGCACTACGAAAACCCAAGGCGGGCGGGGGCGAGCCGTGGGTCTTTTCCTCTTTTCCCCGCCTTTGCAAAAGGCGGCGGGATTGAGAAATCCACTGACGGAGATCGGAAAGGAAAAGCTCCACGGAGGGCAGGGGCGGCCATGAGTTACTAGAAAAGGATCTGCGTTGCTTCCCGGAGCTAGGATGCTCCCCGGTGAGGTGCTACTGTAGGAAGAGCTTTTTGCTTGGGACCGCAGCGCTGCTGAGGCTCTGGAGAGACTTGGCCGACTGGAAGCTGCGGTTCCTTCAGATGTTGGACGCTTCGCCAGCCCGACCGAAACAAGGGGGACGAGAAAGACTCAAGGGGAGAAGGAAAAAAAAGGAGGCTGGCTTCTTGACTCGGGTGGCTTTTGTTTCTGGTCTTTCATCGTGCGAGTGTGGCTGCATGCGTGTATTTTTTTAACTTTCCCTATCATTTGGCTGCTGAAGTACCTTCGGAAGCCAGCGATTACTCCAGCCTCGCAACTCTGTTTTTAAACAGTGTTTATTGTCTCACCCTCCCGTAATGTTGCCAGGGTTTTCTGAAAGGCGCTTTGCCGTTTGTCCTCTTTCTTCAGAACTTCTCTGCAGAACGGTCATTTCAACCTGAAGGCCAAGCCGTCTCTCCCTGGAAGTTGCTTGTCCTGTTTGAGCTGGAAAACAAGCCACTTTGATTATTGCAAGATAAAAGAAGAAACGATGGGTGGTAATCTTGGCTGCCACCGCTCCATACCCAGAGACCCTTCAGATCTTTGCCATAGCCGTAAATTCAGTGCAGCATGCAATTTCAGCAATATTCTTGTGAACCAGGAGAGGTTGAATATTAACACAGCCACAGAAGAGGAGCTCATGACTCTTCCAGGGATCACCAGGATGGTAGCCCAAAACATTGTGGAATATCGTGAGTATATAGATGGCTTCAAGAAAGTTGAAGACTTAGCCTTGGTGAGTGGAGTTGGAGCTGCCAAGCTGGAGCAGGTGAAATTTGAGATCTGTGTGAGTAGCAAAGGAAATTCTGCACAACATTCACCCAACTCTTTAAGAAAAGACCAGAATCTGGATCATCTTTCAGCTACTAAAATCAACATTAACACAGCTAAACCAGCTCAGCTCATGAGCATCCATGGTATCACAGAAAAGATTGCTAACAGCATTGTAGAATACCGCAGAGAGCATGGGCCCTTCAAAAGTATTGAGGACTTGGTCAAGATGGACTATATCAACTCTTCATTCTTGGACAAAATCCGATATCAGATCTTTGCAAAACAGTCAAGACCCCCTTCCACAAATACTAATGGTGGCCTTAATTTCATTGTCAAGCCTCACCCAAGCCCCACATCCCTGAGCCTCCAGAGTGAGGATTTGGATTTTCCTCCTGGAGGACCAACACAGATGATCTCTACACGACCCACAGTGGAAATGTTTGGTGGGATGCGGGATGGGCAACCTGTGCTGAGACTGGCTACTTGGAATCTGCAAAACTGCTCTGTTGAAAAAGCCAACAATCCTGGTGTGCGAGAGGTTGTGTGCATGACTTTGTTGGAGAACAGGTATGGTACAAGTTCCAGGAATATTGGTTTTATTTTTGTTTCTGTTCTGCTGCTTCCTTAGATCCTGCATATCCATCCTAATAGTAAAAGAGTACCCAGCATTTTATTGGTATTGATATATAATTATTCATCAGGCTTGAGAGCCAGTTTGGCATCAAGTTAGAAATTGGGAGACCATGAGTACTAGTCCCTCTTTAGGCACAAAGTAAGCTGAATAACCTTGGGCTGGTCACTTTCTCTCAGCCATAGAAAGAAGGCAATACCAAACCATTTCTGAAAAACTTTGCCAAGAAATTTCAAGGGACCTGTCCTGAATCAGACATGATTGAATGGCCAAAAAAAAAAAAAAAAAATCAGTGATGATTCATGGTTTACTTACCAATTCATTATATTTTTCGGGTGATGCTTTTAGGGCTGGCATTACAGTTTTAATTTTTTGGTTACAAAATGATAGGAAATCATACTGTCAATTTTCAACAACACGGTGATCCAATATGGCTCTGCAGTTTAGGGCAAATATTCATCTCAGACAGCCTACTCTTGGATTAAACAAACAAAACATAGGAGATGAATTCAATCCTTTTAATCTGGAAACCACATATAAATGTTTCAAGCTTAAAAGAGCCACTATGTCATGTACAACACTGCTGACAGTCACAGGACATTTAGTCTACATTAATAATTTTTTGTAAACAGTAAATACGTTTGTTTTGGCTTACTTCTTAAAGCCAGACATTATAATGCAGCCAAGGCTTTCAACTTGGTGTAATGTAAACAGTTGTGGAAATATGCAAGATTCTATTCAGTGAATTGCTTAATGGACTTATATCCCACTAATGCAATACTGTAAGTAGATAACAAGGACCGTTTCTTTGTGTATTTTACAGGAGGTTCTGTTTTTACAGCTTTAATTGTTCCTGGCATAAGTTCCAGAAGAATTGTAGGTAGTTTAATGTGATATTCGGCGTATTGTATTTCACATTTCTATATTTTCTTGCCTTTACTTTGTATTTTTAATGGCTCTTTTACAGATTATCTTTCTTGATGTTTTAGCTTTTATTTATTTTTTTATCTGTACCTTGCAGTTTGAAACAGAGCAGTACAAACTTAAAGTTGTCTTATTTTGATGTATATTGGTATTAATTAGTAGTTAAAAAACTCTCACATTCCGATAATTTCATAGATATGTTAATGCAATTGTTCTTGCAACAATATGGAAGTGGGGTCCTCCCTCCCTGCCTCCCACCTGTCCTTCCATCCATCCATCCATTGCAAACTAATTACATGCCTGGTATTTCCTGATAGCTTCCGTCAAATATTTGCCAAATCTGACTAAGTTTAACTTTTTGAGATTAACCAAATTGACTCAGCATGATTTTGTCCTAGTAGCATGAAGTAATGAAATGTGATAATGCAAGTTTAAAAGCTACTGTAGTGTCCCTGAGAATTCAATTCCCTGTATTATTTTTCTTCTTTTATTATTGCAAGGAGGCATGGATGGATCAATAGCATTTGAGGAGGTGGGAGGAATGAAATTCTACCACACCTTAGCACTTAATATGGGCTATAGCTTTTACTGTGATTGGAACATACTCTTCTAAAGTCAGCCTGAATGAATGTGAGGTTATGACAAGTTTATATGATTCTTCATCTTGATAAATTTAAGAATGGACTTAATATGATAATCACCATGAAAAGCCTCTACAAAGAATTCATTCGTGTAGATATTTATGATCTCTGGGTGTAGATAAAAAACCTTAGGCGATAGCATTTTTGTTTGCATATTAGTACTCCATAGACAGGTGACTTTGCTGGTGCAAAAACTATATACAACTACATTTGTTTATAATGCCAGCATACTCCTGTGTCTATAGCACAGGTGAGGGTCTTCTGATAGGCATAAATATTCACTCTTTAGTCAATCTTAAGGATGTACGTACACAAATAGAATTTAAATACTCAACCACATTCTAGTTCACATGTTTTAGGACAAAAATTCAGAGTTTAAAATGATCAATGTTGTTAAATAAAATATGATGTTCAGGAAGGGAAACAAGTCTGACAAGCATTGGTATTATTAATGCTAAAATAGTCCTTAAAATATTTATCAGATTCAATGCTGCAAAAATGCAAGCATTGTAATTTATTGTTGTTCCAGTTTTCATCTGGAAAAAATATGTATAAAGATTTACATGAAATATTTGAGTAGCATTATTCTTTAATGAACCAATAGTTGGATATTATTATATATAAAGTATACTTGTTGGGGTTATACGTGCACTGTAACATGAAGTTGGCAAATAGTTATTATTGACATATATCAGCTGTGCAGAGATTGAATTGTCTTTAATGTATCATATTGCAGGGTTTAAAACAATTTTTTTTTACAAATTCCAAGTATGATGGAATAATGAGAAATGTCTCTGAGTTGAGCAATTTGTGCTTTTGGAGGTGAAGCCTTTGCTGCAATTCTATTTTGCAACATCATTTAACATGTAAGCAAAACTGCATTTCGCAGGACACATACATAGCTTTGTGAATTTTCACAGAAGCAAAATAAACTATTTATTTATTTATTTAAGATTTATTTGCCATCCATCTCATATCCAATGATGGCTGCCCTACTCTGACTCATCTATCTTAGCAGCAAGTTCATTTGTTTTTGTACTTATATATTTCATATTCCATTCTATTCCAAAGATGCTGAGCAACTAAAATCAAATTTTAAAACCTGTAACATTAACAATGGCAATAATAATAGCAACAACATTCAAAAACTTGTAATAATGGCAATACAACATTCAAAAACTTGTAATAATAATGCTTATGCATTACCTTTAATCGTCAATTACTGTTATAACAACAGAAATGGAATGGAACAGAACAAAGAGCAGAACTTTATTTGGCCAAGTGTGATTTGATACAAGGAATTTGTCTCTGGTGCAGAAACGCTCATGCAAAGCAACAGGATCATCACCATCATCATTCCAATAAGGAGGGGTTGGAATAAACTTAATAAAATTTAGTTGATCTATGAAGTGATAGAAGTGTTAGGTTTGTAGCATTTAAAGTTTCTGAGAAGTTTTTATGGTCAACTCTTAAGTGGAGTGTGTTGCAATAGTGGTCCCATTTCATAGTAATGGGCATTGGTGACTGTTGCTAGACTTACTCCCCCAATGGCTTACTTACCTATAATGGGTAAAAATCCTGGCCACAGACTCCACTTCCTTTTTAATAAGAGCCATAAGTCTAGGAGGATCCTCAAATTGCAGGTTTATTTCTTCTAAGAGGTAGTCTGTTGCACAGTGGCTGCGGTGTGGGTAGGGGTTAAGGGCAATCAAATAACATTTTAGGATTTGCTGCAAACAACTACTCAGCTTTGCTTGTTTGCTTGTTTGCTTGTTTCCAGATCCTTATAGGCTTTAGGCCAGGGATCGCCAACATTTGGACCTCAGGGACCACCAAACTCATAATTTTAAATTCCGCAGACCACTAATATGAATTTTGACTGACAGTGGCTTGCTGATGTTGGTAGGAGAGAGAGAGAGATCGGATCTAATCTTGGAGGGCTGGCGATGATATTTCTCTCTCTCTCTCTCTCTCTCTCTCACACACACACACACACACACACACACCTCATACACCCCCTCCAAAGCAGCCACATTCCTAACCTGCTTTTCAGCTGCATTCTCAGGGGTGGAGAAAAATGGTATTCTGCAATTCCAGATAAAGAACGATCAATCAGTAGGAAAACAGGGTGGGGGATTTTCCTATATATATTTTTGAGATTTTCCCAGGGTCTTTGCATTATTCAGATCCTAGAGAGGAAACTAATAAGCTAAAAGGTAAAATTGGCAGCAGTTAACAGTATTTTTCCACAGTTCAGCACTCACTTTGTGCTGACCAATTGGACTCCATCTTCACCCAAATCTTCAATAAATCACTAGAAATATGCTATGTTCCTTCTTGCTTCATATGCTCTACTATCATCCCAATGCCAAAGAAACCCTCCATCAGGGAACTGAATAACTACAGACCAGTTGCTCTAGTATCTGTAGTTATGAAAACCTTTGAAAGGCTAGTGCTGTCCCACCTGAAAACCATCATGGATCAGCTGTTAGATCCCATGCTGTTTGCATACAGATTGAAGATGATGCTGTTAATATTGCTCTGCACTACATCCTACAACACCTTGGATCTCCAAATATCTATGCAAGGTACCTCTTTGTAGACTTTAACTCAGTATTCAATACCATCATTCCACACATTCTTCTAACTAAATTACACCAGCTAGTGGTACCTGAACACACTTGTAAGTGGATCATAAGCTTCCTAACAGACAGGAAGCAGCAGGTGAAGCTAGGCAGAATCACATCTGATACCTGTACAATTAGCACAGGAGCCTCCCAAGGCTGCGTGCTTTCTCCTCTTCTCCCTATATACCAGTAACTGCATCTCAAACAATCCATCTGTTAAAATACTGAAGTTTGCAGATGATACAACAGTGATTGGTTTAATTCGAGAAAACAACGAATCCACATACAGACAGGAGGTTGTACAACTTGCCTTGTGATGTAACCGGAACAATCTGGAACTGAACACATTTAAAACCGTAGAAATGGTGGTAGACTTCAGAAGAAACCCTCCCTTACTACCACCTCTTACAATACTAGACAACACAGTATCAACAGTAGAGACCTTCAAATTTCTAGGTTCTATCATATCACAAGACCTAAAATGGACATCTAATATGTGAGATTTAAAATTCCAAATAATTATATAAATACTCACAACATGAAGACAAGTCCGTGATTCACAATCTCAAAGGTTTATTGTAGGAAAGAAAAGCGGTTGCAAGCGCGGCCTCCGAGATCCTTCCCAATTGGGTTGAGTACAAGGAAAGCAAATTTCACTACTTTAACAATGCATTTTATATCCCTGCACAGAACACACCATGCCTAAAAAGCCCTCCCCTTACACCCCCTTATTTTCTATATGCTAAACTACCAAATTGGGGTCGGCATGACATTGTTTCCTGGGCCTCAATGTTTTATCTTGCTGGGCTGCCAGGCTTTACCTTGGATTGATGTTCTTATTTACTCTCCCTAGCCTGGTCAGATCTTCCTGTCTTTCTAACAATGTATCATGTCTTTGTGGAATATATCATCTATATGTGAATGATTGGGCCAGGATGTTGGCGCCTCTTTGGCTTGGGTGATAACTTCTTTCAATAGAAACAGCAAAAGGGAGTGGATTTTATGCAAAAACAGAGAAAGCTGGCTAAAGCACATCAGAAAGGAATGAAAGAAAAGAATCTTCTAGTCTATTTCATATACAAAATGAACCAAAGAGTTTTCTAACCTGGCTATATAAAGTTTATTATAAAAGAGTAAACTTATAATTTTTCTCTCAAATCCCTCATTTATTTCTTTTAACTCAATTACTGTCTTTCCCATCCATTCAACTAGAATGAACTTCTGAAAATGTATCAAAACATATCAAAAAGGAATTCTTTATTGAGATGAGACAATTCATCTAGGGGTTAAAAGCAGCGTCTAAGGTCTCTCAGGCATGCAGAGAGATAAGGGAGTTTAAAACCCTTCCCCTTGTCTTGATGGGTATTTAGTAAAACAAAGAGCCCGCGTGTTAATTCCCCCCACCCCCTTTTTTGAACGATCTTTTTCAGAGTTTCCCAGGACACATCTCACTGTGGAATTTTTATGGTCTCTTCATCTCCTGGCTGTCTCTCTCAGGTGATAGGTTCCGGCCATCTGGGTTTCATCTCTCCATTGTATCATGTGCAGGTTATACAAATTCAATATAAGATTAAATATATTCAGGTTACACCAAGAAGGATTTCTTTATCAGTCTCTCCCCCTTTTCTTCTTCCATTGAAGAAATGGCAGATACACGGATCTGACAATTACTCTTTTATACTTGTAATATCTCATAATATCCCACCTCATCCTTAATTTTGGGTGTGGTTTTGGCCTTTATCCTGTGGACTTTTTATTTTCAATTATCTTTTATCTACGTTCATTATTAACATAGTTTCCTTTTTCCCACTTTCTCTTGATGTGGTTATTAAAGTCATACTGCTTATAGTTCTCTTTATTACAAGTTGTATAAGGGGAATTAAACATGGTAAAATCATTAGGGCCAGGAAACCCAATATTGCAAATTTAGCCAAATCTTTCCAATTGGAGAACCATTCTCCAAACCAATTACCTACTCCATCCAGGTTCACTCCTCTCCAGCTTTGGACCGGTACATGGGCTAACTTTATCATTCTGTCTGTTCTCTCACCACTTTCCCACTCTCATCCACATCAATACAACAGTTACTCAAGTTGAACTTTCCATGCACACCTCCTTCTTGAGCCAGTAAATAATCTAATGCCAATCGAATTTGCATTATGTACGTTCTAGATTTTATACTCTCCTTGCTAGGTGTTTTAAAGTATTTGCAGTGTCATTTGTAATTACTTCTAGTACTGCCTGTAATCGAATTACCCTATTCGATATATAAATTGGTTCTCTGGATCCTAGGGTGCCATCTTCTGCCCAGGTAGCCGGGCCATAATTAATTAATTATTTTGTCAGGTGTCCATTCCTCATTTTTCCAAAGTCCTATTTTTATGTCGCTTGGTTCTACAGCTCTTTTTGTTCTTACCTGATTGGCTAAATCATCATACACAGCCAGTCCCAACAGTTGTTTTTGTCTAATGAGAAGAGGAAAAAACTTGGCTTAATTACTCCCAGAACACATGATCCATACCACCCTTTAGGTAGATATCCATAGGCATACTTCCCACATATCTAGTACATACCTTCCAGAGCTACCCAATCCAGTATTTCACTTTCGGGTTCTTTCAAATAAGCCATTTCAGTTATTTCACTTAACGTTTCCTCTGTTGAGGTTCTACTTCCTCCCCACCAACTGTGGTTATTCCATACAATCAAGCAAATCATATTTCCTACTGGCACCCTTTTCTTTTTCTGCTTTCTTTCATAACACATTCATCCTACCAGGTTAGTTATTAAAGCCCATGTTCCTTCCTTACCTTTTGTAAATTTTAAAGTTTTTTTTTCCACAAGTCTACCACCAAATCATGGTTTAATTCTTGCGCTTCCCATGGCCACTGCTCTCCCATATTAGCTCCACCACAAAACAATTCTTTACTGTAAGAGTCTTGGCAATCTCTTCAGCTAACTTTATAAACATATTTACTGCCTTTTTGGGGAATTCAGGTAGTTCTAATTTCTCAAATTCCTGATAGTATGACCAAAATATGCTTTTAGGTTTCAACTTTATTTTTGTAGTTTCTATTTCTAATACTAGCCACCCCCATGGATCTTTTCCCTTTCCACTTATCCTTATTCCAAATCCTTTGTATTGTATCCCTTTTTCTAATGATTGATCAGTATATAAGCATATGGGGATGCATTTGCCTAAAGTGCAATCAGTTCTAGTGCTTCCCATACTTCATTTCTTGATGTTCAATGCTTCTTTCATTGGAAACATTTGTCATGTACCAATAATCATAACTTGGGTAAAGAGATACATGACCAGTACTTTCGAATGTTGCCCTTTGAAAAATATATTTTTGTTCTTTCATGAAACTTCTTTCCCATGTCAGAGTCCCACATTCAATACCCAACCGGTTATCAGGAAACCCTTGTCCTTTGTTGATAGCTTGGCATGCATCAAAACATACTTGCAGACTAGTTTCTCCCCTAGTTTCATTATGGGCTAAATAACCTTTTCTCGTTTGGCTTATGGAAAACATTTGAAGTGCATGGTCACCTCCTTTGTATGCATAGACCCATATTCTAGCAGTCACTGGACTTAATGCTTTTGGGTCATAGCATTCCACTCCCTTATTTGTATTACACCTCTTATATTGGGTTTCATTCTGAACACAATCAGTTAAGTCAGTTTGCAGACAATCAGGGATCATAGTGTGGTATATCAGTCTGTTTTCAATTTTCCTTCCCTTTTTGTTGTTTTGATATGCTGGGTACATTATTCTTAACGATTGGACTGGGTTTAAGAGTAGAATAACACTTACCCCCAACAGGTACCACTGAGTACCTTCCCAATACATCCTCTATAATTTTTATGTCACACTCTTGTTAGGAATATAAGTCACCTAACAGGTATTTGGGTTGGAAATATATAAACCAGGATAGGCATTTTAATACTGTCTCTTTAAGAAAATCCTAAAAGTGTAATTGGGTGTGGTTTATCAAATGGCCATAAGATGGAGCCAGAAACCTGGGTTGTCTTAGTCTTACTCTCAGAAGAGAGCGTGAGTGAGTCTCTCTGTTTCCTTCTGTTGGAAAGTATTGCTGTAATATCTTCTAATTGAATGATATTCATGGATTTGATGTAAGTCTGATACTGAACTGTTTTTTGACACTGGACTTTGATATTTGGATTATCCCTAGATTGAAAAACTGACTGATTTACCTGTGAATGACTTTGGATTGCTTGTTTGGACTTTGCTTAAACCTTTCTGGAAGTAAAAACCTACATTTACTGTACAGTGTATCTGTGTGCTGTGTGTATGTATTATTCAAACACTACTCTCAAATACGTCTCCCTGTATGCGCTCATTCTCCTCACGGGGAATTACCTCAACACTGGTTATGGGCCCAGGCTATACCAGGCTCAGATAACCAAGAGTTAGTGTGAATACACAATACTGTATACAGACAGCTGTTTACTGTTTAATTGTGGGTTACCATCCTGGTAAAGATGGCACAAGTCACTTCAATAAGTCTATCACTGATAACCCAGTTGGATGGAACAAACTATGTTTCCTGGTCTATGAAGTGCAGTCTACTTCTGCGTAGAGAAGGTTTATGGAATGTAGTTCAAGACCCACGGAATGTAAATGCTTGGGATTCAGATAATGAGGATGATGCCAAGAAGCTTGCTGACTTTAAAGAGAACAACGTACGAGCTCTTTGTATAATTGGACCAACACTGAGTGACCAGCAGCTAGTCCATATTCGTGGAGAAGAGTCTGCTGCTAGGTGTTGAGAGAATTTGAAGAGGATTTATGTTTGTGACAGTATAGGTGCACACACTTCTTACACGTAAACTGTTTAGAGCACGTCTTCTGAAAGGTGGAGATATGTTAGCTCATTTAAACTTCATGAAAAGAACTTTTCAAGAGCTACATGAAAAAGAACTGATATTTTCAGAGCTGCATCAAGTTTACATCATTCTTTCCTCATTGGATGAAAGTTATGATGATTATGTATCTTCATTGGAAGTCCTGCCCAGAGATAAACTGACATTGACTGACATAACTGGAAGATTGCTAGAAGAAGCAAAAAGACGACTGGATAGGGACCAACTGAGAAAGAAACAACCACAAGAAGAGGATTTATCTTCAACTGCCTATACTGCTAGGAAATGTTTTTCTTGTGGGACTAGGGGACATATAGTAACATTCTGTAAGAAAGGAAAACAACAGAATACTGGCAAACACCAGAAGGCTAAGAAGAATGTTAGTTTAGCTATGTCTAGTGATTCAACTGTAAACCATGATTTGTGGGTTGTTGATAGTGGAGCATCACAGTGTATTACTAAAGATAGAAACAGGTTTGTAAAGATGTCTACGAATAAACAACATGTATCATTGGCAAATGGATGGAATATTAAGGCTTCAGGTGAAGGTACTGCATATCGTTCTTGTATAAACGAACATTTAACTATGTTATATGTACCTAAACTGAAATGTAATTTATTATCAGTAAGGGCTTTAGTTGATCTTGGTTATGTAGTAACCTTTAGGGGAAATAACTGTATAATAGAGAAAGACGGTAAAAGTGTTACTGCTACATTAGAAAATGATTTATATGTGATACATGATGACCAGTTGAAGATGGCTAACTCAGTTTATAACAATGTTAAGCCACATGATGAATGTATACATTTACTGCATAGACGTCTAGGGCACGTTAATTTCAAAAAGCTCAAACAAACTGTTGAATTGGCAGAGGGAGTAAAATTGAAACCCTGTAGCAAGTATTTAAACTGTAATGCTTGTAACCAAGAGAAGAGCAAGGTTACTCCTGCAAACAGACTAAATGGGTTTAAGACCAAAGAACCTTTAGAGGTTGTGTTTGCTGACATAATTGGTCCTAAAAAACCTAGTTTAGGAGGTGCCTGTTATATTTTGAGTATTATGGACCATTACTCACGATACGGTTTCTGCTATCTTATGAAAAACAAAATAGAAACATTCCAACATTTCTTTAACTGGCTAAGGTTTGCTGAGAGAAAAATGAAAAGTAAAGTAATTACTTTAGTTACTGATAATGGGACTGAGTTTGTTAACAAAAGATTTCAAACTACGTTAAGAAGTCTGGAGGTATACAAAAATGTTAAGTTACTATCTGGTAAACATGCCATAGGATGTAAATGGATTTATAAGCTAAAGACAGGTGTGGATGGGACAATGACCCATAAAGCCAGGTTAGTAGCACAAGATTCAATCAGACAGCAAATGACTATGATGAGGTGTTTGCACCTAGTCTGAAGGGCAGCATTAGTGTGGGCAGCTAAGGAGGAGTACATTGTAAATCATTTGGATGTAGAGAGGGCATATCTGCATGCACCGTTGCAACACAACTGATTGCTGGAGATTGAAAAAGAGTATGGTTTGAAGCAATCAGGATATGAGTGGAACCAGTGTATAGTTAAAGAATTAACTAAGATAGGCTTTGTAGCTGGCATGGCTGATCCATGTTTGTTTAAAAGAGAAGGTAATGATGTAATTTCATTATTGCTATTATATACTGATGACATAGCATTAATCACCCAAACTGAACAAGAAGCTATTAAAATAATTTCACTATTGGAAAAGAAATTTAAGATAAAACAGTTACGAGAAATCAAACAATATCTTGGTTTAAAGATAGATAGAACTAGGGGAGGATACAAGATCTGACAGGTAGATAAAATTAACCAATTACTAAAAAGTTTTAAAATGGAACTTTGTAAACCGGCTAAAACACCAATGAGCCAAGAGTTTAGCCATAGTGATGTTCAAAGTCCTATTTTTGATAACAACATATATTAGTCTTTGGTAGTTTATCTTACCTCAGTAATTGGTCAAGGCCAGATACCGCATACTGTGTTTATCAATTAGCGAGATTTAATGGTGAGCCAACTGAAAGGCACTGGCAAGCTGCTAAACGTGTGTTAAGATATCTGAAACAAACAATGCACTGTGCATTGTATTTGGAGCCTAAAGATGAATTGAGTTTAACTGCATATGGTGATGCAAGTTTTGCTACAGACATAAATACACAAAAATCTACATCGGGTACTGTAGTATTATTGGGAAAGGCGTTGATTGGATGGAGGTCTATTAGACAAAAACATCTAAGTTTGTCAACAGTGGAGGCTGAATTCTCATGTTTATATTATGTACAGATTTAGTTTTGTATAAGCGATTGTTAATAGATATGGGAATTGATGTAAAAGATCCTACTGTTGTTTACGAAGCTAACCAATCAGCAATACAGATGGCTTCAAATCTTGCTGTTAAGAAAAGAATGAAACACACAGATTTAAGATATGTAAATGTGAGACAATGTGTGCAAAGAAAGATGATTAAGTTTGAATACTGTATGTCAGAAAACAATATAGCAGATCATTTTACAAAGGTCCAAGGCTCCATAAAGCATAAGGCTTGCTGCGAAGATTATGGACTTAATATGTAAAGTTGTATATACTGTCCTACCCAAAAAGGGAGAATGTTAGGAAACCAGGATAGACATTTTAATACTGTCTCTTTAAGAAAATCCTAAAAATGTAATTGGGTGTGGTTTATCAAACAGCCATAAGATGGAGCCAGAAACCTGGGTTGTCTTAGTCTTAGTCTCAGAAGAGAGTGAATGAGTCAGTTTGTTTCCTTCTGTTGGAAAGTATTGCCGTTCCTCCATTTCTTCTAATTGACTGATATTCATGGATTTGATGTAAATCTGATACTGAACTGTTTTTTGACGCTGGACTTTGATATTTGGATTATCCCTGGATTGAAAAACTGACTGATTTACCTGTGAATGACTTTGGATTGTTTGGACTTTGCTTAAACCTTTCTGGAAGTAAAAACCTACATTTACTGTACAGTGTATCTGTGTGCTGTGTGTGTGTATTATTCAAACCTTACTCTCAAATACGTCTCCCTGTATGCGCTCATTCTCCTAATGGGGAATTACTTCAACACACTCTATTATAAAACCCGGTACAGCAAACACAATCAATACAGTGTGAACAACAACAACATCCACATGCATAATTACGAAACCAACACATCCAGGAGGATACGCAATCGGATTTGTTCAGTTGTGATCTCCTTCAGTTGAGGGACGAGCATAGGCATCCACTCTGCTCTGAATAAGAAAAACACAAAAGTTAGCCAAATTATGAATGTTACCACCCCTACTGGAAAAAGGATAGTCCACAGGTACATTAGGTTCTTCGGAACTTCAACTTCAGTGGATCTCCTTGGTGAGATTCCATTTTCCACTCATCTGGGGCTGGCACAGGCCCCTTCACTCTTGAATAATGGGTCCACCCTCGCTCCTGTGTCCGCACTGCGGTTTCAGTTGTTAACAGGATGAGGAAAAGTCCTTCCCAGGTTGAGGATAATTTTTCATCTTCCCAGGTCTTTATTAATATCCACTGTCCAGCTTTGTATTTGTGTACAGCAAGGTCCAAAGGTGGCAAGGATACTTTCTGTCATAAAAGAGAAAAGCATCTGGACAGTTCTTGTACATATTTTCTAATTATTTTATCTATCAGCCAATCCTTGGTAACCCCTCCTTTTCCATATAAGGCATTCCAAACAATAATTCAAATGAGGACAATCCTATATCTTTCCTTGGTTGCATTCTTATTATTAGTAAAGCCAAGGGGAGGCATTTATTCCAGGGTAAATTGGTTTCTTCCATTATTTTAATTAGGATTTGCTTTAATTTTTGATTAGCTCATTCCACCACCCCTGAGCTGGGGGTGGGGGTGCCAAGGTGTATGATAATCCCATTTTATTCCCACAGCCTCATTAATTAATTTGATCACCCTTGCTGTAAAATGTGTCCCCTGGATAGTGATCTATTACCTCAGGAAGGCCATATTTTGGTATTATATTTTCAAGCAATATCCATGCTGTGGTACTAGCATTTGCTTTTACACATAGAAAAGCATCCACCCATATGGTCAGATGATCTACAATGACAGTAAGTATTTCATTTTTCCTGCCCTAGGTAATTCAGTATAATCAACTTGTAGTTTTTGAAAGGGTCGCAGAGCCAATTCCCTTCCCCCATCGGTTGTTTTCTTTGTGCTGCTTTATTTACTTTCAAACGGTAAACATTTTCTAATCATTTGTAAGGCAAATACATATTTTTTTTTGTATTAAATCCACCAATGCCTGCACCCCCCAGTGAGTTCCCTCATGCAATCGTTCCACCAGATTCCTCATTACTGCTTTGTTCAAAACCTTCCTCCCATCCGACAACATCCACTCCCCTTTCTCATCTTATACCACCCTCTCCTTTCTCATTATTTCTTCTTCATTTACAGAAAATTTTGGTATTATGTGTTCCCCCAATTCCGGTATCGTTATAAACACTTTATCTCGCTCCATCAATCCTGCTTCCTTTACCCTATCATCTGCTAAATTATTGCCATAGACTTCAAATTTATCTCCCTTCTGATGTGCTTCTACATGTATTATGGCTAGTGCCTTTGGTATGTTAAGTAACTGTATGTATGACTGTATGACTGCATGACTAACTCTGCTTTTGCTAATCCCTTCCCTTTGCTATTCATTTATTTATTTTATTTATTTTGTGAAGCGATTATTACCATGTTTCTCCAACAATATGCCCCTCCAATAGGAAGACCTAGTATGTTTTCTAGGCATAAAATGAAATTAAGCCCCTCCCCCCAAATTTAGGCCTAGTTTAAAACATGCAAAATTGGGGGGGAAGGCGGGGGGAACTTGCCCTTAGGAGTGCCCTGTGGGCAGCTATGCCTCACCATCAGCTGCTCCTAATACCATGGTGGAGCACGGCGGGCTCCCTTACCCCTCCCTTACCCGGATCAGCAGGTGGGTGGCATCGGCGTGGATGTCCGGCAGCGTTTCAGCCGCTTCTCAGGCCTCTGTAAGCTTCCATGGTTCCCACCTCTCTCGCCAGCGCTGTCTCCAACAACAGCATCTGAGTCATTCCTGCTTTTCCCCTGTCCCTGTAACAACAGGAAAAAAAAACATTTTGAGGTACCTGGGAGCGCCGTGCGCTGAGTTTTGGTTTAATCCCAAGTGGCTGGGTGGGTGTGAGAAGAGCCGAGCAAGCGTTTCTGCTGCTGCTACCCTTGGTGCTCCAGCCTTGGGCTCTGCAAGTTTGCAAAAGTCCCAGTGCGCAGCCCATTCCTGCATTCCAAGCACCCAGGCTGAGCTGCAGCTGTCCCTCTCTCGCCAGATAACAGCGAGAGATAACAGCGGCAGCAGCGGCGGGAACCGTGGAAGCGTTTCAGCTGCTTCTTGGGTGGGGGAGCCGCCTCTATTATTTCTATATTATTGAAGCAACAGAGTGATTCTAGTTGAAAACAACTTCCAGGTTTCATCATATCTATATTTGCATCAGTTCTAATTATTTTATGATTTCAAATACGAGGAACAAAGGAAGTCTATTTTTTACTTATATAATTTATATCCTGTCTTTCCCCCAGTGAGTTCATAGAGTTACCATGGGGTTTTCCACTTATTCTCATAATAGTTCTATAAAGCAAACACATGAAAGAGGTAATAATCATTAATGAGAATTAGAATATATTGGAGCTTCATTCTTAGTTCCCTGTCCCAGTCAAAACACTACGTACCCTTTCATAGTAGCCTTCTTTTCTTCCAGTACCAGAAGAAAACTTGCACTCTTTCCTTTATGACACTGAAACTCCTCCATGACACCAAAAATATCACTATCTACAAGATCATATATTAGGAGGAATGCAAATCTGAAAAGAGTTCTTCTTCATGTTTCTCTAGACAGGAAATTTGGGAATATTGAAAATATATTTGAAATGTTAAGTGGTAAGGTGGTACAAGATAGGATGTTAAAAAGTTTGATTGTCTCCCAGAATCACTTACCTGAAATATGGGTGATTATAGAAATTAAATTTAAATAAATAAATAAATCCCACTCTGTTATTTAGCCTGCAGTGAAAGTTGCTCCATTTAAATGAAGACAGAGAACTGCATAAACCTAGAAAAAAATACAGCCCCATGTCTTATTATTGATTAAAAAGAATATCCTTCATTCCAATCATAAATTCTGTGGTGGGGGTGAGTTAATTGTGCCTCTTGCAGTAATTAGGGCTGATCACTGAATCTTTTCCTTTTTATAGTATCATGAGATAAAGACATTTGATAAGATTCACTGTTTTTCCAGTCTGGGAGCAAATGATCAAAGGAATTCCACAAAGGAATTTTAACATTGTGAAACAGCAGTAAAAGACTTAGACCCATGGGCAATAAAAAAAATCCCAGTCCTTCTGTTGCAATAAACTTCTGATGATAATTATAGAAACTTGGTAGAGGTCCTTGAGTGCACTTCGGAAGGGCTTCCCTTCTTGACTGTATAGTGAAGTTCAAAGATGAACATCTAAATGAGTCATTATGGCCAATCACACCTTTAATATTTTTCAAGATGTCAAACACATAGGATTTGATTTCCTTTGCCCCAGTATTAACCATTTCTGCAAATCCTATTGAAAGAAATCATTACATTTAAACATGATATATTAGATTTCTATCTTTCTGCTTCTTCTGTAACTGCTGATACTTACTGCTAGTGCAAGTTTGTG
Source organism: Pseudonaja textilis (assembly GCF_900518735.1). The sequence goes on from NW_020769326.1 coordinate 3,975,483, forward strand.
CATTTGTGCTTTGGTACAGAAAATTAACTTTCAAACATTTGTTCCATTTCTTAAATTTTATATTGATGAACTGGTTTGAAGCTTTCATCTCAAGTTGAGGAAAATCAAGGTTGCCCTAACTGCCTTCTTTGCCCAGCTGTTCATATAGTACCTTACTCAAGGATATATCCTAATATCACTTTACAATGTAGATTTTTACATCCATTAGACAAGATGCCCTTTGCTGCATCAGTTGTATTAATCTTTCCTAAAGCTTGCTCATTGTTTTTTTAAGCCAGAGTGAAACATTTAATCCTGAGGCTGCTTCTTGTACAATTACCTTATGCTGTAATAAGCTTTAAAATATCTGGGCTTCTAGGCCATTTTTCCATTTTGAAGACTACAAATCTTGTAAATTTACTTTTGCCTTTAAACATTATCTCTGTTGTCTTTCTCCATTCTATTTTTTATTATTGCAAATGTTTTCTGCATTGTTTAGTTTATGAAATGTCTTTTTTACAGCACAGTAAATCCAAAGTTAGCTACTATATTTTAGCCTATCAAACTGTATAAATCATTTATGCTTACAACATCATACCTTTGGTTACCTGACAAAATCATAGTTAAGTTAACCACAGGCAGTCAAATGAAATGGGGACAGGTAATAATTTCCAGTCCTATACCATCCATGACAATAAAGCAGATTTGTCATCAAACATTTGTATTGTATACATGCCATACAAATTATGACTGGAAAACTTGCATTTTGGGTTTCATCAAGGGAATTGTTAAAGCACTGAAATTCCTTCTCTCTTTGGGGCATTTTACATACATTTGTGCATTGTGAAGAGCATCATGCTCCTGCTTGTTCATAAATTGCATTTTGTAGGCTTAAAATAAGAATGTCTAGTGATTAAGATCCCAGTGTGATGCGAAAAAACACTCCTATTCTCTTTTCAATTTGGCATTAAAATCTTTCTCTTTTAGAATTGACCTATGAAGTATCTGGAGCTTATTTTGCAAATGTTTTGTTTAAAATGAAATTGATACCACAATTGCTATAAATTTCAGACTTTGTAAATGTTATATATTATATAATTTTGGAAATATTTGCAGATTTCAATTTATTTTACAATTTTATTCTGCTGCTTTAACCTATCATATTAAGATTGCAAAATCAGAATGATCACTAATGGCAGCAGAGTTAGAGCTTTACCTCTGTTCTTCTATCACCTGCATGTCTGGATTTTTGTACCCTATCTATAGCAGAATGAACATTTTGTGCATAAGTAGAAAAATGTCCCAAGTTTCCATCAGTTTACTTTTCACCTAGAATTAAACTATGCAGATTATATTTATTATAATCCCTTGTTATTAGTCTTTTCTCCTCCTTTTGTTTTGTATACCAACAGTATTTTGCTTGTTAGATGTATGAAGATATTTGCTTATTAGATGCTTATTAGATGTATGAAGACATTGCCATGTCTTCAATGGTATATCTATAGCCATGTCTATATCTTTAACCATGTCAGTCCATCTTGCTATTGGCCATCCTCATCTTTTCTTTCCTTTCCTTCTCCCTTTCCTAGCATTAGAGCCTTCTTTAAAGAGCTATGTCTTCACATACCATAATAAATTAGTTTAATATTGTTTTAAAAAGATTAAAATTAAAATTCTATTATTTGCATAATCTTCAGGGAAATGTTTTCAGAAAAGTCAGAGCTAACTGTATCTGAAAATCGGAGGGAAACTTAATAGTTTGCTCTTACATTCCAGACTTTCCTTTGCAAACATGTGGTAAATGTTAGAAAGTTAATATTCTAAACCCATAGAAAGAAGCATAGGAATTCCTTTTCTCACCTTTTCTTCACTGGTGCTAGAATGACTTTCAAACCATAGGCCTGTTGTAACTTTGCTGCTATGCCATAATTATTTCAGTAAAAATTTAGTCCTTCAGCTGATTTATTTTTACATGCTTAAACTTCTTGGTTTGGCACAGCAATAAGATGTGTTTGTTTTGTCTTTACCTTTTTCTTTATCTCTGTATGTATTTTCTTGTACCTATTCTAATGATACACTGGAATACATCCAAGACAAACTGTAATAAAAGAGCATGAAAAAACACAGACGCAAAGATTGAGAGCTCAAAAATATGCAATAAAGAATTCTTTTTTTCACCATCACCTAAAACCATGTAGAACCCCTTCCAATTCTAAAAAAATGTACTCCAAGTGCACTCTGCTGAGAATAAGTCTAAAAGAGAGGGAAAAATCATTTTAGCCTGAGGGATATAAAAACCATGTTTTTACAAGATGCCTATTAGTCAAAATAGGGCTAGGACTGCTGAAGAATATTTTCTGGTCACATGCTAGTGCAATCAATACATTTTATCTAGGATTCACAGGGGTGAATTTTTTGGGTTAGATTAAATGTGGGCTTAATCACAAGGGCTAAATGCTTATATATTAAGCATGTAATGATAGTCCCTATCAACTTGCATTCCATGCAAATGCTATTCATGCTTGCCTAGTGACTAAAATATTGATATACTTACAGACATACAATAGACATGCAACTATATGGATAATTTCCTGAATGACTTTAATATAGTAGGATATGTGTATTACATTGTGTTGCACATGATACAAAGGTTATTTGGTTGTGAATTAGGAGGAAAGATTCTCCTTTTGTTTTTTACAATATCCAACCATTTTTTCCTCTTAAAACTTTTCTTGTAATGGAAGAGCTCAAAAGCAAATAGTGTCTTTTTTTTAATTTTTATTGGTTTTTAAGACATAGACAAACAAAACATAAAAACATCAAGCCATCTTCCATATATATATACAAACAGTGTGTCAGTTGGTTTACAAATTGTTTTGTGCTTCTATTTCATAGTCTTCAATTACAATTACATTGTATATACTCTCATATTTTCAGTCAAATATTAAATACATTAATATCACTGTAAATCAATCATTTGACTATACTTTTATTCATTCATGTTTTACGAAATAATCCATATTTTACTTAATTTGTTTTATGATAGTTCATATTATCATCTCAAATCTATCCTACAATCATTTTGTAGATATAAGAAAAGAATACATCTTTATATATTTATTATTTTCTAAGAATCTACATATTTCATTACCATGTTTTATTGTCTAACCATTGATAGAATAGATCCCAAATTTTATAAAATTGTTTATCATCTTGTTCTCTGATTTCAAATGTCAATCTACTCATTTCAGCACATTCCAATATTTTCTTGATGATTTCCTCCTGTAATGGTATTTTCTCATTTTTCCAGTTTTTGGCAAATACAATCCTAGCCACTGTTAATACATTTATAGTCAGGTATTTCAATTCTTTACTATATATTTCGGGTAAAATTTCCAATAAAAATATCTCTGGTTTCAAGTCTATATGCTTTTTGTCATTTTTTCCAACCACGTGTAGATTTTAGTCCAATATTTTTTAGCATCCGCACAAGTCCACCCCTTATGGTAATATGAGCCAAGTGTCTGATGACATTCTCCATTGAGCTGCTCGGAGCATCCAGAGTGGGAGGTGCTTCAGACTCCTCTCTCACAGGCTGAGCTTGAATTGAGGAACGCTCCTCCTCCTCCACGTGACTCCACGTAGCGTTTCCCAGTTTTTGCTCAGCCTCATGAGAGACAGGCTGTTTTTAGAAAGCTCCTTGGCCAGTTCAGGATATCCTTTTATCCTCTGTGATAAGGTTTGAATTTTCTTTCTCTTAGCCTGTGCGCAATTGGTGGTGATCCGGGGAGCATTCTTTTCTTCGCCCCTAAGGGGAAAAAAGCGGGCGGGCTTGCAGCGCTTTCGCGGTAACCCCCCCGTCCTTGATCTAATCTCCCTGCTGCTTTCCATGCCACCCTTGTTAGCGGCTCGATCTTTTCGCGCTTTAAAGCACTGCTGGTCCCCCCCCCCCACGAATGCTGATTGCTCAGGAAGAGCCGACTCTCTCCTTCCTGCGCTGCCCCTCTTGGCATGCTGAGCTTGCTGGAGGAGCATAATTCCACCCCGAGAGGCCCCGACACCTTGCTCAGCTCGTGGCCGCCATTTTGGGCTCCTCCTTGTGGTCGGGCGCCATTTTGCTTCTCATTCTGCAGGCCAACTTAGCTCACAACAGGCCCCATTAGCCAGTCTAGAGCACTGTTCCGCATAAGCGGATTGCTGTAACTCCTTGCCCTTTTTTCCTATTTATATTGTTGGCCCTTCCTGCAGCCTCACTCAGGGCGAAGTATAGCAGCAGCACCCCACGTCCAGTTGTCACCTGGAGGACAGCTGCTGGAGGCCTTATCCCTTCTGGCCTCAGGTGTTCATTCGACTAATTGGATCATTAATTATTAATCAACTTGTCTTCCTTCTAAGTTCTTTGCTATCTTCACCAGCAAATTGTTGCCCCTTTCCTTTGGGCCAAGATACAAAGTTATACCAGTTCAAACTTATATAGTTTTAAATTAAAAGAAAAGAATATATATATTCTTTTCTTTTAATTTAAAACTATATAAATATATCAATATATATTTCCATATATTTTCTATCATAGTACATATCAAAATTCCAAAAGGGGGGCGCGGACCAGTTGAAAGGACACCCAGCCTTTGTTGCAGGTCGAACCCTAGGCGAGCCAACCGCCTCTAGTATTCCTGTATACGCTCATTACCTTTTAAAACGGCAGATGAAAAAAAAAAGTACATGTACATGTACTTTTTTATTCTATTCCCCCCCTCCCATCCTTTCCCTTTCTCCCTTCATATTCTTTCTCTTCCCTCCCAACTGGTCCCTATTTGGTTTGTTAGGCCGGGTGTTTTCTTTCTTCTCTTTTCTTTATTTTTCTATTCTGTGTATGTATTGTTGACACATTTTTAAACTGTAAATTCAATAAAATTTATTTTTTTAAAAAATGGCAGATGACAATTCTTCTAAAGGCCCTTCTCTGAAGGCCAAATAGAAGTCTCACCATTTGCGCAGGCAGGCTAAGGAAACTTCCAAGGCCTCTCAGAGGGATGCCTTAAGGCGCCATAAGGCGTTGGAGAAGGAATTCGATAGGCGAACCAGGGAGTCACGCTTGGTGCCTCCAGCCCTCCCTCCTCCCACCCCTTCCACCTCTACTCAACCCCACTCTCCTCCAGACTATTCTTCCCTATCCAGGCGCAGCTCACCCCAGGGTCATCAGGTCCCTGGAACAACGACCAGACGGACACCCGAGGCCACCTTTACTCCTGCGGCTGCTGGTCTGCGACAAGAGGAACCTTCCACAGTCGAGGTTCCAGAGCAAATGAGATCATGGATGGAACTGGCTATCCGCCAGGGAATTGCGGAGGGTCTCCAATAAATGTCCAGACCCGGGTTCTTCCCGATGGCCCCCGAACATGAGTCTCTATGCATCAGATCCCTACCAAGATCGGATCCTCCTCTCGGTCAGGTACTCTCACAGAGGGACAGCCCTCTTCCAGAAAGGGAGCAGGAGGAGGAGGAAGGGGGCTTTGATCAATTCATGGAGGAGGAAGAATTCAAATTGGGATCAACACATTACAGTGAACCCCTTTCAGAGACGGAGCCAATGGAAGGGGAGATGTCCGAGGATGAGGGCCTCACCCCCGACCAACCCACATTTGTGGGTCTGCTTAAGCCACACCTGTATAAATCTCTACTCTTTAAGGCCAAAAACATCTCTGGCCTATACACTCAGCCTCCCTCTGCCCCCACTTCCTCAGTGGAAGGCCCAGAGGATTCCATTTTTAAGCAGCCCGTTGTGGAGGCTGAAGTCATCCCGACTCCGCCCATTTTTTCCGACCTGGTAGCAAAACAGCTGGCCTCCACCGGGGCCCCTCCCGCCCCTTCCAGCCAGGATAAGAGATTTTTCAACCTCGATGCGGAATTCTCTAGCCTACTAAATACCCCCGAGGCTGATGAGCCCATTGTTGGCTTAGCATCCTCTTCCTCCCCAAGCGACCCTCTGGAAGCTCTAAAACCCAAAGACAAGCGGGCTGAACTGGCCTTACGCTGGGCTCACCAATCTGACGCTTGGGCCATTAGATCGGCCAGGCCGCTTCCTTTTTCACCAGGTCTTCAATCCAGTGGCTCCGTCAATTAAAACAGCATGTCCCCACCTCTAATGGAAGAGCACACCAGGACATCGCTAAGCTTGCGGCTGCAGCAGAATTCTCGGCCGACGCCACCTACCAGTCGGTTAAGTTTTCCACTAGAGCCATAACTTCACACGTCACAGCCCGCTGCCTGCTCTGGCTCAAACACTGACAGGTGGACGTTAAAAACAAAGTCAAATTGGCCACCGCTCCCATTAAGGGAGACAAATTATTCGGCCCAGCTCTGGAATCCCTGCTAGTCGAGAGCCGAAGCAAGAAAAAATTCTCCCCTCTCTTTTTCAGAGATCAGAGCCAAGAGTCCCTCAGCCCTTTCGGAGAGGATCCTTCCGACCCTTCTACCAGCCTCCCTTCCCGCCCAGGTACCCGAGACCCCCCTTTTTTTGGCCATCCCAACCCCTGGATCGAGCCGACTCGGGCGACAGGAGTAGAGGGGGCAGCACCTACAAAAGATCTTTTAGGGGATCAGGTGGAAGACCCTTCCGGCACCCAAGATAGATCTCGTTTCTTCCCCCCCCCCCATTGGCGGACATCTCAGACATTTTGCCGACCAATGGGATTCCTCTACCTCCGATGCCTGGGTTAGAGACACCATCAGGTTTGGTCTCGCCCTTGAATTCGCTCCCTCCGATGTTTTCATGGCATCCCCCACTTCGAAGGACCCCACCAAACGCAATTTGATGGATTCTGCTATTCATCATCTCCTCGACATACAGGCCATCCAACCCGTCCCACCCACTCAACGAGGGCAGGGTTTTTACTCCCACCTCTTTGTGGTTCCCAAGCATTCCGGTGGATGGAGAGCAATCTTAGACCTAAAACGACTTAATCGTTACTTGATCCATCACAAGTTTAAGATGCACACTTTACAGTCCATTCTCCTGGGTACCAGGCAAGGGGACTGGCTCTCCTCTATAGACCTTTCAGAAGCATACTTACACATCCCAATCCGGCCCTCCCACTACAAATTCCTCAGGTTTTGTTACAACAGTCACCACTTCCAATATGTGGCCCTCCCCTTTGGATTAGCATCGGCCCCCAGGACCTTTACCAAGGTCCTTGCGGCGCTAGCATCTCACCTTAGGAACCTCCCCGTATGCCTCCACTGTTACCTGGATGATATCCTCATCCTATCCCCCTCCAGACGCCAGGCAGAGAGGGACACCAGGGCTACTCTCTGTTCTCCAAGCCTACGGGTTCCTCATAAACTGGCAAAAGATTCAACTGTCACCATCTACCTGGATTACCCATTTAGGATCCGTAATGGATTTGGTCAAAGAAAAGGTCTTTCTATCCTCGGAAAGGTTCCTCAGCATCCAGAAATCTGTAAAACAGATCAGGCGATCAAAAAAGGTAACTCTATTAGACTTGTCTAAGTTATTAGGTAAGATGGTCTCATGCATTTCCATTGTTCCCTGGGCCCGTTTACACACCAGGTCCCTACAGTGGTTCCTGCTTCCATTTCAAAGATCCGGAAGAAGCAACTCGAAATCCAGGGTCAGGGTACCTCCAAAGGTCTTCATGTCCCTCCTCTGGTGGACCAACCCCACCATCAACAAAGGTCATTACTTCAAAGAGCCCTGGAGGCTCACCCTCACCACAGACGCCAGCCTATCCGGATGGGGCGCTCATGTCCACTTGCTCACGGCACAGGGCAGATGGTTGAAGACAGAGCAAAGATGCAGCATAAACTGGCTGGAACTTCACGCCATCCACCTGGCCCTGCGCAGATTCCTCCCTCAGGTACGCGGACGTCATGTCCTCATTCTCACGGACAACGTCACAGCCAAGGCACACATCAACAGACAAGGGGGCACACAGTCCATACGGTTGATGAGAGAGGCCGAGCGCCTCTGTCGTTGGGCAGAGTCCAATCTAGTCTCTCTCAAAGCAGAGCATATTTCAGGAGTTTCCAACATCCAGGCAGACTGGTTGAGAAGGGCCACGGTGGACCAAACAGAATGGCACCTCCACCCGTCATTGTTCAGGGCGGCGTCCAGAATCTTCGGCCAACCGGTAGTGGACCTTTTCGCATCCCCGTTCAACACACAACTTCCAAGATTCTTCTCGAGGTACCCTTCACACGGGTCGGAGAGCCACAACGCGCTACGTTGCCCCTGGCCACCAGAGCTCCTATACGCATTCCCCCCACTAGCCCTAGTTCCCAGAGTCATCCAAAAACTAATCCATGAGAAGGCGGAACTGCTTTTGGTGGCCCCCTACTGGCCCAGGCGCCCGTGGTTTGCGGACCTCCACAATTTTTCTGTAGCGCCCCCCTGGAGGATTCCCCCGGACAGGATCTCCCTCTCCCAGGGGCCCCTTCTGCACCCGAATCCCCAATGGCTCCAGTTAGCTGTCTGGAGGTTGAGCGGAACCGCCTAAGGAAAGAGAAGTTCTCTATTCCTGTTATTGACACCATCTTAGCCGCTAGACGGCCCTCAGCCACCCGGATCTATGATGCCACTTGGAATAGTTTCTAATGGTGTCACAAATCCCAAGTCAACCCACTCTCCCCCTCTATTGCTCAAATTTTGGAATTCCTCCAAGAGGGACTGAATAAAGGGCTTTCCCCTAACACCTTGAGGCGACAGGTCGCAGCCCTAACAACTGTTATCTCTTGCGACAACATTGGCTCCCTTTCCCACCACCCTTGCATTAGGGCATTCTTCAGAGGAGCCACTAATTTATGCCCTCCAGCTGTTCACCGGTACCCTACCTGGGACCTCAATAAGGTCCTTCACTCACTAAACACGTCTTTGAGCCTCTGAGGGAGTCCTCCCTCCAGTTTTTAGCATTCAAAGTTGTGTTCCTGGTGGCCATTACATCGGCCCGTCGGATATCGGAAATCACAGCCTTATCAGTTAGAAAGGACCTCTGCATTTTTCACACCAATCGGGTGGTTCTCCGGCCCGACCCTACCTTCCTGCCCAAGGTCAACTCAACCTTCCACAGGGCACAGGAACTCATTCTCCCAAACTTTTGCCCCAGACCCTCGCGGAACAGGGAAATACTCTGGCACACCCTGGACGTGAGACGTGCCCTGCGCATCTACATCCAGCTCACTCGACCCTTTAGGAGGTCTGAATCCCTATTCCTTTCCTTCCAGCCCAAGACACTGGGTCATAAAGTATCCCCTTCAACCATCGGTCGCTGGATCAGAGCAACTATCTCTAGATCTTACAAGCTCTGCCAGTACCCAGTGGAATAACAGCGCATTCCACCAGGAGCGCGGCTACTTCGGCAGCTTGGGCCACCCAGGCCCCAATCACTGACAAATGCCGGGCCGCCACCTGGGCTTCCCCGTCTCCCTTCATTAGACATTACAAGATCGACATATTTGCCTCAGCGGAGGCCTCGTTTGGCAGACGAGTCCTACAGCGGGTCCTCAAGGACCCGGAGGGGCTTCCAACCCAGACGGAATCCCTCCTGTAGGACTGCCAAGCTTTGGTATGTCCCACTCTGGATGCTCCGAGCAGCTCGATGGAGAATGGGCGCTGGTTCTTACCTGACATGCCCCTTCTCGGCGAGCTGCGAGGAGCATCCAGCCTGTTGGGTATATGGATACACCAACTAGGTTTGAGTGAATAAATATATAAACCTAGGTTTAAGTGTTTGTAGCTTTAAGCACCAAACTGCAATGTAATTAGATAATTAAGGGTGCGGTTGCAAGCTGCAATAAAAGGCAGTAGAGAGAAACGTAACCTTCCTGGTTACTGGTCTGGTCCCTGGTCTCTCTGCTATCTGCTGCCTGCTGTTTACTCCTGTTTGAGACGTCTGTTTGTTACTGCTTGTTGGCTACTGTGCTGGATACCGTTTCTACTGAACAAAAGGACTGTTTACTTGGTGAGCTGATATCCTGTGCATACTCAGCGTTGTCTTCGAGAGAAAGGTATCGGGAGGAGAAGATGTACAAGCAGATAAGGACATAATACTGACTAGTTTAATGAACTAAGTTACTGGATGGATATATTGGATAATGACATATGGACTGAATGACAATGCTTAAACTCTAAATGAATAAAATAACTATTTAAAACTACAAACAGTGTTTTTGTCTCCAGCCTCTCTCTCATTTGGCTGCCTGGCCTGACTGCTGCTGTGCACTCTGCTTGGGGGTTTGTCCCCAAACATTAACACAGCCCCACCCTAATTTCTCCGTCTGGTGGGGAATCTTGTTTCGGCCAATGATCCATTAGTTAATTAAGATGAGAACACGGCTTTTTCTTCTCGTCCTCGCAAAACTGGGGAACGCTACGTGGAGCCTGTGAGAGAGGAGTCTGAAGCACCTCCCACTCTGGATGCTCCTTGCAGCTCGCCAAGAAGGGGCGTGTCAGGTAAGAACCAACGCCCATTTCCAACATTTTTCAGATTTGTTCTTGAACATTCTTGCTATTCTTGTCGGGGGGAAATGCCACCTGTAAAACATCTTATACAATTTTTCTTTATACGCTATTGACATTGTCATTTTATAATTTTGAGACCACAGTTTTTGCCATTTCTCTAGATCAATCCCATATCCAAGATTCTCCCCCCAAGCAATCATTGTTTCTTTAACTTGTTCATCTTCTAGTTTAATTTCTAATAAGTATCCATTCAATTTTTTAATCACCTTTTCATCAGTAACTGTCAAAATCTTATCTAAATCAGTCAGTTTATCAAAGAAACTTCTGTTTTAGAATCTTTATCATACCTTGAATGTATTTGCGCATATGAAAACCAATTCATCTTTATACCTTGTTCCTCTAATTTTTGCATAGATTTAAATTCACCCTTTTCATTCAATATTTCACCATATCTAACTGTTTGTTCCTTTTTATATATTATAGGATAAGAAAATGCTTCAATAGTCGATAGCCAGACTGGAATTTTCAAATAACATTGTCTTTTAGTCTTCTCCCAGTTTAACCACAGAGACTCCCGTATATAATGTCTTCTAAAATACCCCTGTGTTTTAGTTCCTTTATACCAGGGGTGTCCAACCTTCCACCTTCCCTGGGCCACATTAGAAGATGAAAATTTGGTTTGGGCCGCACATAAAATAAAATAGCAGTAACGATACCTGATCATCCAAAAAAACCGTAGAAAACATAGTTAACATATTAAATTTATTTGGAAATGAAGTTAGTGAGATGTTTTTATTATTTATTATTAATTATTTATTAAAAATTATTTATTTTTTATCACAGTTTTTTTATCACGGTTTTTTATCATGGTTTATTTTCCAGCCAAATTTTGCGGGGGGTGGGGAGAAAGCTCACCCGCCTCACGCCTACCTCTCCTCCTGCAAATGGCCCGGCTGGATGAGGCAGGACTGGAAGGCAGAAGCAGCAGCAGCGACGGGGGCAGAAGCGGCGGTGGGGGCAGAAGCAGCAGCGGTGGCAGGGAAGAAGCGGCGGGGCAGAAGCGGCGGCGGCGGGGGCAGAAGCGGCAGCGATGGCAGGGGCAGAAGTGGCAGCGGGGGCAGAAGCGGTGGGAGCAGAAGTGGCGGCGATGGCGGTGGTGGCAACAGCAGGAGGTGGCGCTCTGACGGCGCCCGCCTTTTCTGTTGCTGCTTGGCCTGGCACTCGCCTCGCCCCACCTCGCGCCTGCCTCTCCTCCTCCTCCTCACTGGCTCTGGCACGAAGGTTGGGATGGGCACTGGGCCGCATTACAAGGTGACTTGGGCCGCATGCAGCCCATGGGCCGCAGGTTGGACATGCCTGCTTTATACCATAGAAAAGCATGCCACCCCAACAACAGATCATGTCCTTCTAATGTCAACAATCGAGTATTTCTTAATGTTATCCATTCCTTAACCCACATCAAATTTGCAGCTTGGTAGTACAACTCCCAATTAGGCAAACCAAATCCTCCTCTTATTCTGGCACCTTGCAAAAGTTTTAACTTTATTCTTGTTTTCTTACCTTGCCATATATATTTCAACACAGTTTTATTTAAATCTTCAAAATAATCTTTTCCAAGCCTAACTGGAATTGTTTGGAACAAATATAAAATTCTGGGTAATATATTCATCTTGATTGTTGATATTCTCCCTATTAATGACAGTTGTAAATTTCCCCATTTCACCAAATCTAGCACTATCTGCTGCTTAAGTTTGCTATAATTATTCTTTTAGTGTACTACATCTTGCTGTCAAATGTATCCCCAAGTACTTGATCTTATTCGTGACCTGAATTTTCAATAGATCCGCCAGTTCTTCCTTTTGTCTTGATAGCATATTCTTTGTCAAGATCTTTGTCTTATCTTTATTTATTTTCAAACCTTTCCATATAACTCTATCTTTTCTATCAATTTTGATGTTGTTTCTAGTGGGTCTTCTAAAATGAAAACCAGATCATCTGCGAATGCTTGCAATTTAAATTCTTCCTTTTTAATTTTCATCCCTTTTATATCCTTTTCTTCTCTAATATTTCTGTCTAGCACTTCCAAGGTTAACACAAACAACAGAGGTGATAGTGGGCACCCTTGTCTTGTTTCTTTTCTTATATCAATAGAGTCTGTAAGTTCTCCCTCTATCATCACCTTTGTCGTTTGATTATAGTATATAGCTTCTATTGCTTGAATAAATTTTTTACCAAAGCCCATCTGTTCCAGCTGTAATAACATGAATCACCAATTCACATTATCAAATGCTTTCTGCGCATCCAGAAATATTAAAGCCATTTGTTTTTCAGGGTGTGCCTTGTAGTATTCGAAAGTGTCCAATATTATTCTCACATTGTCTTTAATTTGTCTCTTTGGCAGAAATCCATTTTGATCAGGATGGATAAAATTGTTTAAGTATTTTTTAAGTATTTCTGCTGATATTGAAGCAAAAATTTTATAATCTGCGTTTAGTAAGGAAATAGGTCTGTAGTTCTTGATTTGTAATGGATCAGCCTCCTCTTTTGGAACAAGTGTAATATAAGCTTCTGACCATGATTTGGGTATCTTCTTCTTTAACATAACTTCATTCATAACTTCTAGCAATGGAAGGTTCAACGATTCTTGTAGTGTTTTATAAAATTCTGCCGGAAGTCCATCTGGGCCTGGTGCCTTTCCATTGTTTTGCTTCTTGAGTGCTTCAGTTAACTCCATCATCGTTATATTGTTTTCTAACAGTGTTTCAATCTCTTTAGGTATCTGGGGTAGATTAGCATTCTGTAAGTACTGTTTAACTCTTTCCTCATCAATATTATCTTGTGTGTATAGTTTCCCATAATAGTCTCATATGATTTCCTTCTTCTCTTTACTACCATAGCAAACTTGGCCTTGGTCATCTATTAATTGCAATATTTTCCTTGATTCTATCTCCTTTCTCAATTTATATGCTAACCGTCTACCTGGTTTATTTGCATCTTCAAAGTAGTTCTGTTTCGCACTTCTGATTTTCTGTGCTAGTTCTTCTTTTTTCTATTACACCCATTTTATGTTTAATTATATCCATTTTTAACTTAGTGTCCTTTTTCTGTGGCATTTTCTGTAGCTCTTTTTCAAGTCCTTTGTACTCATCCTCTAATGCCTTAGAGGCTAATCTTTTCATGGTATTACTTTTCCTTGTATAGTCTATTATCAAGCCTCTGGCATATGCCTTCATTGTATCCCATACGTTCTGCATTGATGTATCTTCTTTTTTGTTTTCTCTAAAGAAGAAAGCCAGTTCTTTCTCCATCCACTGTGTGAAGTCTTTTTCCTTTAATATAGTATTATTTAACATCCATCTAGATCTTCTTCTTTGTCTTTTCCATTTAATTGTCATTGGATTGTGATCTGCCCAAGTACTTGTTTCAATATTTATTTCTTGAATATTAGCTAACAATTCTGTTGACATCCATATCATATCTATTCTGGACCATGATAAATGTCTATTTGAATAGAAGGTGTATTGTTTAGTCTTAGCATTTCTTTCTCTCCATGTATCTTTTAAATTTATTTCATCTATCATTTAAAAAAAGATTTAGGGGGAGTCTTTTTGTTTTGCTTTGTTGTTTTCTGTGCTGTGTAGTCCAGTTTATTATCTACAATTCCATCAAAATCTCTCATCATAACTATATTAGCATAGTCCAATTCAGTTATTTTCATATGTAATTTTTTTATAAAATTCTTCTTGATTGTCATTCGGGGCATAGATTGCAATCAGGAGTGTTTTCATATTATTGTCCATTATTTCCACTATTAGTATTCTTCCATCATCATCGGTATAGATCAATTTCGCTGGGATAATATCTTTAATGTATAAAACCACTCTTCTTTTCTTGCATTGTGTCAAAGAAGTAAATATTTTCCCTAGTTTTGGCTGTATCAGCAATTGTTCATGTTGCTTTTTGATATGTACTTCTTGTAGGCAGATTATATCAAATTTTATTTTTTCTAATTTATGGAAAGTTTTCCTTTTTTTAACAGCTGAGTTAAGTCCATTTATATTAATTGTAATCAATTTTTTCTCTTCCATGGTTATATTTTGTAATTAGGTTTAGCAGCTCTCATAGATCTTGGTTCACGTTGTTCTTTGACTTCCACCTTTCCGCCTACTGCACCTTCTTTTTCAGTCACCCTTTGGCAGTCCTCTTGGAATTCAATTTGTGACATTTTTTTTCTGCCTCCTCCTCTTTCCTTCCAAAATATTCTGCGTAAAATAATTCAGCTTTCTCAATTGAGTCAATTCTATGTCTCTGTTCTTGCCATGTGAACATTAAACCTTCTGGAATCAGCCATCTATAATTCATCTCTTTTTTAAGTAGAATTTTTGTCAGAAATTGGTATCCTCGTGTCATCTCTCTCACTCTTCTGGGTACTAGTTTCAGGACCACAATCTCCTTGTCTTTATATTTCAATGTTTTCTCTCTTGCCACTTGCAATATTTGAGTTTTAATGGCTTTCTTTTATAAATCTGATGTGAACTTCTCTTGGTAAGCTATTTCTCATTGCATATCTTGTGAAGACTCAATAAACCTTGTCTATTCCATCCATCATCTTCTCTTTAATTATTTCCAAAGCTTCAGGCAAAATTTCTATCATTGTCTCAGCTAGGTTTTGTCCCTTTTCTTCCTCTATGTTTTGGAATCTGAGATAAAATTCTGATCTGTCCATCTCCCATCTCAACATCCCACTTTTATCTTGTTCAACCACAGTTAATCTGCTATCAATATCTCCAATCTTCTTATCTCCTTGTTTATCTTCTTCAATTTTTTGGAATCTCTCATCATACTTCATCATCATTTGTTGAACGTTCTCCACCTTTTCATCAGTTTTTCCTGTTCCTTGTACAATGTTCTCTGTTCTCTTTTCAATATTCTCTGTTCTTATTTTAATATTTTGAATTCCTTGCATAATCATCTGCAGGGTCACTTTTTCCTGTTCTTTTTCTTGCTGTAACATCGTCTATATTGAGCGTTGTCCTCCAGATAGTGAAGAGGAAGAAGTAGAAGTTGAGGAACCAGGGGCTGTTAGTTTCCTACTCATTTTGGACAATTCAAAATCTTCAGGTTCTTCTAGACTTTAATCCACTGTGAAATAACCAATTGTAATTCCAAGTAAAAATAGTGGGGAAAAAGAAACAAATAATAACAATAATAATGACAACAATAACAACAACAATAATAATAATAAAATTTCTTCAGGTTCTTGTATCCCTTAATCCAATCGATTGGTTAGATAGCAGTAAAAACTCAAAAATGGAAGAAAAGACCATAAACACACACAAAAAAGAAAAAATTGTTAAATCCTGAAAAAGGCGGAAAAGCAAAAAATAAAAAGAAGAGAAAATAAATAAAAAGAAAAAGAAGAGAAAAGAAAAGTTCTTCAGGTTCTTCAACATCTTAATCCAATTTAAAAGTCTCAGGTATAAAGGGATGCATAAGAAAAAAAAGAAAGCCACACACACAAAAAAAAACCCAATATGGAAGGGTAAGGTACAAGGGATGGAGAGAGAAAAAAGAAAAGAGACTACTCCCTTAAAAAGAAAAAAAAGGAAGGAAATCATTAATACTAAAGCTTTTCTTTAAGATAAAATGCAAACATAAAAGTTAGACTTCAAAAACAAAAAGAAAGACAAAAACAAGTTCCAAAAGGCCAAAAATCCAAATAGCTATTACAAAAAGTAAGCTAGTAAGGAGGGGGTTTGTTAAAGTAAGAAATAGCCCATCTTAAAAAAATAAAATAAAAAGAACACACTGCACCTTGTTTGGTTATTTAAGACTTTTGTTAAAATTTATAACTCTCTTCTCCAGAGTCTTATCACCTTTTTTCCCCCTATAAACCTCAACACCAGACTCCAGCTATTGATAGAAACCCAGAAGAGCACCTGCAATAATACTCTCCCATGCTCTTCCCTCTACCTTATCAAACAAGCAATGACCTTGAAAAGAAGCCTCAGTTCTTTCTCTGCTTTTTCTGGTCAAGAAAAAAAAGAGATAGAATATTTCCAAGCCTCTAGTTGGCATTGTTACAAAGTTTCTTCTGCTTTCCAAGCCTCTAGTTGGCAGTGTTACAAAGTTTCTTCTGCTTTCACTTTCCCCCTCCTTTTGCAAACAAGATATAATAAAAATTAATTAAAAAGGGAAAAAGATGTTTTAAAAGATGACTAAAAGGGAGTCTCTAGTCTAGAATATGATAAAGTCAAAAAGGAGAGAAAGAATAGATGGAAGAAGAAAAAAAAACCCAGTCCGGTTTCAAAATATAAAATCATGTGTAGAAAATCCAGCAATGAGAAAAAAAAAATATTACTTTGACATTCCTGTTTAAAATCGCCGCTTAATCACTTCTGTCAAAACTTTTACAGATTCTTTCTTTTCCTTAGGGTGTCCTTTCAAATCTTAAAGTAAAGAAAAAGGTTCTCACCAAACCGGCACACTTTCTCTTTTCGTTCTCTTTTGTTTTGGAGCTGTCCCAACTTCAGCAGCTTTAATGGCTGCCTCTTTGCCGCTGGCAAAAAGAGCTGCTCCTGGATCTACCAGGGACTTTGCAGTGTCCCTGGGATTGACAGGATGCGCTCTTTACATTCACCGTCTCTTCGGGATGGTTTAGATCCGATTGGACCGTCCAAGAGCAAAGATATCGGCAGCGATCTCAGACCTCCAAGATCTCATGCAGTATCGTCGTGATGCCAGCTCCGCCCTCCAAAGCACCAAATTTCTTCCCAAATAGTATCTTTTGTTATGGTCAAGACAGTCTTGCTTTTTTATAAGACACCAGATTGGCTTTTAAAAAACAATCATCAAAAAAAGGCAAAAGAAAATAGCACAGATAAAATGAAAATGAGACAGTATATGTGTATGTGTGAGAGAGAAGGTGGGAATGAGAAAAATGAGAGAGGAAAAGACATCATTTGTTGGATATCCTTGATTATAAACATGTTTCCCCCCAAATAATCCCTATTCCAAAAATGACCTAGTGAAGATCGTCATCAGTTTGGGGCAGGGTCTGTAACCTTAAATACTCAAGCCATTTGGATCTGTTTCCCACAGAAAAGAAAACACCAGGAGCCAATAATTTAACAACCAGTGTGACTGGATGGGCGTGGCCAACTCAATGTTGCTCACTCCCACCCAATCACCTCTTGCTCTGGAATATGGAGTGAGTCTCCATCTCCCGCCATCACCCTTACCTTCTCAGGCCAGACGAGGAGTGATGGGGAGGGAAGGGGCAGGGCCAGCCAGTGGTGAGATCAGCCATCAGGGAGGTATAGCAGAGGGCCAAAAGAATCACAGGTGGCTCCAGAGCTGCAGGTTGCAGACCCTTGGTCTGGGGAGTGGGTGGATGTTGCCAGCACTGGAGGTGGTGAGTGCATGAGGGCCAACAGTGTCTGGCAGTATCCGCAACCTGTGCAGTGCAGGTTAGTTGATTACCTGTCCAAGCAGCAGGCAGAGGCTAGGGAGATCCAGATGTACCATGTGGACCATGGAAAAGCTGAGAGTCAGAGGGCTGGAACAGACAGGTGGCTGCTGGAGGCTCATCGTGCACAGTGGCACCGGCAGCATACGGTGGCAGAGGCATTGAGGGAAGGCAGGTGATTCTGATTTTCTGCGTGGGCAAAGATGTGAAGACGAGCCTCCCGCAGCCCACTATGTCCCAATGTCTGTTGGCTTGCCTGTGGCCCACACTGCACTTCTGGATTGCATGCCTCCCCTGCGCCTCTGCCTTCATCTGTTGCCAGTGTGTTTTATGAAGTGGCTGCCCGCCTCCTTCACCCCACTGACTCTCAATTTTCCCACGATGTGCATGGCATGTCCGGATTGCACATCTCCCTTGTGCTCCTCTGCTGCCATCTGCTGCTTGGACAGGTAATCAACTCACCTGGGCTGCGCAGCCCCAGAGTGTGCGAACCAAAGGGCTGGCGGACTGCAGCTGCTGCTGGATAACATTGTCCCCCGTGCACTCGCTGCCTTTTGTGCACATGCTGCGGGATGGGGTGCTCAGCTGGGTTAATCACCCTGAAATCATGTTTCCCTGAAAATCAGTCCCTGTGATTATTTTGGAGTCCCCAAAAATATAAGATTGGGTCTTATTTTTGGGAAAACATGTTATATGCTTATAACTGGCATAATGTAAATATTGCTGTCAGAAGATTCCGAAATATCTAAATTTTTACTCCTGAATTTGGCAGGATTCAGACCAAAGATAGAAAAATTGACTTAGCAGAGCAAACGGGATTTTCCTTCTTTCGTAAGTTGTGGTGGTCTCTCATGAAAAGAAGACACTTCGCAAAGTTGTCTTGGGATGAGAGCGCAGAGAGAACTCCGAAACCCTCTTTTATTAGAAGCAATCTTTGTTAACGTAGCAATTTTGTTAATGTCCTATCACAAATGCATTACATCACACAACATGCACTGATCATTCGCATAAAGCATACAAGGCTGCAGAGTTTACGTTTGCTACAGTTCTGGTTAAGAAATGGCAACAATTTGTCTTTGCTCCTTGCTTCGTGTTCCAGCCAACTACCAGAAGGCTCCGTTGTCCTAGCACGTACACAAAGAACAAAGAATCATAGTTCCCACAGTAAGTCCCAAGTGTTCTTAGACCTGGTTTCTTTCCTTAATTTGAGTCAGGAGTTCTCATGGCACATCTCCAGAACCTATTTCAGAGCTAGTACTTAGTCTTGGGAAATACACAACAGTGGCCAGGATAAGTACCAGTAAACAGATGCTGATACCAAGGAAATGTCTGATTATGAAATAGGGCAACATTTAGGATACTTGATCTTATAGAAAGTCCTGCTTACATTCAGGCAAGCATGGTTGAACCTTCCTTTGGACATTGTTTCTCAACATGTTTTTCAAAATGGTCTCAACTGAAGTTCAATAAACTGAATGTAAAAGGCTCCAGTGTCTGTTGGATAATTGTACATAAGATGTTTATGTTTAATGGCTGAATCAGTCTCAAAGCAATATTAAAGATACTGGGCTTTAATTGCAATGTATCAGTAATTATTGCTAGAACTGAGGTAGATGCAAGAATCAGTGAAAAGTCATTTTCACCCTAAAAGGTATTATTAGCAAATGTAATTACTGGAAATTGTTTTTTGGCGTCTGCTGCACAAACATACCTGCATGTGAATCATAGCAAAGGGTAGACTGGGACTATGGTATTTGCAATTTCATAGATAGCTTTCTCAAAAACAGGGCTAATCTAATACCAACAACACTTAACAGAGACTTTGTATTATGTCATATATTTCATCTTGAAGCTGATTTTAATTGTCATGACTTAAAACATTTAATCTATTTTGGAGATTATCTTGCTTCTGCCTTATCTCTAGTGGTGGGTTTCAAATAATTTCACCACCGGTTCACCAAAATCATGCACTTGCCTTTGCGTGGCCAATAGCATTCTTCCTTTGTCATGGTAGTTCAAGGCAGTCCTGGACCCACTTTGTGCTGTAAGTCACATCTGGAAAGCACTGCAGTGGAGAGAAGTAGCCGGGTTGAATCATCTATGCTGGATCTTGATTCTGGGCTTGCCTCAGTCACTCGAGAAAACACGAGACCTGCTCTCCACCCTGAGACATTGTCCTGACCCAGCCACTTGTCTCCATCACTCCAAGGCTCCATGGCCTGCACACTGCTCTTCTCAGCATCCTGCAGAGCACAGTGAACTTGAGTGCGCTTCACAATGGAGGAGACAGAATCCCCCCCCTTCTCCTGGAGCCCATTATGAGCTCCACACAATGTGACCCTGGCAACAGTGGTGCTGGGTTGAGCTTGGGCCAGTGTCTTGGCTCTCAGGGTGGAAAGCAGGTTGCGCATCTCCCTGAGCGATGCTCAGCATCCAGCACCAACAAAGGCCAGAAGTAGCATCCCACTATTTCCTGCTGCAATATGTCAGCTAGCGAAACCCAGCTAGAGCCTTTCTGGAGAATCAGAATCAGAGAGAAGCAGCCAGGTTGAATCTTCAGTGCCTCATCTCTTGCTGGGTCTTGCGGGCACGTCTTCTGACCCTTGTTAGTACTGGGCTTGCCTTGGTCACCCAGGGAGACACACAACCTGCTCTCCGCCCCGAGACATGTAAAACTGCAGTGCAAATAGTTGATTTCATTGCAAAAGAAATTAAAAACAATTATTTACCAAAATTATTGAAAATAATCTGAAAATAGGTTTGATTATTGACAAAGCCTCAACGATATCTTGCAAACCAATTATTATACTTGTGTTAAAAGTTGATGATTCAGTTACCGCACCAACAATTTTTGTTGAGCTAGTTGAATTGGAAAAACAAGATGCAGAGACAATGTATTCTTCAGTTATTGAAACTTTAAATAATGTTGAGTTTACTAAGAACTACCTAGAAAAAAAATGAATAGGATTTTGCTCCGATGGTGCCAATGTTATGCTTGGGAGAAAATCTGGAGTGAGTACGAGAATAGCAAAACAGTTTCCAAACCTAATAATAGAATACTGGTAAACCATCACCTGCAACTTGTTTTAGATGGTTCAATAAAGGAAATAAATCATTTTAAAATATTTATTGATAAAATATATACTATTTTTCATCAATCCAATAAGAACCAAATTGAACTTATCAAAATATCCAAACAACTTGGAATTGAAATTATAAAGCTTGGTAGAGTTTTGCTAGAGGGCTGCCTCTAGTTTGAGGTCAACTTAACTGTGTGGCATGCTTATCCAGCTCTACATCTCATCAGTATTTTCATGCAAATGAAAAATACTCAGGTATGGTTACCTGTCTTGAAAATATATATTTTATGTCTGATTTGGCATTCATGATTGACATTCTAAACGTTCTAAATTTGTCTTCTTTCAAATGGACAGCAAGCAAGAAATGTAGACATAATAAAGGCTGAGAAACTTATGATAAGATCAATTAAAGCATTTGAAATGCTTAGAAAGGGAAAGGATACATACAAAAAAAAAGTTGATGAATTAATTACTTCAGATACCTTCAAAAATATAAACTTTGTAGAAAATCATCCATTTGTTGGGCTTCCTTTGGAAAGACTTTTAGAAAGCATTGTAACAAATCTGAATAAAAGACTAATGGATTGTGAACATTTAAAAACAGCCAATTTCAAGACACGAATAAATTACAATTTCTCAATTTTTTTTGAGTCAGATTACTGGAATATTGAAGTAGTAGTAGTTCCATGGAAAGCAGTTGAAGAACAATTGCTTGTATTTAGTGACATTTCTAATTATCAAATTAATATTAATGATTATCACATGTTTTTAAAAAATTCCCAGAAATATGAAACTCCTGACAGTATTCAAAAAGCTAAAAATATTGTCAGAACAATTGCTGTAAGTTCAGCAGAAGTGGAAAGGGTTTTTTCAAAAATGAACATAATATGTTCAGAGAAAAGAAGTCTCCTAACTGTTTCCTATATAAACAAACCTAATGACTATTAGTCTAATTGACCTATCTCTAAAGAAATGGGACCCTATTCTACAGTTAAAAAATGGTTAAAAGTAAATCACACAGCTGATGATGCTTAAGTAAAAAACTGAAGAAAAGTGCAAGTGAGGATGCCAATCAAACATCAATTTAGAAATACCTTAAATAACAGTTTTATTGTTTTCCATCAAATATTTTCTAATAATTTTTCATTAATATTTCAAAACTCTTTCTTGTAACAAAATCTAGCTTTGTGTACCTCTTTTATTGTTCTTATTTAAGTATTAAATGCATGAAATAATAAACTACCTTTTGATATATCTTTTTTATACTTAAAACAGTCATTAGGGCAAAAAAGTGATGTCGAGTTCACCACACACCCCAGTCACATGCCTACTCAGCCACGCCCATTTAGTCACATGACCACCCACCCAGGCTTGAGGGCAGAGAACCAGTTGTTAAATTATTTGAATCCCACCATTGTTTTAACCCCTCTTTCAAACTAGCGATCTTCTCAGTCCAAAATATGGACTTCGTTATCTTCAAAAGTGTGGCCTATGTAGCTGTTGAGAGCTAAATAGCTTGAAATAGATCTATAGTAGTCTCCCTTTCTTTCTTTGTTGGTAAAAACATAAATTTAACACAAAAATAGTTTGTTGCAAAAGCAACTACCTGTAAAGTCCCCTGGATTGGGGCTTAAAGGTGAAAATGGAAGCAATATACTCCATGCTATAATTGGGTAGAACAGGTTGCCCTGATAGACTAATCCCACTGGAGAAAAAAACACTTATTCTCCATAGAGCTGCTACGAGCATCCAGGATGGGAGGTACTCCAGTCTCGGCTCTCACAGGCTGAGCTTGAAATTGAGGAACGCCTCTCACCATCACGTGGTCCTCTCGACGTTTCCCCAGTTTTTAGCTCAGCCTCGTGGTAGTCAGGCTGTTTTTTTCTCAGCTCTTGGCCGATCAGCATTTCCCACAGAGTTCTATTGAATTTGGACCCTCTCTCTCTCAGCGCAGTGGATTGGACGTTTGAACTTCTTAAGGAGCCTTTCTCTTTCACAGGGGTAGCATTTTATTCCGTTTTTTTCCAGGGGCACAATCTAGCGCTTCGAGCGCTGCCCCCCCTCCTTCGTCTGCCGCTCCTTCGCTCCGCGCGAACCCGCCTCATTTTCCTGCCTTTTGCTCTTCGGTCGCTGTTTCCCCCCCGCGAACGCTTTTAGCTCAGGGGAAATCGCTTCCCTGCTTCTCCCAATATTTGCGGCCTTCTGGCTTTCTCTTTTCGCTCTGGGAGACTACCGCCGCTGGGTGTAGCCTCGAATAGCTCGCGGCCGCCATTTTGGGCGTCGCGTGGCGTCCGCCATATTGGGTGCGCCCAGGTGTCGCCGCCATTTTGAGTGTGGCCGCATGGCCGACCGCCATTTTCTATAGGCCTCAACACAGGCTGCGTGTAACTTCTAATCACTAGGCAGATCTACATTATTGCTCGTGCTTTCAAGTACTCATTCGAAGTTTTTCTCGAGCACTACAGGGTCCGTTGGCTCCGCAGCCTCCCCAGCTGGTGAGGTAGCAGCATTGTCATTCCCCCCCCGGTCCGTCCGGAGGGGGCAGCTGCATGGGCGTTCACTTTTCTGGCTGATTGGTTTTCCTGGGCTAGGCCCTGCTTCTTGATAACAGTTTACAAAAAAATTTTGACCAAAAGGGGTGTGTGAAACAAGCGTTGTGATACCCGGCCTTTTGTTGTAGGTCGTATCCAGACATGCCAACCGTCTCATATTAATTCAAAATCTTTTTTCTTTCTCCAGATGGCAGATGACAGAGTATCTCGTGGCACTTCTTTGAAGGCCAAGTCAAAATCCCACTACCTGCGCAAACAGGCACAGGAAGTTTCCAAAGCCTCCCAGGGGGATGCCCTCAGGCGTCACAGGGCACTTGAGAAAGAAATTGACAAGCGGTCTAGAGAGTCATGCTCCGTGCCTCTGGCTCCTTCCGCCCCCCCCCCCTCCACCTCCCCCCCCCCCCCTCCCCCCTCCTCTCCAGCTCATTCCTCATCCTCACAGCCTAGACAGGCCCCTGAGGCCACTTTCACCCCCACTGCTGCAGGCCTGCGCTCGGAGGAGCCTCACCCACCTTCCACGGTGGAGATTCCTGAGAACCTGAAACAATGGATGGAGTTGGCCATCCGGCAAGGAATCGCGCAAGAGCTCCAGCAGATGGCCGGCCCGGCCCCATGGCCTGCGGCCCCTGAAGTTCACACACCATCTGTTCGATCGCTCTCCAGATCAGATGTCTCGCATGGTCAGGTAGTATCCCACAGGGATTTGCCTCTGCCTTTGGGGATGGAGGAGATGGAGACTCAGGAGCTCGGGGGTCCTACCCACTTTGGGGAAGAGGAAGACCTCGACTTGGGGTCCATCATTGACAGTGAGCCCTTCTCGGGAGCAGACCCACTGGAGGGGGACATGTCGGAGGACGAGGGCCTCACCCCGGACCAGCCCGCATTTGTGGGGCTGTTTAAGCCGCACCTGTTCAGGTCTATTCTCTTCAAGGCCAAAAATACCTCTGGCCTGACCCCTCCCACTCCATCCCAGCCAGCGGCCTCGGGGGAGCCTCTCGATTCCATTTTTCCTCAGCCCGTGGTGGAGACTGATGTGATTCCTGTTCCACCTATCTTTTCCGACCTGGTCTCCAGGCAGCTAGCCTCCTCGGGGCCCCCTCCCCCTCCTTCCACTCAGGACAAGCGTTTTTTCAACCTTGACCCGCAGTTCTCCCTCTTGCTCGATCCCCCCTCTGTGGACGAGCCTATTGTGGGCCTAGCTTCCCATTCAACCCCTAGCGATGCCCTCGCACTCAAGCCTGAGGACAAACGAGCCGAGCTGGCCCTGCGCCGTGCTCACCAATCTGACGCTTGGGCTGTTAGAGCGTCCACTGCTGCGTCTTTCTTTATTAGATCCTCTATTAAGTGGCTTCGGCAGCTCAAACAGCATGTTCCCGCAGCCAACCTCAGAGCGCAGCAGGATATCGCTAAGCTCACGGTCGCGGCCGAGTTTTCGGCTGACGCTACCTTCCAAGCCGCAAAATTTTCCACCAGGGCCATATCGTCTCAGGTCACTGCTCGCCGCTTGCTCTGGCTCCGCCACTGGCAGGCGGACGTCAAGAACAAGGCGAAGTTGGCCTCAGCCCCCATTTCCGGGGGGGGAATTGTTTGGACCGGCTCTCGACCCTTTCCTGGCCGAGACCCGTAACAACCGCAAGTACCTTCCTTCGCTTTTTCGGAGGCCCGACCCCAGAGGTCCCTCTCCCTCCTTTCGCCGAGGTTCCTTTCGCTCCTCCTCCCATGCCTCCTTCCCCCCCCAGATACTTCCAATCCCCCTCCTACAGACCCCCTCCCCCACATGACCGGTCGGATCCATCCGACAGGTCCAGAAGAGGTGTCTCCTTCAAGAAGTCCTTCCGGGGATCCAGAAGCAGACCTTTCCGTCGTTCACGATAATGCAAATTTCCCCATAGGCGGCCGCCTCAAGCACTTCGCTAATCGATGGGAGGCCATCACTACCAACGCATGGGTCAGGGATATGATTCGCCTTGGCCTGGCACTCGAGTTCCAATCCTCCCCTCCCGAATTTTTCATGTCCTCCCCCCTTTCCAGGGACCCTGCCAAAAGGGCTCTTATGGACGCCGCCATTAGCCACCTCCTTGACATAAAGGCCATCCAGCCCGTCCCCGCAACTGAACGGGGGCGAGGCTTCTATTCCCACTTGTTCGTAGTACCCAAGCATTCGGGGGGTTGGAGGGCTATCCTAGATCTGAAAAGGCTAAACCACTACCTTGCCCCCTGTAAATTCAAGATGCACACCTTGCAGTCTATACTTGCGGGAACCCGGCGAGGGGACTGGCTCACCTCAATTGACCTCTCCAAGGCATATTTACACATTGCAATTCGTCCCTCCCACTACAAGTTTCTCCGCTTTTCCTACAATAAACAACATTTCCAGTACGTTGCGCTTCCCTTTGGTCTGTCCTCCGCCCCCAGGGTTTTCACCAGGGTTTTGGCGGCTCTCGCCGCCCACTTGCGATCCTTCCTTGTCCGTCTCCACTGTTACCTGGACGACATCCTCCTCCTCTCCTCCTCTAGGGCCCACGCCCAACTAGATACTAAACTGACCCTTACCACCCTTCAGGACCATGGGTTCATGATTAATTGGAAGAAAAGTCACCTTTCCCCCTCTACCCGACTCACTCACTTGGGGGCAGTGATCGACACTGCCCGGGAACTGGTTTTCCTGTCTCCGGACAGGTGGCTTAGTATCCAACAATCCATCAATGATGTCAGGAGAGCAAGAACAGTTTCTCTTTTAGAATTGTCTAAACTGTTGGGGAAGCTTATTTCATGTATATCTATTATCCCTTGAGCCCGTTTCCATACCAGGTCCCTACAATGGTTTCTGCTGCCGCATCAACGTTCAGAAGGAGCAACTCGCGACTCCGGGTCAGAGTTCCTCCAAGAGTTCTCACGTCCCTCCTTTGGTGGACCAGGCCGGCCATCAACAAGGGCCACTACTTCAAGGAACCCGACAGGCTAACCGTCACCACGGACGCGAGCCTCCTTGGCTGGGGCGCTCACGCCCTCTCCATCTCGTCCCAGGGCAAATGGTCGGCAACAGAACAACTCTGCTCCATAAATTGGCTGGAGCTCCACGCTGTTTACCTGGCGCTTCGCAGCTTCCTACCCCAGGTACGCGGACGTCACGTCCTGGTCCTCACAGACAACATCACGGCAAAGGCACATATCAACAGATGGGGGGCACTCAGTCAGCAAGGCTCATGAGAGAAGCCGAATGTCTCTGCCGTTGGGCGGAATCGAATCTGGCCTCCATCAAGGCAGACCACATATCAGGGACCCTAAACATCCAAGCAGATTGGCTCAGCAGGGCCACTCTGGACCAAGCAGAATGGCACCTCCACCCCTCCCTATTCAGGGAAGCAGTCTCAATCTTCAGGCTCCCCACGGTGGATCTTTTCGCATCCCCCCTCAACGCTCAACTACCGAGGTTTTTTTCCAGATACCCCTCTCACGGGGCGGAGAACCACAATGCCCTCCGTTGCCCTTGGCCCCCAGAGCTCCTTTATGCCTTTCCCCCCCTTACCATCATCCCCAGGGTGATACACAAGTTGCTTCTGGAAAGGGCAGAGATTATTCTAGTAGCCCCTTATTGGCCCAGACGCCCCTGGTTTGCGGACCTCCGCAACCTCTTGGTGGCCCCTCCCTGGAGGATCCCTCCCGACAAGATCTCCCTGTCCCAGGGCCCTCTGCTACACCCCAACCCCCAATGGCTCCAATTAGCCGTCTCGAGGTTGAGCGGGACCGTTTAAAGGGACAGAATTTTTCCAGCCAGGTTATAGACATCATCCTGGCAGCCAGACGGCCCTCGACCACCCGTATCTACAGTGCCACGTGGGTCGCCTTCCGTTCTTGGGCCCTCAAACTTCAAATTAATCCCCTTTCTCCCTCCATTGCTCAGATCCTGGAATTTCTTCAGGAGGGCCTTAACAAGGGTCTGTCTACCAACACCCTAAGGCGTCAGGTCGCGGCCCTCACAACTGTTGTTTCCTCAGACATTGGGGGTCCCATCTCCCATCACCCCCTTATCTGGGCTTTTCTCAGGGGAGCTTCCAATCTCCATCCCCCGACCATACACCGTTTTCCCACCTGGGACCTCAACAAAGTCCTGGTCGCTCTTACCAAGCCCCCCTTTGAACCCATTAGGGAGGCTTCCTTACAGTTTCTCACTCTCAAAACTGTCTTTCTCATGGCCATTACATCCGCTCGTCGGATCTCTGAGATGGCAGCCCTTTCCATCAGACAGGACCTTTGTATCTTTCATTCTGACAGAGTTGTTCTCCGACCTGACCCTACCTTCCTCCCTAAAATAAACTCAGCATTCCACAGAGCTCAGGAGCTCATCCTCCCGAACTTCTGCCCCAACCCCTCTCGAGAGAGGGAGAGACAGTGGCACTCCCTTGATGTAAGGCGCGCCCTGAGAGTGTATATCAAGCGCACCCAGCCTTTTCGCAAGTCGGAGGCGTTATTTGTGTCTTTTCAACCTACGTCTCTCGGTCGCAAAGTAACGCCCACAACCGTGGGCCGCTGGATTAGGGCCGCCATCGCTAAGGCCTACCAGGCACAGTCCCTTCCTGTTCCTACGGGCGTCACCGCCCACTCCACTAGAAGTGCAGCTACCTCTGCTGCATGGGCCACCCAAGCCTCAATAACCGACATCTGTAGGGCTGCCACCTGGGCATCTCCTTCCCACTTTATCAAACACTACAAGATCGACGTGTTTGCATCTGCCGAGGCTTCATTTGGCAGGCGGGTCCTTCAGCGGGTCCTCGAGGTTCCAGGGGAGGTTCCACACCAGACGGGAGCCCGCCCGCAGGACTCGCCAAGCTTTGGTATGTCCCATCCTGGACGCTCGTAGCAGCTCTATGGAGAAGGGGCGTTGGTTCTTACCTGATACGCTTCTTCTCGTAGAGCTGCGTAGAGTGTCCAGCCCCACCCATTAGCCCGTCTGGTGGGGAACCTCGTTTGTTCGGCCAAGCAAACTAATACTCTTTAGTTAGGATGAGAATAGAGCCTTCCTTCTCGTCTTCGCAAAACTGGGGAACGTCGAGAGGACCACGTGATGGTGAGAGGCGTTCCTCAATTTCAAGCTCAGCCTGTGAGAGCTGAGACTGGAGCACCTCCCATCCTGGACGCTCTACTCAGCTCTACGAGAAGAAGCGTATCAGGTAAGAACCAACGCCCCATCTCTCCCCTGGTATGGCCAACAAAGTGTGGAGAATCTGTGGCTTAGAGGTTAGTTCATCATAAGCAGCCCAGGTTTGAGTCCCAGAAAGGATATGGCTAGCTGATGAGAGCTAAATAGCTTGAAATAGATCTATATTAGTCTCCCTTTATTTCTTTGTCGGTAAAAAACATAAATTTAAAATAAAAGAAAAATTATTCTTATCCATATATTCTTCTTATCCAAGTCCTTAGGAAAAAATGGATAGCTGGAAAATACAGCCAAAATCCTCTGACTATGCAACAAACTGTAATAATAATGCCATATTGCTAGGATCTGGACATATACTTCACAGATATAATGTGACAATCTAGGTTTTTAAGAAAAATTTGGCTTATATGAAGGCCAACATTGGTAAAGAACTAGCAGATGTGACTTCACATCATGTTGTGGATAGATAATAATAAATTTTCAACTATTGTTGAAAAGAATAAATGTGGATAAATGATGTTACAAAACCAGGGGATAGCAAAATAGAAGACAAATAATTGGAGAACACTCAAAATATCAAGATCTGAAAATCAAAGTTGAAAGGCATAGGCAGCCATGGTGGTCCCATAGATTATTGGCATACTGGGTACAATCCATTTTTTTTATGGCATTTGGAAAATTTGTGCATTGACAAAAATTACATCTGACAAATACAAAATACCACACTGCTTATATCCACCCATATATTACACTGATACATTACAACGTAAGTAATTGAGAAGAACTCAATGCACATAAAGACCAAGAAGCTAAAGAACTGGCTCTGTGATTTTACATTGCTGTGCATATAATAATAATAAAAAGTGCATTACCAAAATAGAAGATCAAGTTGGAAAATAAGGTCAACATAACTAAGATCAGATGCAAGCTAGCTAGAACAGATGAAAGAAAAGAAGCTAAAGAACAAGAGCACACAAGAATACTTGATCAAGAAATATAACGGGGGGGGGATTCAAAATTTTTAACAACCAGTTCTGTGGGTATGGCTTAGTTGGTGGGCGTGGCTTGGCAGTCATGTGACCGGGTGGACATGACATATGACTGGCTGGGCATGGCCAACTCAACATCACCCATCTCCTCCAGGCACGCATCTCCTCACCTGGCCTCTCGTGACTGGGGATGCTGCAACAGTTGTAAATATGAAAAATGGTCATGTCACTTTTTTCAGTGCCAT
Source organism: Pseudonaja textilis (assembly GCF_900518735.1). The sequence continues at coordinate 4,005,431 of NW_020769326.1, forward strand.
TGTAACTTTGAATGGTTACTCCACACAAGCAAAGTACCAGCAAAGGAGGGGGAAAACACTCCAGAGACATTCCTGAGATAGGAAGTCTAGTCCTGCCAAGAATGTAATAAGGGTTAATGAAGAGGCAGTTTCTGTAAGCAACACTAGAATGTTTCCTTCCTGCCTTCCTTACAGGATTAGGCCAGTATTTTCTTCTAACAACCAGTTCTCTGAACTGCTTAGAATGTTAATAACTGGTTCTAGTGAACCGGTTCTAGCGAACTGGTAGAATCCCACCCCTGAATATTACCTAGAGACAAGGAATATTAAAGAAGCCCTGGAAATAATAAAGCAGCAAATAACATCTCTAATCAACAAGATCAATAGATATGAAGCTCAAATTGCACTCTATAAGCAGAATTTGTTTTCTTGGTTGTTTATTTTATAACAATATAAATCTTAAGACAATATTTATATCTGAATATTGTAACAATAAAGTATTATTTGTAAACCAAGTATTAGGAAAGACTCTTATTTGCAGATTGATTTTTTTTCAAATTTTATAAAAGTATTTTCTGCTGAAAATGAAACTAGTTTTGTGATAAGTTTCAAGTATAATAAATGTACAGATATCTGAAAATAAAGAACTTACTGGAAATTGAAAATTCACTGTAATAAAAATAGTTCTAATATATAGTTAAGTGATGAGTTGGATGGTTTGACACAACAAAGAGATTTTTAGTAGAAATGTTTTTTGATTTTATCTCCATTCTGTGTTGTGCATAGTGTCCCTCTACTACCTTTTGAAAAGGGATTGTTTTAGGAGTTGTCAGCAGTTTCTTCATGTGTAGGACTGACAGTTATAGAGGGTTCTTCCATGTCATTTCTGTTAATTACAGACAATGCCATGAAATAAAGAGTAAAATAAGGATAGAAGTAAATAAGAATTGATTGGCTTCCCACATTACACTTGGCCAAGAACTTTTAAATCATAGTTTGTTGAGTAAGCTATAGTAATGTAGAATGAATGAATGAATGAATGAATGAATGAATGAATGAATGAATGAATTCTTTATTGGCCAAGTTTGATTGGACACACAAGGAATTTGTCTTCGTGCATGTTCACAGTGTACCTAAAAGACACATTCATCAAGAGTCAAGAATCATAAGGTACAACACTTAATAATAATCATAGGGTATAATAAGCAACCAAATCATACTAGGAATCAGTCAATAAAAATCTTTAGAGTACAAGCAACAAGGTTACAGTCATGTGGGAGGAGATGAGTGAAAGGAAGGATAGGATTAATAGTAATAGTAATGCAGACTTAGTAAATAGTTTGACAGTGTTGAGGGAATTATTTGTTTAGCAGAGAGATGGTGTTCGGGAAAAACTATTATTTTGTCTAGTCGTGCTGGTGTGCGATGCTCTATAGCGTTGTTTTGAGGTTAGGAGTTGAAACAGTTTATGTCTAGGATGTGAGGGGTCTAAATATCCCACTTTTTGACTTGTGCAGTATACAGGTCCTCAATGGAAGGACCTGTATACTGGTCCTCAAGTTGGTAGTAATTGTTTTTCTGCAGTCCTAATTACTCTCTGAAGTCTGCGTCTATCTTGTTGGGTTGCAGAACCAAACCAGACAGTTATAGAGGTGCAGAAGACAGACTTAGTAATTGTAGGACTGTACAGGAGCTCCTTGGGCAGTTTGAGCTTTCTGAGTTGGTGCAGAAAGAATATTCTTTGTTGTGCTTTTTTGATGTTAGGTGTCCATTTTAGATCTTGTGATATAATAGAACCTAGAAATTTGAAGGTCTCTACAGTTGATACTGTGTTGTCTAAAATTGTAAGAGGTGGTAGTATGGTATCCAGGAGGCAGTGGGGGTATCCAGCCAGTTTGCACCAGTTCAGGCGAACCAGTAGAAGGATTTGGTGTGGGTCACCGAACTGGTATTAACTTCTGGCTGGCCATGCCCCCAACTAATTGTCTAATTTCTCCAATTCCACAGAGACTTAATTCACAGAGAGGCTTGATTTGCCTCTGTTAAAGAGAAAGAGCTTATCCTCTAGTTTTGTACCAGCCAGATGGATATGTTAAATTAAATAGGGTATTCATTTTACTATGCTTTTAGTTAATATAACATCTCCTGCATAGGTAGTTAAAATAAAGAACCACATGTTCCACATTGCTCCTTTCAACTTCCCCTTCAATCCTTCAGTTCTAATTGTGCAGCTGCCATCATGTTCCCAAAGTTCTGATTCCCCCTCTCAAAAAAAAATAAAATTAAAATAAAAGCAAACGAAAAGAGCAGGAAATAGACAGTTAGTAAAGTAATGATGTAATGTCTCCAGGAGCAACATTGCATCTGCAGAAGTTGCTTTATGGAAGGGTAATCCAAATCTAGGTGGACTGAGATTGTTCTCTACCCCCTTTTTTTCTTTTGCTTTTCTTCTTTTTGGCCAATTTACTTAAAATGGTTTGATACATATGATAAAGTGGTCTCAATGGAACTCCTGTAGTAATCAACCTGCTACAGGTTCGTCTGGGTTCGGGTGAACCCACAGCTAATATTATGGCTGGTTTAGCAAACCAGAAAATCCCATCCCAGGCTGGCCCCACCCTCCCCTCCCCTGAGTCTCCATGTGGCCCGTTTTGGATGTGAGGGAAGTGCAGGGCCCGCGGGGAGGCTCAGGGTGGTGAAAAATGGGCCATCTGGAGGTTCTGGAAGGCTGGAAATGGGCCTGTTTCCTGCCTCTGGAGGGCCTCTGGACCCTGGGGAGGCCATTTTTACCCTCCCAGAGTCTCGAGGAAAGCCTTCAGAGCCCGGGGAGGGCTAAAACGCCTCCTGCCGTGGTGCAGGAGGCTGATTAGACCACACCCAACATTGCCATGCCCACCCAGCAACTGGGCAGAGAACCAGTTGCTGAAATTTTTGAAGCCCACCCCGGTAGTAACTGTATGCTTTCTGATAATGTATAAATATTAGATGGATTTTTAATAGCTTCTGTATCTCCATGCATTTCACTGGAGCCCTTACCCTTTTCATCTATCTTTATCTAATGATACAATGCATTCCTATAAAATTTTCATGAATGTGGGCCTCATAGATTGCTCGGGACACATTTTCTTATAATGACAATGGTTGGTTATTAAATTGGCATCAAACACTTAGACTGCAATATAACAGAAATAATAAATATCAGAATTCAGGCACACTATCCCTTCTGCTTTCTGTAGTTTGGGCACTGCAGGGACACTAATGTTAATAATGAGAGATAGATAAAGCTCTTTATTTTGAATAGCTACTTCTATTAAAAATATAAATACCATAAGGAATCAAAGAAAGAAAGAGAATTTGCCTTTTGTTCGTAACTGCATTTGTCACATATCCCGTGGAAGGAGAAACTAGAAAGTTATAACAGTCTTGGCATAAACCCAAAGTTAATAACAAATAGAACCTGCCTACTGAAATATATACATTTTGCTAGCTTTATATACGTATATCCTCTAATGTTAAAATCTTTTTTGATCTGATAATCCAGAAAGCTTGCAGAGTATGATGTAACCACTATATTTACAGTATAATCCAAACAATGCTAATACATAACTCAGATGTGATGCTGTTATGTCGTTGTTATTTTCCTTTCTTAGTACGCTTTCCAAATTTAGAAATCCTGATCTAAACAGTAAAGGAAATTACTAATTAACCAGGAAAATATGTTCCCTTTTGTTTGTCCATTTGAAAAAAAATCCCTGTCATTTTAAATCCAATAACAGTTCTTTCTCTTTTAGAATTTAAAAATATGGACCTAGTGATAGTGGATGAAGTCACACCCCAGCAGGGTGTGACTTCATCCACTATCACTAGGTCCACATTTTTAAACACATGTCTATTAAATTATAGAAGGGAAATTAGTGCTATGCATTGTTTTTTCCTGGTGATTTAACTTTATACATGTATGGCAACTTTGAATCAGTCCTGCAGTTTTCTTGGTCATATTTTCAGAAGTGGTTAGTTCTAGCCTTCTTCTCCTAGAGCAGGGGTATCAAACTCGATTTCATTGAGGGCTGCATCAGGGTTGTATTTGATCTTGGGGGGCCCAGGGTGTGTGGCAGGGTATGGATGTGGTTATGGTGGGCAGAAGAGGTACAAGAGTGCCACTTGACAGTCACATCCCTTGCCCCATCCAGCCAAAGACTAGTGTTAGGAATAACATAGGTTACCTAACGTAGTTTGGGTAAAATAATATATATAAACTATGATAGTAAGTTTAAGTGTGTGTCACTTTAAACTGCAAAGCATGTAATTTTGGGTGCGGTGTGAAACCGCCATAAGAGGGAGCAAGAGAACCTGATTGATTGCTGACGATTGACTGGTTTGATGGATTGATGGTTTGTTAACTGTGTGTTTCCCTACTGCTGAGTTGCTGAACGCTGAAGGAAGAAAGGAGGTGTGACTTCTTCATATCTCTACTGCGAGGAGATATATTACTGGACTGATATTTGTAAGTTTACTGACCTCTCTTTTTCGACACTGGAATTTGCAACTGAATAATCCCTGGACGGACTGAATTAGTGAATGATATATGGACTGTTTGACTATGCTATAACTCTTACTGGAATAAACTATTTAACTAGCACTGTGTATCTGTTTTACTGAGTGTAAGCTACAAAAACGTTTATCTCACATATTTTGCCTGCCTGCCTGACTGCCGTGCAGATTCTGCTAGGGTGTATCCCTAACACTGGTTATGGGCCCAGCTGCACAGTCAGACTAACCAGGATATAACAGGCTTATATAAAGTGAGAGTTAGTGTAGTTACACAATACTGTAAACAGACAGCTGTGTTTTATTAATTATAGTTTAATATCCAGAGAAAGATGGCACAAGTCAATTTACCAAGTTTGTCTCTAATATCCAAACTAGATGGAACAAACTATGTTTCATGGTCTATGAAATGCAGCCTACTTCTACGCAGAGAAGGTTTGTGGAGTATAATTCAAAATCCACCAGATGCTTGGGATCCGGAGGATGAAGATGATGCCCAGAAAATACAAGAATATAAACTGAAGAATGAGCAAGCTCTCTGTATAATAGGACTGACACTCTGTGACCAGCAGCTTGTCCATATTCGTGGAGAAGAAACAGCTGCTAAGTGTTGGGAGAATTTAAAGAAGATTTATGTTCGAGACAGTGTAGGAGCACATATAAATCTTACAGGGAAGCTGTTCAGAACACATCTTCAAAAGAATGGAGACATGTTGACTCATATAAACACTATAAAGAGGATTTTTCAGGAGCTGCATGAAAAAGAACTTATCTTCACTGAACTACATCAGGTTTATATAATTTTGTCTTCGTTAGATGAGAGCTATGACGACTATGTAACTTCGCTGGAAGTGCTGCCAAAAGATAACCTCACATTAACTGACATTACTGGCAGATTAATTGAAGAAGCCAGGAGAAGGCTTGAAAGGGATCAACTGAGAAGGGAACAACCACAAGAAGAGAAAATATCTTCGTCAGCCTACACAATTAGAAAATGTTTTAATTGTGGAAGAAAAGGACATTTGGCTAGATTCTGCAAGAAAGAAAAATGCCACAGTGTCAGCCAGAATGCAAAAGGGCATCAAAAGGATGAAAAATGCTTAGAGTTAGCCATGTATAGCAACGAAACTGTGAACAACAATAATTTTTGGGTTGTAGATAGTGGAGCATCGCACTGCATAACGAAAGATAAGAAAAGATTTGTTAAGATGTCCACGAGTTCACAGCAGATATCGTTAGCTAATGGTTGGAAAATTAAAGCAAAAGGTGAAGGTACTGCACATTGTTCTTGCATACAAGAAAATGTAAAAATGTTATATGTACCACAACTTAAGTTTAATTTGCTTTCGGTTAGAGTTTTGATTAAACTAGGTTATGTAGTTACCTTTAGGGGAGAAAACTGCATAATAGAAAAGGAAGGTAAAAAAGTGACTGCAACTTTAAAAGGTGAATTGTATGTGTTAGAGGATAATCAGTTAGAGGTGGCTAACACAGTGTATAATAACGTTAAACCTCATGATGAATGCATACATTTGTTACACAGACGTTTAGGGCATATAAATTTTAAAATGCTCAAGCAAACGGTTGAACTGTCTAAAGGTATAAAACTGAAGCCTTGCAGTAAGTATTTGCACGCAATGCTTGCAGTCAAGAAAAAAGCAAGGTAATACCAGCAAATAGAATTAATGGATTTAAAACTAAAGAGCCTCTAGAGGTCGTATTTGCTGATATTATAGGTCCTAAAAAACCAAGTGTAGGAGGTGCTCGTTATATATTAAGTATAATGGATCATTATTCTAGATATGGTTTCTGTTATTTAATGAAGAGTAAAAGAGAAACATATCAGAAATTCTTTAATTGGTTGAAGTTTACAGAAAGAAAAACTAAAAGGAAACTAGTAACTCTTGTAACTGATAATGGTACGGAATTTATAAATAATAAATTCCAAAATAGACTGAAGATGGCAGGTGTAGAACATAAAAAGTCTGCACCATATAGGCCACAAAATAATTCCTTTATAGAAAGACGAGGCCAAACAATTCAGGCAATGGCTCGTACTATGTTGTCGGATTCAGGATTACCTGAAAATTTGTGGGGAGAAGCAATAATGTGTGGTAATCATATATTGAATAATGTTGTTAATTCAACAACAGATGAATTACCATTCACACGGTGGCATGGTAGGAAACCTGACCTAAGCTACATGCACACATTTGGAGCATCAGCATGAGTGCATATTCCTACACAACTGAGACATAAGGGGCAGCATAGGGCTAAAAGATTATTTTTTGTAGGTTATGAATCTAACCATAAATCTTACAGGTTCTGGGAAAAAGGTACATCTAGAGTTTACTGTAGTGCTAGTGCACAATTCCTCTAACATGTAGGATGGGAAAAACTGGAACAAGTTTCAAGTAAGGATGTAATTATAGAAACCTACAAAAGACCAAACCACCATGTCAGTAATAAGAAAAATCCAATTAAAGAGGAAGTACAAGAAGAGCAAATAGGACCAGAACAGGAAGAATTAAGTGAACAGGAAGAAATAGATAACCAGGAACAGGTAATAGATGAAAGTCCACCTGTAAGCCCTGTAATACCTAGACGTTCAACACGTGAAACCAAACCACCTGATAGGTACCAAGCAAGCGTAGTTTGCCAAGTTAATAAAGTTCCAACTACTGTGGAAGAACTTAGAATGTATCCTGCAAAGGATCAAGAAAATTGGCATAGAGCAATGGAAAAGCATTGATTGGTTGGAGGTCAATTAGACAGCAACACATAAGTATGTCCACAATGGAAGCAGAATTTTCATGTCTGTCTTTATTATGTACTGATTTAATTCTGTATAAACAGTTATTATTGGATATGGGATTAACTGTTAAAGATTCCATTGTAGTGTATGAGGACAATCAAGCAGCCATACGGATGGCTACAAATATTGCTGTGAAAACGAGATCTAAGCATACAGATCTTAGATATCTGAATGTAAGGCAATCTGTAAAGGATGGTTTAATAAGACTGGAATATTGTATGACTGAACAAAATATTGCTGATCAGTTTACAAAAGCCCAAGGTGCAGTAAAACACAAGGAAAGTTGTGATGACTATGGATTAAGGTTGTAAATAGATATATATATATATTATTATATTACCCAAAAGGGGAGAATGTTAGGAATAACATAGGTTACCTAACGTAGTTTGGGTAAAATAATATATATAAACTATGATAGTAAGTTTAAGTGTGTGTCACTTTAAACTGCAAAGCATGTAATTTTGGGTGTGGTGTGAAACCTCCATAAGAGGGAGCAAGAGAACCTGATTGATTGCTGACGATTGACTGGTTTGATGGATTGATGGTTTGTTAACTGCCTGTTTCCCTACTGCTGAGTTGCTGAACGCTGAAGGAAGAAAGGAGGTGTGACTTCTTCATATCTACTGCGAGGAGATATATTACTGGACTGATATTTGTAAGTTTACTGACCTCTCTTTTTCGACACTGGAATTTGCAACTGAATAATCCCTGGACGGACTGAATTGGTGAATGATATATGGACTGTTTGACTATGCTATAACTCTTACTGGAATAAACTATTTAACTAGCACTGTGTATCTGTTTTACTGAGTGTAAGCTACAAAAACGTTTATCTCACATATTTTGCCTGCCTGCCTGACTGCCGTGCAGATTTTGCTAGGGTGTATCCCTAACAACTAGAATAAAAATAAACTCCTTCCATCAAACATCCACCAACCTGGGGCTCCCCCTGCTGCCAGGGATGAGAGGTGCTGCATCTGTTCTCTCCAGGGAGACCAGTTTTGGCGGGCTGTGATAGATTGTGGCTGCTTTTTTATTTCTTCTTTAGAAAAAAAACCCAGACAAACGCACTCAACTGAGTAACAAAAATCATTGCTTTGTGTTTCCAGTATTAATTAGCAGAGTTTTCCTCTCTTCTTCTGCCACCAAGAAAACTCTCCCAATATTTTTCATGTTGCTTAATGGGGGGTGGAATTCTGCCAGTGGGGCCAACACTCTGAGAAAGGAGGAAGGTGAAGGAAGAAGCCAAAGGTTCTGCAGGGAAAAGCTGATCTCAAAGGCTTTTCTTAGTATTTAGGCGAGAGGCAAAACCCAAGAAGCTAAAAACTTGAATTAAAATTAACTTCCAGCTAACTGGAAGACAGGAAACTTGCATGCAGGGAATAAGATTCATAAAGGCCAGATCCCTGATGTCATTTTCTTCATGTATGGTGATTCTCCTGCTCTGATGTCTCAATCTGACACTGGGATACCCTCAAAAAGTTTAACACTGCTAACTGCAGACCTGCAGCAGAGTGCTACTGGAGGCAGGGATGGCAAAAACTGCCATGCGGGGTCCTTGCGAGGCCTTTAAATGGCCCATTTGGGGCTGGCAGAGTGCTGCTGGAAGCCATGGAGGTGAAAAACAGGCCGCATGGGCCTCCTGCAGCCCATTTTAATATTTCTAGTCTGGCCCTGCAGGCCAGATTTAAGCACCCTGCGGGCTGGATCTAGTCTGTGGGCCTGTCACCTTAGTATATTCTCCACTACAGTCCTGTGAGGTAGGCTGGACTGAAAGAAGAAATGACTAGTCCAGAATCAGCCAGTCAGTTGTTAACTCACTGAGCCATACCTGAACTTTCCTGCAATGTGAAAAAGAGAGCTATCTGCAGCCAGTGCTTTATTCAGAAATGCATCCACCTGTTTTGAAAAAGCAGAAAAATTATAAGCATAGGACTATGCATTGCTATGGTGGACAGGGATACATTTGTCTGCAATTTTTTAAACAAAATATGGGGAAGAAAGGCAGCTGCATAATCCCCAGAGGTGGTATTCATCAGGTTCTGACGCGTTCTGGAGAACTGGTAGTGGAAATTTTGAGTAGTTCAGAGAACCATCAGATATCACCTCTGACTAGAGATTTTACAGTATCCTTCTCCTGATACGCCGACCAAGCCACACCCAAGCCACACCCACAGAACTGGTAGTGAAAAAAAAAAATGAATCCCACTACTGATAATAATCCCAGGGAAAAAAAGCAGCTTCCATAAAGAATTGCAAACAGATTCAGCATTCCTTTCTCTGTGCTCTCGGAGTAATGTGATGCAGCTGTGGTACGGCTTCTGGTACGGCCTCCAAAAACACAACATTAAGACAGCATTCTGCACAAACAGAAAAATATCCACCATCCTAAGAAACCCTAAAGACAGAATCAAGTTAGAAAATCGAGGAGTATACGAAATCCCATGCACCGCCTGCCCCAACACATACATTGGACAAACCAACAGAAGAATTAGTGCGCGCATTGAAGAACACAAGAACTCCATCAAAAAAGAAGAGCCGACCCCTTCCCTGGTCCAGCACCTCAAAGCCATAGGACATGAGATTGACTTTAAAAATACCAGAACTATCGCCAAAACTCAACACTTCAACAACAGAATGATCAGAGAAGCCATAGAGATAGAAAAACACCCACACAGCATGAATAAATGAGATGATACCTCCTGCCTACCAGCCATTTGGAAACCCGCCCTCATTAACAAACGAGTACCTAACATGAAGAATGACACCAGACCCACACCCACGAAGGCCACACAAGATGCTACCACCACACTTCCACGTAGAAAGCAGATTCACACCCACACAGATGATGAGACATGACCACGGACCAGAAGCCATACTGCAGCTGCATCACTACCCGCTTCAAACCCCTCCGACCCATACATGAGACGAACTGACGCCCAACATGAAGATGTGGCACGACCACGAACGCGAAGCCAAACAACAGGATCACAGCTCACCAGCTCAAATCTCCCGACAACTAAGACTAACCTGAACACAGCCAAGCCCTCACCTGAACAGAACACACCCCCAGCCAATCGGAGCACAGCCAACCCCCCAACCAATCAGATCACAACCAGGCCCCCACCCAATCAAATCGCACTCCCACTGGCAGTTAAAAGAAAAAACAGCTGCAAGCTCACATTACTCCAAGAAACATAAAGCCGAAGACACAAGCCTGAAGATGATGAATGAGATTTCATCGAAACGTCGCCAAAATACTTCCAATTTTACAGGGGAGAAAACCTGAATAACCAAAGACCCGCATACAAATACCCACGAAAACCAAATATATATATATATATATATATATATATTTGTTTTCTCAAGTTTTCGCGGGTACTTACATGTATGGCATTTAGCTTTGCTCGGGTATTTTCCCACGTCATTGTAGTTGTGCTTTTAAAGTTGTAGCATTATGTCTCAGTGTGTTTTTGTGGATCAAGCCAGTGATTTTGCTTTTGTGGAAGCCGTTGGCTGTCAGTACTTTAATCACACATAAGACACACATAAAGACTGAACTATGCACCCTGACTAAAGTACTGACAGCCAAACATAGCATATAACATGTATAGTTAAATGAGAGGTTCAAGTTTGTATATTATAAAGTGCGCAAACTACTGAGGTACATTTACTTTTCTGGGTTTGGTTTTTTTCCCCTGAACCAAGGCCTATATATCTACTTTTAACTGAGAAATTTGGGGGTGGAATTGGAGGAAAGGTCATTGTTAAATAATCGGATTAAATGATGTAGGAGGTTTTTATTGTATACAATTTTCTGCAGCTTAATTTTTTTATAACAGGATGGAACAAACAACGAAAATGTTCTGGGAATATTCAGCATCACATCTATATATTGTCTCATTGATAAAATGTAGCAGAGTAATTATACTCATCTTTTTGTGACTTATTTTCAAATTTAGTTCACATTGAGTGAGGTGGCAGTAGTTTGCACCAGCAATTCAGTCCCAGAGACCATGCACTGACAGAGGTTATTTAGATTTGCTCTAATCCATTGGAATAAAGATTAGACTTCTTTTTTTTTTGCTCTCTATGACCTTTCTTAGTAAGATACTTCGCCTTATTAATGGATAATCACATTCTGTGCATATCTATATCACTGTACACAACATTTTTTAAAAAAGAGATCCTTTAAAGTCTTTGGAGATATAATATATTGAATAGCCAGCAATAACTACTGCCTATTGTTAGAACAGTGCACCATAAGCATTGAGGATGTCCAGTCAATTTTGTTGTCTGCACCATCTTGGTGCCAGTTTGTCACCCTCTAGTGAGATTAATCTCTTTTTCGTTTTGCAGTGCTATAAATTTTTGCTTGGTGATCACACTACTTTATGATTCTTATGTTTCTGTTGACCAATACAAGAATCTTGTTAAAGATAAGCAGCTAGCTATCAAAATCAACATCAGAAAGATGCTATTTTTCTTCATTTCATCTTTCTGCTACATTTTATAGTATCTCTGCATGATTAAATGTTGATAAAATTAATTTGATTTTTAATTGAACACTACACTAAGCTACTTTAATTTTTCAGAAAAGTTAGATGAAATCTTGAGAAACTTGACAAAATGAATTTTAATATGGAGAAAAGCAAAGTTTTACATTTAGTCAGGAAAAATCAAAGGTATAAATACAGATTAGGTGAGACCTGGCTCAAAAACAGTAACTGTGAGAGGGACCTTGGAATCCTAGTGGATGATCACTTGAAAATGAGCCAGCAGTGTGTAGCAGCAGCCAAAAAAGCTAATAAAATCATGGGTTGTGTAAGCATAAAATCAAGTTCATATGAAGTATTAGTACTGCTTTATGAAACCCAAGTAAAATCATATCTGGAATACTGCAATCAATTTTGGTCACCATACTACAAAAAAGATTTTGAGACTTTGGAAAAAGTTCAGAGAAGAGCAGCTAAGATGATCAAAGGATCACCTGGAGACTAAAACAAATGAAGAATGGCTCCAGAATTTGGGTTTGGCTTGTCTAAAGAAAAGAAGAATTAGGGGTGACATGATAGCAGTATTCCAGTATTTGAGGGGCTGCCACAAAGCACCAGGGGCAGGACACGTAACAATGGATGGAAACTAATCAAAGAGAGAAGCAACCTGGAAAACTTCCAAACAGTGAGGACGATTAACCAGTGGAATAGCTTAACTTCAGAAATTGTGGGCACTCCATCACTAGAGGTTTTTAAGAAGAGACTAGACAGCTACTTATCTGAAATAGTATAGGTTCTCCTGTTTGAGCAACCGGCTGGACTAGAAGACCTCCAAGGTCCCTTCCAGTTTCTATTCTATTCTATTCCATTCCATTCTATTCTAATTATTAAAATATGTGGAGATAAACAATAGCTTATATTTCTTTTTATTTTAAAATTATCAGTTTAATGGATTAGGGATATGTAATTAAATTTGCTGTAACATAGAATATCTATCTGAAAACAATACAATTATGATGTACCCAACAAATAAGGGGTTATCATTTGGCACTATCATTTCCTGCTTCTAAACTTCTGAAAAGTATGTGGTTGACCATTATCAACAACTGAATAGCTACTTGGTGAATTCAGTGTGGAATTCTTCTAATTTTAGCATTCAGGGAACTCCCTTTCAGTTTGGGCCATGTTAAATTGTGATTATAAGAATTGTAAGGCAACAGATCTGGAGATGAGGTCATCTGAAAGCTGAGTAATGTGTATCTTATGTGACTTGCTTTTACATTCTGAATTTAATTTCAGCAGTTGGTATAGTCAGGTGAAAACAAAACTTGATGAAAACTTTATCTGCTTTAGACATACCATGCAAATATCTTCTATATCTAAATATCTTCTATATGAAGACTCTTGAAATGGAGTATTTCAAAAGGAATCTTTTATTAAGCAGAAGTGGAAGCAATACATTCAAAGCAATGTCTGAATACCCTTAAGCAAGACAAGCAGAATTAAAACATTAGAAACCTCTCCCTTTAGCCAGATGCGGATTGAGCCAATCCACAGGTGTGAAGGTGTTATTGCATTGGCCATTCTGAGAAACAGATATGCATACATTTCCATGTCCGTCTTCCCCTGGCTTTCAAAGTGAAACAAGCCATGTGGCCCTTCCCCCTACCACATTCCCCAAGAGGTGAGAATATCTCAAGGCACTTCAGTGCCAGGATATAAGTTATAAAATACCAGTTCTCACAGGCAATAGTAATGAATCAAATTCAAGCCCACCCCCCCTTCTCCCAATTGAATGGCAGCATCACTTTTAGGGACCTGACATGCTGCCTTCTTTAGAAAAAAGAGACCTGTGAAAAGACAGGAAGAAAAAAAAACATTATAGTCAGGGATCGGATTCAAATTTTTTAACAACTGGTTCTGTGGGCATGGCTTAGTTGGTGAGTGTGGCTTGGTCATGTGACTGGGTGGGCATGGCCTATTCAATATCACTCACATTGAGGGGCACTTCTCCTCGCCTGGCCTTTTGTGACTGTGGGGATGCTGCAACAGTAAGTGTGAAAAATGGTCATAAATCACTTTTTTCAGTGCCATTGTAACTTTGAATGGTCACTAAATGAACTGTTGTAAGTCAAGGATTACCTGTACAAAATACAAAAAGCTTCTTTGCTTGCAAAAAGCTGCCCTAAATACTAATCATTAGATTAAAAATACCTGCAATCTGGAGTTACCTTGAGGAATTAAAGTAGTTAAAATGCAGTGATAACTATTAGCAGCCAACTCTTGCTCATAAAACCCCTTAGCAGAGAGGTCATTTAAACTCTCCAGAAAAAGCACACCCAGGAGAAGCAATCCTTAGATCCATTTGCATCACTTAAAGATACCAGCTGGTCTCACTCACCTCACAAGATATCCTAAGGAAATCATCCAGATTTAAGGAAAGATCACATGCCCACCCCCCAAAGGCAGTAAAAAAAATCAGTGCCAAGCTTGCATCCTGCCTCTTGGAAGTACACCCCAAAAGGACAGTGCCAGGAACCACTAAAGCAGTGAAGGAAGACCCCCTCCCCAGATAGAAAAAAAAACCATGAGGCAGGAAAAAATTCAAACACAATAGAAATAATTAAATCACAGTAGTAACTGTTGCTTGTTAAACCAATTACCAGAACAAATAGACATAGGAACTAGCCAGATTTCTCAACCCAGTTTCTTTTCAGGAACAGAGATTAACCTTTTTCCTTCTAAACAAAGCTGAATAGGGAAAATTATCCCATCAGTAAACACAGGATTAAATGTCACCAAGGACAGAATTAAACTTCACCCAAAACCAGTTTTAGACCAAAATTCAGAAAGAGTATGTAAACTCATGTTTGAATATCAATCTTTCTAGCTAGGCAAGAAGCCTTGCTGAATGTCACTCATCTTGATTCCTTGTCATTAAAAGCTTCTTTCCGGACAGCTCTGCTTCATTATTCAATTATTTCTTCAAAGTGCTAACTCCAACAGGGGAGTATTTCCTCCTAACCGCAATGCAAAAAGCTTAAAAGAATTCTTCCCCTTTAAGAAAGTCAAGTTGTCAGATTTCCAAGTGAAATGGCTACACATATGTCAATTTCAGGCTGGACACGCAAAATACCAGCAAGAGGGGGGGGGGGAGGGAAGCTCCAGAGACAGGAAGTCTAGTCTTGCCAAGAATGTAATAAGGGTTAATGGAGAGGCAGTTTTTGTAAGCAACAACACCAAAATGTAAGGAATGCCTTCTCTATTGGATTGGGCTGTAAAGTGGAAAACAGAAGGAGATTTCTTCTAACAACTGGTTCTCCTAACTGCTTAGAAAGTTAATAACAGGTTCTAGCTAATAGGTGCTAACAGGTAGAATCCCACCCTGATTAACAAGATTTGTTAGGGTATTGGGAGTGAAATTTTTTCAGTAAGGTAAGAGTCCTAACATGGTTTTAGCTACGCATTCACTTTGGGATGAGGGTAAATGTTTCCAAGCCATTAAGTATTGGGTTTTCCCTCTGGATCCTAGAGTCAAGGATTTCCTTGATTTCAAAGTGTTGTTCACCCCCTACCATGATGGGAACAGGTGGTCTGAAGAGTGAACTTACCCTTGTATGAGTAAGCTAATGTGAACTACTGGGTGGTCTTGCCTGAGTGTTTTGGCAAGGAGTAGTTCTACTGTTACTGGATTGGTGATCCTAGTGATACGGAAGGGTCCGATGAACTTTGGCCCTAATTTCTTTGATAGCTGTAATGATTGCAGGAATTTTGTAGATAAGTATCTCCAACATGGAAAGGTTTGGGTTCCATTATTTTCTTGTCTACCTGAATCTTAAAAGCCTCTCTAGTGAGAAACAGATAAGCATCCATTCCCAGGGCCATCTTCCCCTGGCTTTCAAAGTGAAACAAGCCACATGACCCTCCCTCCCTACCACATTCCCCAAGAGGTGAGAATATCCCAGGGCGCTTCGGTGCCAGGATACAAGTCATAAAATACCAGTTGTCACAGGCAATAGTAATGAATTGAATTCAAGGCCCCCAATTGAATGGCAGCATCACTTTTAGGGATCTTCTTTTGCAGTAAATTCCTCTGCAAGCCAAGATACGAATGCATTTCTATAATTGCATGTTCAGATGTAGATCTACTGAAGTAATGCATATGAAAATGGTGGTAAAGTGATGTTTTCATGTTTTCATAACCATGTTGCTGTGATCGATATATTTTCTTCTTTTCTCCTTTTCTAGCATCAAACTTTTGGCTGTGCAGGAGTTGATGGATAGAGATGCGCTTGAGAAGGTATATTTTACTTTTTCTGTAGAGCAGCATAAATCCTTCTGTTAGAAGTATTTCTGTTTCTATTTACTGCTACTGATGTCTTATAAGCATATATTTCAGATACAGAATGTGAATGTGTATGTGTATGATCAGGTACCCAAAGACTATTTTCTTGGTTGCATTCACTATCTAATTAGATCGAGATTTGAAGCAAGGGCTACACTTCACCATTCAGTGGCATATTTGGAACTCCACTCCACTCCAGAGTCAAACCATAATAAAAACAAGATTTGATTTCATTTTAATAACATTAAACATAATATAATTTATTTCTATTCTTCATTTTATAATTTCTTTTTAATAGCAAATAAAAATAGCAATATGATAATAGCTTTTGGAGGTTTCTGAAAGGGATCAGTTGCATTAAATATTGTGATATATATAAATAGTCCTCAATGTATGATTATTTGTTTAGTGATTGTTCAAAGTTATGAAAAAAATGACTTATGGCTAGTTCTTATAGTCGTAAGTACTTATAGCCATCACAGCATCCTGAAGTCATGTGGTCAGAATCCAGGCACTTGGGAGATGGTGTATATTTATGATGGTTGCAGCATTTTGTAGTCACACATCACCATTTAATTTTTTTCTAGAGAGTCTTATAAGCAGAGTCAATGAGGAAGGCTAGGTTTACTTAACGACCATGGCAAAAAAGCTTGTAAAATCAGACCCCGCTCACTTGGTAACCACATTACTTTAATGATGGAAGTTCTGGTCCCAATTGTGGTCATAGATTGACAACTATTTGTATGCAATAAGCCCAAAGAATCCAAAGAATCCTGAGATGAATTTCAAAGCAATTTGAAATATGAACCAAGCAATGGTGCAGAGAAAACATTTCAGATGAAAGTTAAGAATGCATGGAAAATTGTTGTTTTTAATTCTTTGGGTTCCTTCTAGTTTCCTTTATACCCTTCAGCTGGCACTGTACAAAATTAGATTTTATCATAGCCCCTTGGTTCTTGCTGCCTTGTGAAAAACAAGGGCATTAAACCGAACCAGTGGGTTCTGCCAGCAAATCTTTCCAAGCCTTCTTATGGGAGGTAGAAGAATTTACAAAGTGTAATGCTTCATTTTGTTGCTTTGCTGTTCCAGTATAGTTTATCTGGCACTGAATAGATAGACTGAGTTGAATGTTTAAAGTCTTGAGAGCAAATGTAAGGACAGTGATTCCTTCCCAGTCCAGTCAGTTTCACAATACACATCAGCCAGATCAACATTACATCATGATTACACTTATTTTTATTTTTGTTAATTCAACATTAGTCTCACTGCCCAGCAGCCTGCTCATGCGCTGACTGTTAAGCAGAAGAGAGTGCTCCTGATTACAAATAGAACCCCTGCTTTGGTTTGGCTTAAACTGCAAAGGTGGCAATAATTATATGAATGATTTTTTAAATCAGATACTTTTTACATATGTTCCATGCAGTGTGCATGACAGATATTATTAACATCCATAATGTGGGCATAACCTATGCATGCACAAATAAAGAGGAAAAGGAAACCAATCTCTGAGGGAACTGATTCATAATCTCTGACTTTATTGTCATAGTAACTAGGTCTCTTTGGATTTTTCAGTTAAGCATTTTTCCACAAAGGAAGGAAGTTTAGTGACA
Organism: Pseudonaja textilis; assembly: GCF_900518735.1. The sequence goes on from NW_020769326.1 coordinate 4,023,224, forward strand.
TTCTTGGAAATTCAACTCCACCTCTGGTTTCAGTGCATTTGTTTCAAAAGAGTAATAATTTGCTTTATCAGAATTAAATTTGCACGGTATTTAAAGCAGGTTAAGACTGTGTTTTCCTATGCAATATTTTTACTTAGGCAATAAGACTTTATCACTTGTGATATTTAGTTGGTGTTTTTTTTTCTCTATTCAGTCCTCAAAATCCATTCATAGCTGCTGACAACTAAATAGCATTGTTTCCTGGTCTTAGAAAACAGGGGTGTCAAACTCTCATCATCACGTTGTCATCACATGACATATCGTGACTTTTCTCCCCTTCACTAAACTGGGGTGTGCGTGGCCAGCGTGTGACACATCCGGCCCATGAGGAGTTTAACAACCCTGTCTTAGAAGATGGGAAAGATACATCACTTGTTGTATAAAGCTACTTAAATAGTGCACTCATTATTGTTTTTAAAATAGATGCATGCATGTGCGGACGGACACACACACACACACACACACACACACACACACACACACAAAACACTTTCTTCTCAAATCTCAGCAAAATAGGTCTTTTGGCCTTGCATGCTTACATAACCCACTATACTTTCAACCTCCCGAGAAATGGTGAAACTGGCTTCCGGGCACCAAGAAATAGTTACCTTTTCTGTTTTAAATAACTGCTGTGATCAACCCCATAATTAATATCGTCACTCATAAAAGCAGATTTTTCACAGTATTTTTCCCTTCTGATTTTTTTCCTTAAATTTAATGCTTCTGATTGCTTGGTCAAATATTGACTGGAGTTTAGTCAGTCTGGTTAGGGTTCACAAATCCTAACCAAAACTAAGCTGGAATGCACTGTAATTTTGAAATAGTGGCAGTGGCAGAGTGTGATTGCACAGCTATATCTAATTGCTAGACTGTTCCTGAACTAAGTAGCCTGGCAACAAATGTTAATGTTGTAGTTATGTAGAGATTTCTGCAGTTGTTCTAAATAGTACCTAGACTGTTTAGGAGCATCTGTTACTGCAAAACTAGCATTAAATATTAATCAATTTACCCTGTCAGAACTATCTTGAAAGAACCTAATGCTTAATATTTTTATAATTGTTAATTGTTTTCTGATTCTGATTTAAGATCTTAATTCTAATCTCTAAAGCCAGAAGTGAAATAGGGCCTGATTATCTAAAGATAAATATGTATAGAACTGCAGATTTAATTTGGTGGTCTTTGCCATTCTCTTGAATACTGAAGTCATTATTTAATTCTCATACCAGGAATATTGTAACTCGTGTTAACCAACCCTTCCGTTTTACAAGGAAGAGACAATTGATGCTTAATTTATGTTGCTTTATTGAATCATATATTAACAATTTTATTGTTTAACATTCAAATGAATTCCTAATTTGGATACCTTGGAATAACTCCAGAATCATTTCTAATTTGTGTTTGAGAGAAGAAATCCAAGTAGTTGTTCTGTTTCTTTCCTTGTTTCATAAGAAATCCTAAAACTCATAGGACATGATGAAACTTTAGAGTTTGCAAACACTGCAGATACTTACATCAGGTTCAGCCTTGTGTAATTCATTTGGCTTGCTTATTTTGTCTAGCTAAGATTAATTGTTAAACAATCCAGCCAAAACATACTGTATGTCTTCAGTTTGTGCAATTTGCTTATTTACCAAGTTGAATCAAGTTGAAATTAATTAAACCAAGCTGACCTGATAAAACTGTATCCTTACACAACCTTTCATTTGCCCATTTTTAATTTAGTGCTTAAATTTAAAACTTGTGACAACATGTTCCTATCAATTGTTCCTGTAATATAAATTACTTGCAACTGTTGTTTTGGGGAATGTTTAATAATTTGCTGCAGGTTTTAGTTAATGTTTCTTCTGTTTAAGCTTTTAATAAAATTGTAGGCAAAATAACACTGCCTGTGGCACAACTTCTTGTGCCATAGGCAGTAACACTGCCTGTGGCACAACTTCTTGTGCCATAGGCAGTGCTATTTTGCCTACAATTTTATTGTAGGATATAAAGATGTAAAGAAGGATGGCAAACTAGTCTTATAAAGCAGGCTGCATGGAGTTTTTGAAATCAACAGCTCGTTCTTTGATTACCACCATTAGTTCAGTGACTATTCAAAAGTTACAGAAATAATTGAACCCTGGCTTACAATTACAACATTGCAGCAAGCCAAAGTCATGTGAGACATGATCCTTGCTTAATGATGGCAACTAGGACTACGGGGACTGTATAATTATAGCAGCAAACTCTAGCAGCAATCTCTCAAATCTCTATATTTGTTATGGTCCTATTGAATAGAAGGGAAATTACATAAAGCCTTTCTGCCACCTTAATTAACTAATTAATTGCTCTTTTTGGCCCATGGATGTTGATTAACTATTTATGTTTACGGATTTGAAAATGACGAGCATGCTTACTCATCAAAGTATCTAGCCCTAAATCATCTTTAAATTTAACTTATATAATTTGTTTTCTTTGGTTGTGTAAATTAACATTTGAGTAATAATATTAAAAAATGCAATTCTTTAAAAATTCTGAAAGAAAAAAATGGCTGTTCCTTTACTGTTTCCTGTGGGATTTAAGAGTGACCTAAAAATGCTCCAATGTAATGAACTTCCTCTCTTCCCATCCAACTTTTTACAGTTTTGCAAGGAGTTAAATCAGCCAACTCTGCCAAATATCCGCAAATGGAAGGGCCCTCGAGGATGTTGGAAGGGAAGCATTTCAGAGAAGCTCTCAGGGCACCCCGAGAAGGTAGTCTGGTGCAAGTCAAAAACTGTAGAGTTTTTATTAAGTTTTGCTTTTACCTAGTCAAGAAAATTATTACAGATTTTTGAACTACTGGAAAAGAATATTTTTTTTGTTTGAGCTTCTATAGTTTTATCTGAACTAAGGACAGCATTTCTCCTGATCCTTTAAAGTGACTTTTCATAACTTTCTTTTCAATGCACCATAACTGATTTCTATGGCCAGGCTGTAGAGATTTTTTAAATTCCATTTTAGCTATATCTACATGCAGGTATTTCATTTTGGATCTTGAAATCTTAATCCAATGACTTGTAGTAAATTCACTGAATTCACAAAAAAACCTTATAAAAATAAGAATCACAGAAGTTCCATTTTGTAATTAAAATGTAATCATTTTTATAATAAAGTAATATAAACTCAATCCAGACAAAATTAATACCTTCAGCTCTTTGTTCAGTAGCCCTCAGTAGCCCAACAAGTGCATGTTTGTATTTATATTATTATTTGCTTTATAGTATTTATATTCCATGCCAATCAACAGATTCTAAGTAGAATACAAACGAAATAAGACCCTAACTACTCAGTCAACCTACTTAAAGCATCATCTTTGATTGGATTCAAATTTAATGTTGCTTAGACTGGCTGATTGGAATTAATTTAACCATTTTTAATGATGAATTGTTTGGTTTAGCTATTTTTTCTCTTTTGGCTTTCAGCGTGTAGAATATTCTGGCTTCCTGTGGGACACAACTGCAGGGATAGAACTGAAAGAAGCTAGCTTCTCTGAAGGTCCACATACAAATGGCAGTGGGATACAGGTCCATCTTCATCCTTACATTGCACATTTCAAGGTAAGACTTGACTTTTCCAACTGGAAGAATTCAAGATAGGGTTGGTAATTAATTTAATTGGGGAGAATAGCTACGATTAAGATGAACATCCTGCTGAGATTATTATACTTGTTTCAGACGATTCAAATAAAATTGGGGGGAAGAATATTTTGAAGACCTAAAAAAGTTGATATTAAAATTTGTATGGCAAGGGGAAAAGGCGAGAATAAAATTAAAACTGTTACAAGATCTTAAATGTAGAAGAGGTTTTGGTCTTCCAGATTGGAAGTTATATTACCAAGTATCGGCACTTTTGTGGGTGAAAGAGTGGGTCAATCTGAGAAATATAAGGCTACTAACATTGGAAGATCAAGATCTGCAACTGGGATGGCATGCCTTTTAATGGTATGAGAAGGGTAAGATACATAGCTACTTCCAGAGGCATTACATTACAAATTCACTATTGCTTGCATGGACCAAAATTAAACAACACTATTTAAAAGTGCCAGTATGGTTATCTATAATGGAGGCATAGATATATCCCAATGTCATAAATATGGATAAAATTATAAGATATAAATGAAAGGGGAGAATTAAAAACAAAACAAGAATTAAAAGATTAGGGATTGACCTATCATGGTGGCCACAGTTGCAAATACAATCCAGGTACGAAAAAGACAGACAGGAATATGGGTTTTACAATGAAACAAACGAGCTGGACCAGATATTAATGGGCAGACCAAAAATTAATTAAGAGGATATACAATTACTTATTAACTCACAAATTGGAAGAAGAACAAGTAAAAGAAACAATGATAATTTGGGCTAAGAATTTTGGGACAATAGATCTGGATAGGTGGGGGAAATTATGGAATAGAAATCATAAACTTACTATGTCAACAACATACATAAAATACATTACTTACCTGCAAGATTAGTGAACATGTATAAAAACAAATCGGTTAAATGTTGGAAATGCAGTCGGACACCAGGTTTGTACTACCATATGTGATGGACAGGCCCCAAAGCCAAAAATACTGGAAGAAAATACACATATGGCTGGAAAATATGATAAGACAACAAATAGATCTAAACCTGAGACATTTTTGTTGGGCATGAATCCGGGAAATTACAATAATACACATTTGGTTCTACATATCCTAACAGCAGTTAGAATTCCATATGCACAATATTGGAAAAACCCAGAAACTCTTGTAGATGATATTATAATCAAAAAAAAATTCTGGAATGTGCAGAGATGGACAGATTAACCCTAAAAATTGAAGGAAAAGAAGATTTGGACTATTTTCCCTTGTAAGGCTGCAACAGGTCAGGATGGGTGGTACTCTTCCTTATCTGTTTAGGACTGAGTCTGTGCAAAAGGCTTATTAGCCTAGCTCTGCCCACTCTGGGTGATTCCTTCCCAGTTTATGCTCAGTCCTTAACAGACTAGGACGTGTGTGATTGCCTCTCCTGCCTTTGGAACTTTCCTTCCAAAGGCAGCCTTTCTAGAATTTTTTTCTTTTCTTTTCTTGCTGCAAAAAACCTCTTTTTTTGCCTTTCCTGTTTAAATTTGGCACTCCGCAGCACAGCTGACAAGCGGGAGTGCCAAACAGCTGAGGACTGCTCTGGGGATCTGGAGCAGCCGGCAGGGGCTGCAGGGGGCATTTTTCCAGCCCTTCGGAGCAAAGATTACATTGAAAATTGGCCAGACGGCCAGAAAATGAGACCGGCATTCTTAGAGGAGCATGGGCAGCAGCCACACTTTCTTAAGAGCTGCGGGGATTGTCCAATCCCATGGTGAAGCAGCAGCTGCATGGATCTTGCAGCTGCCTTTTGTATTTGAGTTTGTTACCTTTCTGTGCCTAGCAGAGCATTGGAAGCCAGGGAGGGTTCAATCCTCTCCCTGAAGAAGGCTGCCATTTTGAAGATCCCTCATGGCCAGTGGCCATTTTGAAATTGGTTTCAGCCATTTTGAAGATCAGAGTTCTTCCCACCACTTCTGTGCCTTGGGTTACCACCAGTTGCCTCTGGAGCTGTGGATGACATTGAGGGGTAGGTGCTGTAATTTTCAATTTTCCGGTGGGGGATTGGTTTCCCTATCCTGAAGTAGACCTGGACCCTTGGGATCCCTGCAGGGTCTGTCTATCTATTTTGCCATAACAGGCCCAGGAGAAACTCTGAGTCCCAGTAGGAAGAAAAATCTTTCTACTGAAGTGCTTTTGGGCAGAAGAAAGTGGGAGTGGTGTGGGGATAGAGAAGCTTTCCCCTGAAGATGATTTCTTAAATCCCTTTGTATGCTTTCCTCCTGTTAAAGGACTTCCAGTCCACATTTGGCCTTGCTGCTCCAAGATGGCTGATGCCCCAAGGGAAACCAGGGCTTCAAAAGGGGCCAAGCCTCAAAAGGTGGCTCCTGCTGCTTCTATTAAAGGGAAGCAGCCTGTGAAAAAGGCCTCAAGGGCGGAGAAGAAGGATGCTTCCAGGTGCCATCAAGCCATCAAGAAGCAAATAGCCAAGGTGCATCAGGCCTCATTTAACGTCTGCACTGCCCCCCCATCTCCAGCATCACTCATTAGTGAAATGGATTTGGAGGAGCCAGGACCTTCTTCCAGACTTGGTGTCCAACCTTGGTCCCTGGATGTTTCCAGAAGAGGTGCTTCTCCCATTCCTTCTGAAGGCTACAGTCAAGCTGAGAATCTTCATGGAGAAGCGGCACCTTGGCAGGAGCATGGGCATAGTAAACAGGGTAGAACCCTCTTTTCCTTCAACTGTCCCTGCAGCCAGACCTACTGATCCTTCTGATTCGGATGTCCCTATTAATTTACAGATCCTGATAGACAAGGCAGTCAGGAAGGGCATCTCAGAAGGCTTGCAGAGAGCTACCCGTCATTCATTTGCAGCTTCTGATTTATTGGAAAGAAGATCCCGGGTTCATGAAACTCTCTTGTCAAAAAGAGGCTCCTTTATCCAGGATCCAGTTTCTGGGTTGGTTGAAGACCTTGCTCCTGTTGCCTCAATGGCTCCCTCGTTGGTGGGAGAACCTGATCAGCCTGAATCTGATATGTCAGCGGATGAAGGCCCTTCACAAGAGATTCCGGTGTTTACAAGTTGTTTTAAACACGCTTTGTTTAGACCCTTGTTGTTCAAGGCTAGAAACACCACAAATTTAAAAAACGCAGATGATGAAGCAGCATCCACACTTCCTCCTGAGGAATCCAATGTTCTGTTTGATGAGCCCAAAGTCAAGAAGGAAGTGGTTCCATCACCAAAGTTGTTCCTGAAGGTAATCAAGAAACAGCTTGAAGCCCCTGCCACAGGGCCCAATCATTTGGCCTCTGATCGCATGTTCTTCAACATGGGGTCTGAACTTACCAAGACTCTTCAGATCCCCACAGTTGATGCTCCAGTTACTGCTTTAGCCTCATCCTCGTCTGCTCCTTCAGACCCAGAGGAAGTTCTCAAGGCAGAAGAAAAGCGAGTGGAACAGTCACTACAGCGATCCCACTTGGCCGCTGCTTGGGCTGTCAAGGTTTCTACAGCGGCTTCTTTCTTACGGAAACCTCACTCAAGTGGCTGAAGCAGCTGTGGAATAGGACTCCCTCATCAGATGTCCATGCCCACCAGGACATCAACAAGATAATGGCGGCTACAGAATTTACAGCAGATGCCACCCTGCATAGCGCCAGATTTGCCACAAAGGCCATTGCTTCCTCGGTGGCGGCCAGGCACATGTGCTGGCTACACAACTGGCAAGCTGATGGCAGAAGTAAATGGAAGTTGGCGTCTGCTCTGGTCCAAGAGGAGAAGCTCTTTGAGAGGACCTTGAGCCCCTTCTGATTGAGACCAAGGATGAAAGGAAGATTCTTCCTTAGCTCCTAAAGAGTGTGGAACTTCGGGCCACTCCTTATTTCAAATGCCCTCAGTTCAGAGGAGAGTCAACTTCCAGTTTCCACCGGCTGTCAAAACCTGCTTATCAATGTCAAGAACCTCCTCCTGATCATTTAGGCAAGGGCAGACAGCAGTTTTCTTCTAAATGGCCCTTTCGAGGAGGAGGAAGTCACCCATACTGTTGCCAGCGCTAGCTGTCACTCCGTTCTCATTGATGGTTGTTTAGCATGGTTTGCTGACCAATGGGAGAGTATTACTTCAGACGCCTGGGTTCTGTCCACCGTTAGATCGGGTCTTTCATGAATTCTACTCCACACCTCCGAGCTTCTTTCTTTATTGCCCAGTATCTAGAGATGCTGGGACGTGGAGTCTGATGGAGTCAGCCATCCACCATTTGCTGGACCTAAAGGCCATTCAGGAGGTTCCCTTTGACCAACAGGGGATGGAATTCTACTCCAGAATTTTTGTTTTCCTAAAGCCTCGGGGCGGGAGGAGGACAATTCTCGATCTGAAATGACTCAATAAATATGTTGTTTACAGGCGTTCTAAGATGCACACTCTTTCTTCCATGTTGGAAAACATTCGGCAGGGGGACTTCCTCACATCAATAGACTTGACAGAAGCCTATTTACATATTCCTATTTGTTCGTCTCACAGGAGATTTCTTAGGTTTTGTCATCAGGGATGCCATTTCCAGTACAGGGCCCTTCCCTTTGGATTATCCTCCACCCCCAGGGTCTTCACAAAAATTTTGGCTCCCTTGGCAGCACACCTTCATACCCTCCCAGTGTGTTTACAATGTTATCTAAATGACATATTAATGTCATTAATATGTCTTCTTTTTTTCACAGCGCTCAGCAGGATCTGCAAGTCACAATTTCAGTTCTGCAGAGCCTGGGGTTTTCCATTAATGTACAAAAGAGCCATTTCTCCCCTACTAAACGTCTCCTTCATTTGGGGGTCATTATTGACACAGGGGTGTGTCAAGTGTTTCTCTCTCATGAGCGTCTGCTCGGCCTACAGGAGATGATTAGGAGCATTCAGGGCCAGTGTTCTGTCCCTTTAGACCTTCTTTCTCAGCTTTTGGCCAAAATGATTTCTTGTATTGGAATTGTTCCCTGGGCAAGGCTTCATGCCAGATCCCTTCAGTGGTTTTTGCTTCCTTTCCAGAAAGCGGGGTCCAGCCATTCCCCCAGGAAAGTTAAATTGTCTTAGCAAGTTTTACTTTCCTTCCATTGGTGGCTTTCCAGAGCCATGTCCAAGGTCAGTCCTTCAAGCTAGAATCCTGCCTTATCCTTACTACAGACACTTCCATGTCTGGTTGGGGTGCCCATCTAGGTTCCCTCTGGGCCCAGGGGTTATGGTCTAAACAGGAACAGACTCACAGCATCAATTGGCTGGAACTTAGAGCTGTTCATTTGGCCCTGAGGAAGTTTCTGTGCCAGATGTCAGGGTACAACGTCCTGGTTTTGACTGAGGGTGTGGCCACAAAAGCTCACATCAATAGACAAGGAGGTACCAGGTCCCTTTCCCTTTTAACAGAAGCTGAGTCCCTGATCAGGTGGGCGGAACGACACCTTCAGTCGATCAGAGCTCAGCACATTTCTGGATCTGATAATACACAGGCAGATTTTCTCAAGCAGGACAACCATGGCAATTGCATCCTTCTCTATTTCATCAGATCTCCCTGAGATTCAGATGGCCAGCAGTAGATTTATTTGCCTCATCCCTTAATGCCCAACTGCTCAGATATTATACAAGGTTTTTCTCCCAGGGAGCAGAGGGCACTAACGCCTTACATTGTAGCTGGCCTTCTGGGTTGCTCTACACCTTTCCGCCATTACCACTGATCCCAGCGGTGATTCGTAAGCTCTTGTTGGAGCAGGCTGAAATCATATTGGTGGCTCCCTTTTGGCCTTGCAGGCATTGGTTTGCTGATTTGATGGGCTTTTCAGTGATCCCCCCTTGGCGGATTCCTGAGGAGGATGTCTCTCTTCTCCAGGGGTCCCTGTCTCATCCGGAGCTCCAGTGGTTGCAACTGGCAGTGTGGCGATTGAGTGGGGCATCTTAGAAAGCACCCAACTCTCCAACAAGATTATCCAAACCATTCAGGCCTCCACGTGACCATCTACAATTTGCATTTATGAAGCTACTTGGTAATCCTTCTCAGCTTGGTGTGCCAAGTCCAACATCTCACCTCTACAAGCTTCTGTGGCTGCAATCTTGGAATTCTTACAGGCTGGCCTGGACAAGGGTCTTTTCCCCAACACTCTCCGCAGGCAGGTTTCAGCCATCTCTTTGGTCTTGTCTTGAGGGAAGTTGGAATCATTGGCTCAGCAACCTACAGTCCATAGGTTCCTCAGAGGAGCAACCAACCTTTGCCCTCCTGTGGTACATAGGTACACCACTTGGGATCTGACCAAGGTTCTACAGTCCCTCACAAATCCTCCATTTGAGCCTCTTCGACAATCCAGTCTTCATCTTCTTACCCTGAAAGTGGCTTTCCTAGTGGCAGTCACCTCGGCGAGGAGAGTTTTGGAGTTGGTGGCTCTCTTGGTTTGCCCTGACCTCTGCATTTTCCATTTTACAATTGGACCCAGCCTTCATTCCGAAGGTCAACACATCTTTCCACAGGGCTCAGGAGCTAGTGCTTCTGGATTTCTGTCCTCATCCAGTCCATGAGTTGGAGAAGACATGGCACACTCTGGATGTGCGCAGAGCTTTAAAAATTTACATTAAATGTACTGCTACTTTCCGCAGGATGGAGTCCCTGTTTTGCTCATTCCAACTCTCCTCGTTGGGGGGGTAACATTTCTCCATCAAGGGTGAGTAGATGGATCAAGGCATGCATAGCTCGTGCCTATTCCAGCAGGTCCCTGCCAGTTCCCAGGGCATTAGGGCCCATTCCACTCATAGTGCAGCTACAACAGTGGCATGGACTTCACCTTCGCCCTTCATCCATCACTCTCTCCTGGACTCCTTCGTTTCAGCGGATGCGGCATTTGGTAGATGAGTCCTTCAACAAGTTGTTTCGGACCATGCCAGCCAGGACCAGTCTTAACCCTCCCAAGAATAACCCTGCTTTGGTATGTCCCATCCTGACCTGTCGCAGCCTTACAAGGGAAAATGGGTGTTGTTTATCTGAACACCACTTTTTCTTGTAGGCAAGACAGGTCAGCCCCACCCTTGGGGTTGGTTCCTTTCATGGGACCCGGGGAGCGTGTGTCCTGCTAATCTTGTTTTTTCTTTTTCCTTTCTTAGAGGCAATCTGGTCTGTCTCACTGACTTTTCAGAAACTGGGAAGAGTCACCCAGAGTGGGCAGAGCTAGGCTAATAAGCCTTTTGCACAGACTCAATCCTAAACCCATAAGGAAGAGTACCACCCATCCTGACCTGTCTTGCCTACAAGGAAAAGTAGTGTTCAAGTAAACAACGTCCATTTCATAACATGGGAACTATTCTATAAAAGGTTAAATGACAGATATTGAGATTAGAGGAGTGGAATTAGGTGAAATATGCTTTATAGGAGAAAGAAAAACAGATGAGTAAATATTTCTGACAATTACATAATCAATACTATAATGGAAGATAAAATATGTTATAATATGATTGATGTTATTACATTTATTTATATATTATATATACCTGCAAAAACTTAAGAAAATATACATACATACATACATACATACATACATACATACATACAGATTTGTTTTCTTAAGTTTTCGCGGGTACTTACATGTATGGTATTCAGCTTTGTTTCGGGTATTTTCCCACATCATTGTGGTTGTGCTTTTAAAGTTGTAGCAATGTTTCGGCAGAATCTCATCTGCCATCATCATATACAGAAGCCTGATGAGATTCTGCCGAAACGTTGCTACAACTTTAAAAGCACTACTACAATGATGTGGGAAAATACCCGAACAAAGCTGAATGATAGATAGATAGATAGATAGATAGATAGATAGATAGATAGATAGATAGATAGATAGATAGATAGATATGTTTGTGGATGGATGTTAACATCTTGGACACCTAGAGAGCTCAACATAGAAAGGAAATGTATGATATAAAACAATAAAAAATATTTCAAGAGGTTAAAAAAAGTGTGTCTCTTTGCAAATCAGAAATGATTGTATTGATCAGCACAGTGGTGAGAAATCAGGAGAGTTCTTTCATTTGTGATGTATTTGTGAACAGAGCCTTGAAAATATCTTAATGCTGCCTATGTTTGTTCCTAGATTGGAATGAATGATTTAATACTGATTAACTTGCATTTAGTGCCATTGCTGTCTACTGGAGAAAATTCTGTGAAGAATCAAAATAGTCATAAATTAGCAAATTTTGCACATACTGTACAAGAAACACTGAAAGGTAAGAAGACCAGCTGATAAAAATCTTAAATAATGTTGAAGAGGTTCCATCACTCATTTGGTATACATCAGATTTCCATTGCCTGGCACCTTCCAGAGGCATTGGATTTCAATTAGAAAGTATGCATAAAAAATCCTCCTTCCTTTTTAAAAGTCAACTTTTTTAGCTAATGCTAAATAATGTCAAAACATCATTTACTGAGTGATTTAACTGGCATATTTGATCTTTAATTAAAAAATAATGTATATTGTCAGTCTTTGCACTGCTTAGATATTGGGGGAAGAAGGGATTAGATTTATAGTACCCATAGATTTTGGTATGGATTTAGAAAATAACAGTCTATAAGTCTCTCCCTCCCCTCTCTGTATATGTTTCTCTCTCTCTCTCTCTCTCTCTCTCTCTCTCTCTCTCTCTCTCTCTCTCTCTGTCTCTCTCTCTCTGTAGTATTATAATAAACTAATTAGGGTCAAGATCAATCTGTAAAAATGTGTTGAGGCAGAGGAAAGTAGCCTTAGAATCTATGCAGAGCAGATGCCACAACTATCAATTATGAAAGGCACATTCTTCTTAATTTTAGAGCTAGTTTCAGGGCAAATGTCCATATAACAAATTAGTGATTGTTCTAAAACCAGTATATCAGGTTGTGGCTTTTAGTGGGAATTTCCTTCTATGAAATGTGCTTACCAAAACACATTCTGGTACTGTTTGGTTACAACCATAATGCAGACAATCATAATGCAAAATAGAGATTTTTTTTAAAGAAATGCATCTCTCATCTGGTCTAAGAACTAAGTAAATCTTAGTCATCATTAATTTCCATGAATGTTTTCTTCAGTTATGCATCTTTAGTAACATGAAGATAAAGGGCTCCCAGTCTATCTGAAAAGAATGAAATAGATAAGCTATTGGGTGGTATGTAGGGAATAAAGACATTCTTCAGTAATTTGGTTGAACCAATCTGGGCTGCAAAATCCCTCAAAATCAAATGAATGTTGGGTAGGGTGTAGAAATGAAGATAGTGAGAAGACTACTATGCAACCTATTCAGAAAATGAAACCCATTAAGAATGAATTCATATGTATATTTTAAAGTGTAAATGTTAGGTATCATATAAATATGTCTCAGGGCCACTGAAATGCCAATGGACTGTAACAAATTTGATTTTGGAATCAAGTGGCAGAATGCTCCAGTTTCAGAAGAGGGCATATAATATGTAACATTAGGCAACCAACATCAAGACGGTGCTTAAAAATGAATTACCATCATTGATCATGAATGTAAAAAATGTTATGCCAGATTAGTTGTTCATAAGTGACAAAAACCATATGGGTAGATGTTGTTTTCAAAAGCCATAATCGAATATTTTCAGGGTTATGTCTTACTTTTTTATAAGCATTGGTTTGCTTCTGCAGCTATGTTAGGTGTAGCAGTGCTTCATAAATTAATACTGTGCCTCTCTGGCACAGCTCCTGTGATTTGCCTCCTTCATAAGGTGCATATACACTCACAGTCATTAAATTCTGTAATCATCCAAACAACATTTGCCTGTAATTAATTCATGTTAGTTAAAAATGGTATCAAAATCCAAAGCTACTGTAGAGCTGATTCCCATTGTTTTTTGCATCTTATCCTTCAACTATTAAAGATTGCTTCTATAAACTGTATGTTTTATAACATTCCCCCTTATGTATTTGTTGCATACATTCTTTTCCCAATTTGAGTGCTATGTTTACATGGGATTATGGAAACTGAAATCCAATAAATTTAGAGGTACTGGGATTGCAGAGTGTGCCCAGATTGTTTCCCATTTTTCCCAGAAAAAAAAAATCTTGAGAGAAACCATGAAACAGAGAGGTGCATGTGCATGTACTGACTTAAGCCTTGCCTAATTCTTAGGTGTGCATCTAATTTATAAGCCCTATCCCAAAAATAAGCCCTAGTGAGGGTTTATAAGCCCTGTCATCAGTCCGGGATGGGGGATCATGGCCAGCACAGAAGGCAACAAGCTCATGGGGCCTTTGATGTCAGGCAACACTGCAGGCAAGCAGAGAGATGCTGGGAAAGAGTGGGAGAGCACGATAGATGTGTAAATTGCCCAAACACAGACCAAAGGGCAGAAAATAAAACACTGCAAAAAAAAGTAACTAAAAGTAACTACTTCCATTCTGGATATACTGATTCAGAAGCCCACATAAATTGAAGGCCTGAGTTAAAAGTTGTAAATCCCCCCCTTCCCCCCCACTGGCCAAGGAAGGGGTGATGAAGCTAGAGAAGAAAACTTATCATCCCACCCTCCAGGCCAGGAACAGCTCACAACCACCCGCCCAACCATGTATCCCCTCACAAACATGGACATTGATCTCTGACGTGGTGCCTAGCATGGTGACGCCTTCCCTTTCCCAGTCACCTCCTGAAGGCTCGGCTCCTTCCCTCCCTGCCAGTGTCACACCAGAGGCCAGGCCTTGTTGCCAATCACCAATTGTGCATAGGAGGGGGTGCATGGTGTGACTTGGCATAGCAGCAGGATTGGCAATGTAGGTAAAGCACCACCCTGAGCTTTACCTGGACCCAACTCAATCCCTTAATTGTGGCACCATGGATCAGCTGAGCCAGCTAAAGCTGGGAGCTGCCTCTCATTCTCTCTCTGGGCGCCTGAACATGTTTTCAGCACACTCTTGCCAGCATCAGCCTGCCTTTGGCACAGAGGCAACCTCACTGCCAAGAGCTCCTTTCTTCCACAACTCACTTTATGGGTCTACAGCAGGCAGTGGCAACAATTTGCTCTCTGTCAGGCCTGAAGCTTGAGTCTTGCTCAGGCTGCTTCTGCTCGCTGCCGGTGCCACTGCACATCAGATTTTCCTGCCTCCATTAAATCAGATGTCAATCTGTCCTGCTATCTGTTGGCTTACCTGTGACTGTGATGGAGCAGAAGGCCATGCAGCCTTGGGATCATGTTCCCCCACTATGCCTCTGCCTGGCTGCTGAGCCCGCTGAACCTGCTGCTGCTGGCTTCGTGGGACTCTTTGCCCTCCTGGCCCTGCTGATCTCAGCTGCCCTGCTGGGCTGCTCCTGCCTGGATAGCTCAGAACTCTGACCTCTGGATCTGTTAAAGTATTCCCCATTAGGAGAATGAGTGCACTCAGGGAAACGTAGTGAGAATGGTGTTGAATAATATACAACCAGCATACAGATACACTGAATAGTAAAATGTAGGTTTACTTCCAGTAAACAGATAAACAAAGTCCAACAAACAATCCAAATCATACACAGTTAAAGTAGGTAGTATTCAATACAATCAGTCCAGGGATAATCCAAAAATGAAGTCCAGTATCATAAACAAAGTTCAGTTAACAGAGTTTGCTAACAGTTTGCAAGACTCACAGCAATCCAAGCAGAATGACGTTCAGGCAAAAGGCAATAGGGAAAATGCAAGAAGAGAACAAGCCAGGTTTCTGGCTCCATCTTATGGCCATTGGAGGAACCTCAGCCAATCACAATTACAGCATTCTCTTAAAGATACAACAGTATTAAATAACTAGGTAACTATCATTCCTAACATTCTCCCCTTCGGAGAGGACAGTATATAAACCCTTACAGTTTAAGTCCATATTCCTCACAACAAGCCTTATGTTTTACAGTGCCTTGGGCTTTTGTAAAATGATCTGCAATGATATTCTCCAACATGCAATACTCCAGTATAATCATTTTACTTTGAACAATTTGTCTCACATTTAGACATCGTAGATCAGTGTGTTTTTATCTTGTCTTTACAGCGAGATTGGAAGCCATCTGAATTGCTGATTGGTCATCTTCATATACAACAATAAGTTCATTTACATTAATTCCCATGTCTATCATTAGTTGTTTATAACATACTAAGTCTGTACATAATAGAGACAAACATGAGAATTCAGCCTTCATTGTTGATAAGCTTAGATGTTTTTGTTGAATAGACCTCCATCCAATTAACACTACAGTACCTGACATTTATTTACCTGTAGGTATGTCTGTAGTGAAACTTGCATCGGCATATGCAGTTAAACTTAGTTCATCCTTAGGCTCCAAATATAATGCATAATGCATCGTTTGTTTAAGATATCTCAACACACGCTTAGCAGCTTGCCAGTGCCTTTCAATAGGCTCAGCGTTAAACCTGGCTAATTGGTTGACACTATGCTATGTCTGGCCTAGACCAATTACTTAGATAGGATAAGCTAACAATCAATGATTGATAAATATCTTTATCAAAAACAGGACTTTGCACATCACTGTGGCTAATCTCCTGGCTCATTGGTGTTTTAGCTGGCTTACAAAGTTCCATTTTAAAGTTCTTCAGTAACTGGTTAATTTTATCTGCCTGTAAGATTTGGTAGCCTCCCTTAGTTTTATCTATTTTCAAACCAAGATACTGTTTAGTTTCACCTAAATGTTTGATTGTAAATTTCTTCTCTAACAGTGAAATAATCCCAGTAGCTTCTTGATCAGTCTTAGTGATTAATGCTATGTCATCAGTGAACAATAGCAACAATGAAACTACACCATAACTTTCTTTTTTGAATAAACATGGACCAGACATGCCAGCTACAAAACCTATCTTTGTTAATTCCTTCATTATGCACTGGTTCCATTCATAGCCTGATTGCTTCAAGCCATAAAGACTCTTTTTTAATCTTCAGCAATCAGTTTTATCCCCAAAGACTTCTTTAAATATATAGTATGTTGCAATGGTGCATGAAGATATACCATCTCTACATCCAAATGGTTTATTGTGTATTTTTTCTTAGCTGCCCACACTAATGCTGCTCATAATGTGGTAGCCTTCAGACTAGGTACAAACACCTCGTCGTCATTGGCTGACTGATCGAACCCTTGTGCTACTAATCTGGATTTATGGGTACCAGTTCCATCTACACCTGTCTTAATTTTATAAATCCACTTACACCCTATGGCATGCTCACCTGGTGGTAACCTGACATTTTCATTACCTCCAACCTTTGTAAGGATTTCAGTTCCTTATCTATTGCTTCCTGCCAAGCAACCTGTTCCGTAGCAGGATACAGTTTCAGTTCATTATAGTTAATAGGAACGATATTTACTTGGCATACTATAGTAGCCTGGTATCTATCTAGTGGTCATGTTATACGGGTTGAATGTCTAGGCAACTCAGGGCTTACTGGTGGACTCTCCTGTTCCACCTGCTCCTGTTCTTCTACCTCTTCCTGTGCCTGTTCTTCCTCTTTAATGGCTATTGATGATTTAACTATCTCATTGTTAGTGACTACTTGGGTGTCGATAACAACATTGTTGGATACCTGTTCTAGTTTATGCCACCCAACGTGCTCAAGAAATTTAGCACTAGCCTTGCAGTAAATATTAGCTGTGCCTAGCTCCCAGAATCAAAACGATCTATGGTTGGCCTCATAACCTACGAAAAATAATTTCCTAGCTCTATGTTGCCCTTTCAGTCTTGTGAGGAAATATGCACCTATGCTGGAGTTCCAAATGTATGTAAATAATTTAAATTTGGTTTTCTGCCATGCCAATGAGTGAATGGCAGTTCATCTGTTGTTTAACACATGGTTTCTACACATTATGGCTTCATCCCACAGTGTTTCAGGCAAATCTGAATCAGATAACATAGTGCGAGCCATGGCTTGTAACATTTGCCCCTTTTGTTTTATAAATAAGTTATGTTGTGGCCTGTAAGGTGCACAGCTAATTTTAACATCCTTTGGAATCTATTATTAATAAACTCAATTCCGTTATCAGTTACTAATGTAAGTACCTTATGTCTTATTTTCCTTTCTGCAAATCTTAACCAATTAAAGAAATGTTAGAACGTTTCTGTTTTGTTTTTCATTAGATAGCAGAAACTGTACCGTGAGTAATGGTCCATCAAAACATAGCAGGCACCTCCCAAATTGGGTTTCTTAGGACCAATTATGTCAGCAAAAACAACCTCTAAAGGTTCTTTGGTCTTAAACCCATTCAGTCTGTTTGCTGGAGTAACCTTGCTTTTCTCCTGATTACAGGCATTACAGTTTAAGTACTTGCTACAGTTTTAATTTTACTCCCTCTGATAATTCAACAGTTTGTTTCAGCATTTTGAAATTAATGTGTCCCAGAAGTCTATGCAGTAAATGTATACATTTATCATGTGGCTTAACATTGTTATAAACTGAGTTAGCCATCTGCAACTGGTCATCATGTATAACATATAAATCATTCTCTGAAGTAGCAGTAACACTTTTACCCTCTTTCTCTATTATACAGTTATCTCCCCTAAAGGTTACTACATAACCAAGATTAACTAAAGCCCTTATTGATAGCAAATTAAATTTCAGTTTAGGTACATATAACATAAGTAAATGCTCTTTTACACATAAACAATATGCAGTACCTTCACCTGAAGCCTTAATCTTCCATCCATTTGCCAATAATACATGTTGCATACTCGTGGACATCTTTACAAACCTCTCTCTATTTCTAGTAATGCACTGCGATGCTCCACTATCAACTACCCACAAATCATGGTTTATAGTTGAATTGCTAGACATAGCTAAATTAACATTCTTCTTAGCCTTCTGGTGATTACCAGCATTCTGTCGTTTTCCCTTCTTACAGAATCTAGCTATATGTCCCTTAGCCCCACAAGAAAAACATTTCCTAACAGTATAGGCAGTTGAAAACAAATCCTCTTCTTGTGGTTGTTTCTCTCTCAGTTGGTCTCTATCTTGCCTTCTTCTTGCCTCTTCTAACAATCGTCCCGTTATGTCAGTCAATGTCAGTTCATTTCTGGTCAGGACTTCCAGTGAAGGTACATAATCATCATAACTTTCATCCAATGAGGAAAGAATGATGTAAAGCTGATGCAGCTCTGAAAAAATCAGTTCCTTTTCATGTAGCTCTTGAAAAGTTCTTTTCATAAAGTTCAAATGATCTAACCTTTCAGATCCACCTTTCAGAAGACGTGCTCTAAACAGTTTATGTGTAAGATGTATGTGTGCACCTACACTGTCACGAACATAAATCCTCTTCAAATTCTCCCAACACCTAGCAGCAGACTCTTCTCCACGAATATGGACTAGCTGCTGGGCACTCAGTGTTCAATTATACAAAGAGCTCGTTTGTTGTTCCGTTTAAAGTCAGCTAACTTTTTGGCATGATCCTCATTATTTGGATCCCAAGCATTTACATCTGGGGGATCCTGAACTGCAGCTCATAACCCCTACGCAGAAGTAGACTGCACTTCATAGACCAGGAAACATAGTTTGTTCCATCCAACCGGGTTATCAGTGATAGACTTGTTGATGGGTCTTGTGTCATCTTTACCAGGATAGTAACCCAGAATTAAACAGTAAACAGCTGTCTGTATATGGTACTGTGTATTCACACTAACTCTCAGTTATCTGAGTCTGGTGTGAACTGGGCCCATAACCAGTGTTAAGGTATTCCCCATTAGGAGAATGAATGCACTTAGGGAAACAGTGAGAGTGGTGTTGAATAACACACAACCAGCATACAGATAGACTGAATAGTAAAATGTAGGTTTTACTTCTAGTAAACGGGTAAACAAGTCCAGCAAACAGTCCAAATCATACACGGTTAAAGCAGGTAGTATTCAATACAATCAATCCAGGGATAATCCAAAAACGAAGTCCAGTATCATAAACAAAGTTCAGTAAACGGAGTTTGCTAACAGTTTACAAGACTCACAGCAATCCAAGCAGAACGACGTTCAGGCAAAAGGCAATAGGGAAAATGCAACAAGAGAACAAACCAGGTTTCTGGCTCCATCTTATGGCCATTGAAGGAACCTCAGCCAATCACAATTACAGCATTCTCTTAAAGATACAACAGTATTAAATAACTATCCTGGTTTATATATTGCCAACCCAACTGTTAGGTAACTATCATTCCTAACAGGATCCCCTCCCCTACTGGCCTTCATCAGCAGTCACTGGTAGAGCCATGCTGCCGCATCCCCTGTCGCCTTTGGGCTGCTGAGCATACGTATTCGGTAATGCAGGACCTGGGCTAGGACTAAGCCTGGTGCTCTTCAAGCTCTAGACCTGGTTGGCACTTCAGCTCTCATGCTGGCTGTGTGAGGCAGATATGGGACTGCCAATGTCTGCCTTCAGCCTCTACCTCACTGCTGCTACTCTGCTGCTGCCACTTCACCTTCTTCCCTGCCCTCTGCCAAACCTAGGCTGCTACTCCATTACAGTACCCCATGAATCCCACAAGCTGCGCAGTCCTCCCCTCCCCTGCCCAGCTTTGTTGGGTGTCTGGCAAGCTGAGGGAGACAGCTCCCCCCCTCCTCCTGCCTACCTCATCTCGTGATGGCACTGGCCCACCAGATGGGACAGGCTATGTAGAAGGCGAGATGGTAGCAGCAGAGCAGTCACAGTTGAAATAGAGGTTGAAGGCAACCGTGGGCAGTCCCAAGCCCATCTCACATAGCTGGCACAAGAGCTGCAGTGCCCTGCAATGCAGGAGCCCTGATAGGCCAGCAGCAGGAGCGGTACTCTGGAGATCATAGATTTGGGCTGACTCGCCTTGTGCCAGACAAAAGCAGCCCAGTAAGGAGGCTGAGGGCACCACAGCCAGTAGGGCTAAGAGCCTCCCAAGGCCAGTAGCAGCAGGTACAGCAAGCCTAACAGCCAGGCAGAGGCATGGGGGGGGGGGGGAATGATCCCAATGCGCTGCATGGCCAACTGCCCCATCGCATCGGTGGGCAAGCTTCCAAATTAATGGAGGCAGGTGATTCTGAAGCATAGTGGCACTGGCAGCAGGCAGAGGCATGGGGAGGGGCAAGCAATCCTGACACTTCACACAGCCTTCTGCCTCTTCGTAGCAGCAGCTTGAACAAGACCCAAGCTCCAGTGTCCCAACAGTAATAGAGCCAGCAGGCAGGACCTGCAGAGGCCAGGGTGTGCCAAGAGGTTGGCAATAGGCAAGCAGATGGTGGGTCAGAGAAGGCTACCCTGATGGTAGCAGCATGCCCACTCCCCTCGGCCCCCACACTCACCACCTCCTAAACATGAAAAAATAAGACATCCCCCCCAAAGTAAGCCCTAATGCTTATTTTGGAGCCCCCAAAATATATACGACCAGATCATATTTTCAGGGAAACTTAGGTAGATGTGGAGTCAGCCATATGCAGCTTCAGAATCAGCCATGCAAGCTAATTGAAAGAAATGAATGTTGGAGACAGAACAGATAAAAAGTAGCATCATAAAATGGATACAAAACTAAAAACAAAACAATTACAACACAACAATAGGAGGAATTATGGGATAAATCTGTAAAATGTACTCAGTTGTAACTTAAAACTGGTATAAATATTTTACAGATGGTATAAAACTTGCAAATAATTGCCAAGACAGACAATTAATCTAATTTAATACTACTGGAAATCCCATGAAATAGAATTTATTTTTAACCACGTGGTAAAAATGTAAAAATACTCAAAAGAAACACTCAAGTTTATCCAGAAACAGTTAGAAATCAAATTTGAAATAAAATCATTTACTATTTCTAGAGAAAACAGCAAAAATATATCAACAAAGAAAAATCTCAATGTATACAATACATTTTTATAGCAATAAGATACATTTAGATTTTTTTAAATCCTTTGTTTATATAGTGAATATACCAAATTCTCTTTCCTCTTCTTATTTTCCCTACAACAAGAAGCCTGGTATGTAACTTAGGCTGAGAGTGACTGGTCTACCACCATTACTCAGCTAGCTTTCATGTCTATGACAGGACTAGAACTCACAGACTTCTGTTTTCTAGTGTGGGCCTTAAGCATTACACAAGTTAGGGTCTTTTGTGTACAAATTAGGAAAAGAAATACGTTACTAATGTTATCTGTCTGGGAACTTAAACTTGGGAAAATCTGCAATAATGGGAAAATTAATAGCATCTATTCAAAACAAAAGTATAAATTTAAATAAAAAGGTTTTGATGCATACTATATTGTTGTGCCTCCGAGGTTTGAACCTGGTCAATCAGCAGATGTAGGCTCGAGTGATGAAGAAGATCTGGCATTGAGATTCGAGCCTGCATTATTGAGCGACGTTGAGAGGAGTCTGGGGGAGGAGGAGGAGTTGACTCTGAGAGATGATTTACTAGAAGTTTCAGAGGCGTCTTCCTCTTCTGGAACTCCCTCCCTGATTGCACCTCAGGCGTTAACTGTTAATCAGGAAAGTGTGCCAGAGGCTTCCAAGTGATGATGAAACTGCCGGATGCTGGCTTAATGCTAGGACTAGGAGAAGATTGAGACGTCAATCACAATTAGAAAAGAGACGTCAAGCCAAGGATTAATTAAAGAGACTGACACGCCCCTTCAGGGGATATATAAGGAGCGTGTTAACGCCCCTCCCCCGCTTGAAGCAAAGTGTATTTTGGCTCGGTTTGAAGAATGCGTCTTGATTTATGATCTTGCCAGACAGATTCCAGGAAGACTGCCAAGGACTGAGTAAACAGAAGTAATTGACTCTTTCGTGTCTGGGTCTGTCTGTTTGTGCATTTGAACTTTGGATTCTCACCTGTGGATACAAGCTACACATATTCAAATACTTATACAAATAGTCCTTGCTTAATAACTGCCATGTTTAGCCACCATTCAAATTTTCTATAATGTTGAAAAAGTAACTTTACAACTGATCCTTGCAGTTAAACAACTAGTGCAGTATCACATGGTCACATGATCAAGATTCGGTTGCTTCACTGCTAGCAGGATTATTGTAACATTAGGTGGCAGCATTATAGCCATTTGTATTTTTCACAGCTGAATTCTGACAAGCAGAGTCAATGAAGAACCTAGCAGTAAAACTGGAAGTTGCAGTTGTGTAAGATCGGGCTTAAAGATTATAGATGATTTGATTGACAACTATAGCAGAGGTTAGGTGATAAATCCATTATAATTCAGCTGCATGTCTCCCTCAATGCTATATCAAACCCTGCAGATAACAGATAAACCCTGTTATCTGCAGGATTTGATATAGTGTTATATATGCATATTCATCCTGTAACTCATGATGCATCGCGACTTTTGTAATTCTTTTTTTCTTTCTTTTATATTGACCCAATATTGACTCAAGATATAGCTAGCTTGGTAACTACCTGTATGCTTTTCATAACCCAAAATAACTATAATTTTCATGTTAATCATGGATACTTATTCACTATAACTGTTTTTTAACTTAGTATACTATTTATTCACTATATAAATCAATGAATCAATCTACTGTGTTTTCCAACAATACACCCCCACAATAGGAAGGCCCAGCATGTTTTCTAGACATGAGGTGAAATTAAGCCCCTCCCCCAAAATTTAGGCCTATTTTTAAAATGGGGGGAAGGGTGGGGGGAGCTTGCTGTTAGGAGTGCCCCGCGGGCAGCCATGCCTAGCCAATGGCTGATCATGGTGGACTGTGGACAGCTCCCTACTCCCGCCAAGCACCTTTCCTGCAGATCCGGGTATGGTGCTGGCTGCAGGCCAGGTCAGTGGGTGGGTGGCAGTGGTGTGGATGTCAGCCTCAGTGGTGGTGGGGCACTTTGTGTCACGGGACCTTTGTTGGTCACCCTTCCACTTCCTCTGCCGCTGTCGCTTTCCCTTCTGCCCTCGCCACTGCTTATGCCACATTCAGAGTGCTGCCATTGGGCAAGACACAGAGGCCGGAGCCCCTGCTAGACATTGTGGCGCGACAGTAGTGAAGTGGCCTTTCCAGTGGGTGGAGGAACGATTCGAGCGCATTCCTCCACTTGGCAGTGTTTCAGCCACTTCTCGGGCGGGGAGCTGCCTCCATAGCTTCCATGGTTCCCGCTGGCAGTGGCGCCTCTCTCGTCAGCACTGTCTCCAACAACAGTGGCAGCAGTGGTGAGACAGATCCCATTGCCAAGGAAAACTGCCTGCCCTCCTGCAGGGGCATCATTTTGCCTGATGGCGGCTGCATCGACAACGTCCTGCAAGTCAGTGAAACATTCGGGCTTTGGTGGGTGGAAGCGGTGGTGAGAGGGTGATGCCATCATTTTCTCCCCCCCGCCGCCTCCCCGAGCTAGCTTTGCTTCCTGCCCCAGAGCTTCAGGTCATGGTCTCATCCCCTGTACTGTTGGGCACTCTCCTCTTGCTCCAGCTGCCCGAACCCCCCCCCCCCCCGTAGACCTTTCCCCGCTCTTTTAAGTTTTCTTTATTCTCATTCCCTCTGTCAATTCCTTAGGAATACAGACTGGCCAGACAGCTTCCTCCCCCACAACTCCCAGTAGTTTTAAAAAGGGAACTGTTTATCCATTTTGCCCTTTAAGCAGAAGCAAACCTTCTAATCCAAACATAAGAGAATGAGAATCATCCTACAGATCTTTAGCACCTCTTGCATGCATTCCCCACCTTCATCTCCTTGAAGGACAGAGATAGGATGGAAATCCACTTCCTCGATTTCTTCTGGCAAATCCCAAAGATACTCTTCCCTCCCTCCTTCTTTCCCTGCCAAACTTCCTGTAGGGCTTCAGCGATCTGGCCAATAACTAACCCAGGATGAAGCCTGACACAATGACAGTATGCTAATGAGGCCACCAGTGCTCCTGCTGGAAAGCGGCTCAGGCTTCAGCGATCTGGCTGATAACTACTCCAGGGTGAAGCCCGACACAATGACAGTATGCTAATGAGTTCACCGGAGCTCCAGCTGGGAAGCAGCTCAGATCGCGGCTGCAGTTCGCGGAAATGCTTTGCCGGAACGTATCGGCAAACACAAAAGCTGTATTAAAGCCTCATGGGACTTACTTGGCAAGTGGACAATGTCTTGCTGTGATTGTTTGGACGGCACAGGGTGGTGTGGCGAAATACGAAGAGGCTGGTCAGCCATTTCAATGGTGATTTGCTGATGCTGGTTTCAGTGGCGATGACTGCATACTGGGGGTGGGGTGCAAGGAGTGTGCTGCTATTGGTGGGGAAGTTGAGAATAGCTGCAATTAGTCTTGCGGGGAGGAGGCGTGAGGAATTAGTCAGGAAGGCAGATGTTAGGTTAGTTAGCAAGGGTGGGACATGTAAATATAAAGCACTGAGAGGCAGTTGTTCTCAGTGCTGGCTTTACAGGGAATTTTGCCTTTGTCACCTGTTGGAAGGAATGTATTTCAATAAACTATTACCTTGCCTGACAAACGTGAGTAAAGTAATTTGTGAGTAAAGTTCCTAATTCCCAGAAGGGCTGACACTTCACAGAGGATTCTCTTGTTGATTCATTCATTCATTCATACTTCTAAGGGGGTGCTAAGCGGGCAAACCTTCCAATCCAAACATAAGATAAAGGGAATCATCCTACAGATCCTTAGTACCCCCTTAAATACACTCCTCACCTTCATCTCCTTGAAGAACAGAAACAGGATGGAAATCCACCTCCTGGATTGCTCCTGAAAAATCCAAAAGACACTCTTCCCTCCCTCCCTCCTCCTTTCCCTGCTAAGCTTCCCAGAGCATTCTCCTGCTGATTCATCATACCCGGCAGCCAGCACCATACGTGGGTCTGCTGCAGCAAAGGCACTTGGCGAGGTTAGGGAGCTCTCTGTGCTCCATCATGATCAGCCGTTAATGAGCAGCTGGTGGCGAGGCATGGCTGCCCGCAGGGCACTCTTGGCGAGGGTGCATTGGGGGGGGAATTAAGTCACCCCCGAAAAGATGGGCTAGCTGTTTTTGGGGGGGTCAAAAGAAAATAAGGCTTGGCCTTATGTTCTGAGAAACACGGTATTATACTTATTTAAATAGAAAAAATGAATTAGTCTGATAAAGAGCAGGTTGTTTCTTATAAAACAGATGGCCACTACTGTCGATTCTGAGACCAATTGAAAGTGCTTGATTAAAATAAATCTATAGGATAGATATATTTTTTAAATTGAAACAATCGAAGAGTTGGGGCTGAATAATTGCATGGGAGGAATGTAGCTGCATACAAAAGTTAGGAAAGAGCAATAAGAACAATCATTGGGTATCTTAAAAAGAAACAGGAGAAATCAATTTGTACTTGCAAACTTTTACCTAATTACCTAAACATAAATTCCTTTTGGGAGAATTTTTCAGTTGAAAAATTTATACTGTTTAGTATAAAAAGAAGAGTATTTAATGTATAAATAACAACAGGAGGATTTAGGATAAAACTGTCTGCAGATTTATTCCTGCACAACATATTAGCATATTAATAGCTCAGTTTGTACTATAGCAATTTATTATTGTATATTAATGTTATATTAATTACTAATATTACTATTAATACCATAATACATGTTATTAATGTAACAGTTGGGGCAGGAGACTTTCAATATCTCTGCTGTCATGTAGTGATCCTCTGATTTTTACAGCCAGGTGGAATATGGTAGTCCTTTTTTACTCAATTTAATGTACTTTTTAAAACATGATATACATATCTATATTTTCCGAAATGTCATTGCTAAATTCATGATTTTCTTTCCCAGAATCCAAAGGTAACAAATAATTAGAGAGATAATATTAAATTAAGAATAATGGAAAGAACAGAATATATAAACCTATTCATTTGGGTAAGAGTTATCCCCAATCATTTCATTTTACGTGAACAAGAGATCTGTGTGGATCTACTGTCAGTCACATCATATGTTCGCCTAATTATTTATTTAGCACTATTGTATACTACACGGTGCCCAATTATTAGGCAAGTGAGTCTTTTGACCATGTCATCCTTGTATGGACCTTTTCCACCTCCAAACTGTATAAACTTAAATGCTTAGTGGATTTAAGCAGATCTGGCGATTTGTATTTATGTAATGAGGGAGGGTGTGGCCAAGTAGATCAACACCCTATATTAAGGTGTGCATAATTATTAGCCAGCTTCTTTTTCTGAGGCAAAATGGGCCAAAAAAGAGATTTAACTGACTCTAAAAAGTCAAAAATTGTAAAAAGTCTTTCAGAGGAATGCAGCACTCTTAAAATTGCTAAGATATTGGGGCATGATCACAGAACCATCAAACGTTTTGTTGCAAATAGTCAACAGGGTTGCAAAAAACTTGTGGAGAAAAAAAGACGCACCTTAACTGCCAAAGATTTGAGAAGAATCAAACATGAAGCTACCAGAAACCCATTATCCTCAAGTGATGTCATATTTCAGAACTGCAACCTACCTGGAGTGCCCAGAAGTACAAAGTGTTCAGTGTTCAGAGACATGGCCAAGGTAAGCAAGGCTGAAATCTGACCACCACTGAATAAGACACATAGGTTGAAATGGCAAGACTAGGCCAAGATTTGTCAAAGGTTTTATGGACTGATGTGATTCTTGAAGGACCAGATGGATGGGCCTGTGACTGGATCATTAATGGGCACAGAGCTCCACTTTGACTCAGACGCCAGCAAGATGGAGGAGGGGTACTGGTATGGGCTGGCAATATGAGAGATAAGCTATTGGACCTTTTCGGATTGAAGATGGACTCAAAATCAACTCCCAAACTTACTGCCAGTTTTAGAAAACACTTTGTTCAAGAGGTGATACAGGAAAAACCTGCATTTTTCAAGAAGACCATGATTTTTATGCAGAACAATGCTCCATTGCATGCATCGAAGTACTCCACTGCGTGGCTAGCCAATAAAGGCCTTAAAGATGAAAGAATAATCATGTTGCCTCCCTTCTTCACCTGACCTAAATCCTATTGAGAACTTGTGGGCCCTTCTTAAAAGGGAGATTTATGGGGAAGGAAAAGAGTACACCTCTGAATGGTGTCTGGGAGGCTGAAGTTGCTGCTGCACAAAAAGTTGATTGTCAATAAATCAAGAAACTGACAGACTCCATGAATGGAAGACTTATGACTGTTATTGAAAAGAAGGGTGGCTATATTGGTCACTGATTTTTTTTTTTGAACTGTCAAAAATGTTTAAAAGTAAATTTTGAGTTGTTTGTTTATTATTCTCACTTTAACAGATGAAAATAAATGAGTGAGATGGGAAATTTTTCATTTAGTTGCACAATAATTCTGCACATTAATCGTTGTCCAATAATTGTGCACACATAGATATTCACCTAAGAAATCCATAGCCTCGCTTTTGCTTTCTTAAATATTCATGTTTGAGGTTTATTAACATTTTGGATTGACCAAGAACACTGTAGTTGTTCAATAATATAATTAATCCTTCAAAGTACAGCTTGCCTAGAAATTGTGCACAAGTGTAGTATTATATTCTGTTTTAAAAGCAAATAAAATGGGGATAGGTTGTAGTACCAACAGTTTTAAATGAAAAAGGGTTTTGATAGGCCCCAAAGGTGTTTTTCATGAGGCAACTGGACTTTCTTGTTTTTCTTTTGAAGACATTTTGCTTCTCATCCAAGAAGCTTCTTCAGCTCTGACAGGAAAGTTGTGATGGCCCAGGGTGGGATACAAAATAAACACAGTCACAAAAACAAGTAAAGCCCCCTTTATTCCTTCACTTTGCTTCAAAGCTCCAAATATCCTTGACTGGAGACAAAAATTTCCCCCACAAGCAGTTACGAAAAGGAGGAAATGCCGTTTAAACTAAAAATGCCTATAAATTATAAAGAGTAAAAATAACACAAACCACACTGAAGCAATTAAGGGAACCAGGCAAGGTAAGGGCTTAAAAGACATCCACAGATATCGAAATGCACACTGGGAAGGACGCCAAACTCAGAGAGGAACGACAGACTAGAGATATTTCCACGCTTTGTTTCCAGCACTGGCCCATACGCATGTCTGTCCTTTTAACTAGTTCTCGCAGTTGCAGCCCATGAAGAGGATCAAGGCCCTTTCCTCCCCTGTAGACCACGTCATTCACGTCTCTCCCTGCGTGCCTTAGGATGGAGAGAGGATGGGCCTGGGTCTTCCTCTGACTGACCAGCCGGCCTCTGCCCTTCCTCAGCCTCCCCCACAACTCCGGAGCCACACTTCCACTCCCTGTCAGCTGTTCCTCCTCTCCCTCGGAGTAAGTCTTCAACAGGGGCAGGACAGTAGTGGGGAATGGGAGGATTTATATCCTTGCAGACTGCTGGTCATTTGCATCCCTTTAATGGGTCATTGAAGCACTTGGAGGTTTACCTGTGTCCTCAGCATTACCTGAGTAGTGTTCCTGGTTCCTGTAGTCTGCAATTTTTTCCTCTGGAAACCCATTCCTACTCTCACACCATTCAAAGGGTGTTCATCCCAAATTTAGCTATACAATTTGCTAAAATTTGCTATGGATCTCTACAGACTTTTAGCTATACAATTTGGGATGAACACCCTTTGAATGGTATGAGAGTAGGATGGATTTCCAGAGGAAAAAATGGTAGACTACAGGAACCAGGAGCACCACTCAGGACACAGGTAAATCTCCAAGTGCTTCAACAACCCTTTAAAAGGATGCAGATTACCAGCAGTCTGCAAGGGATATAAATCCTTCCATTCCCCACTATCCTATCAGAGCTGAGGGAGCTTCTTTGATGAGAAGCAAAATGTCTTCAAAGAAAAACAAGGAATCTAGTTGCCTCCTAAAAAAGCACCTTTGGCACAACCATGACCTGGATGACTGAGGATCTCTACAGGTTTTGAATAGGGTTAGAACTAAGATTTGAGAATAGATTTGATGGAAGAGACAGTGGTATTATATCAACAGACATTCTCACAGAAGGAATCTCCTTAGTGGGCAGCAGTTTTGAAAACTGGGACATTCGGGTTGAGCTAAAGGAAAACATAGCATCTGGGTATCAGTTCTGACATTCTTCCACTAACTTTTAATGATACTGTTTCAAACCATAGGTGAAAAAGATGTGGTTATTTTGGGTGACTTTAGCCAGCCCCCTGATAGTAGTGACTATGACTTGTTACGAAAGGAAAAATTCCACCATCTGGTTCCTGCAAGTACATTCACAAACATCAGCACAAAGAATCCTCAAGGTTCCAAATCTCTGGACAATATCTGGATTAGTCGTGGTTTGAAAAAGATTTTCACTGGTAAGATTCTATTTTGCAAGGACATGAATATTGAGAATATTGAGTTTCAATTATTGTATATCTCATTATTAGTTCAGTGACTACTTCAAATGTTATTTTGAAGTATGCCTGTTCTCTGCAGTATCCTGCCAGCTTTACATAGGCTCTATCTTAGCACTCTCCATTCATCTTCCACAATATAGTTAGATATTTTGCTGCCTGGGGTGGTTGGGAGTTGCTTCTAATATACTTAAAAACTACCAGTTGGTTAAAGATGGCTATATGTGGATGTTTTACATTAGAATAGCCAATGTTTTGTTGACTAAGGCCTGTATGTAACATTTATGAGAAAATCAAGGCTGCACTAGGTGAGACAATGCTACAAGTGAATAGATTGTCTATTCCCGTAGTTTAGAGGCTGAACTTTGAATGTATTTGCTTTATATTATTTACATTCAATTTCTTTAAATGTTTATACAACAGTTTGGTGTAGATCTTACCTTAGAATAGCAGGAAATATATGAAGATGCATAGTCTACTCCTTCAACTGTATTTGGGGTATACAGCTGACTACAAGGCATGATAACCTTGAGTATTCAGGTTTCCCTTACTATGTTACATAGTGGTTTCTTTAATATTTTTTCTCTGTAAACTAGAAGTTAATTTTAATAATTTAGAAATATAGTAATTATTCAGAACAAGTATTCTTTTATATCATAACTTCCCATGTTAGTTTAATTTCATTTTCTGTATTTTGTGCTGTAATTTTCTTTCAAAGAAAAATTTAAATCATATAAGTCACCCCTGATGTTTCTGAGCACTAAGTAGGTTTGTACTCAGTTCCTTGATGCTATAATGTTTGATGCACTATCTCTAATAAAACCCACATATTAACATTTAAAATAAGCTTTTGTCAGGATTTCTTTTGTCTTCCCAAATATTGACACTCTTTTTTTTTCTCCTGCACCATTTTGTTTCCACAGGTCATTGGGCAGTTGTAAGAGAAGGCCTTACAAACCCCTGGATCCCTGATAACTGGTCATGGGGTGGAGTAGCATCAAGTCACTGTCCAGTTTTAGCTGAATTTTACATTGAGAGGGACTGGAATAAAAAGGATCTAACTCTAAATGGAGGTGGAGTGCTAGTGGAGTGCACCGATGTGAATTCTAAACATGAGCGGTGATGAAAAAGAGGAAAGCTACCTTTTTCTTTTCTCAAAAGATGGTTAGAAGATAGCTTCGTTCAAGTTCTGACAGTGAACAAGAACTGCTGTGTATTTTATTTTCATTTTAAAATGAATATGCTTTTGCTTTTAACATCTCTTTCCTATTCTTATTTCTGACCCCTTAGTGGATGTTTTAGGACATCCCATTGCCACTGTGTGGATTGTGATTTATGGAGACATGGAGGTTTCTGTGGGTATATCTGGATAACTGCAAATAAAATCCACTTACTAATACTGTTTGTTCACAATCTCCATTCTTTTGCTTCTAATAAAATACTACCTGTGTTTCCCTAAAAATAAGACCGGGTCTCGTATTTATTGGGCCACTAAAAAAGGCACCAGGTCTTATTTTCAGGGAGATCTTATTTCCGCCCATTTTTTCCCTGTATGGCAGAGGGTGAGGGTGAGCTGCCCTCCTGCTTGCACCTCTGTGTCTAATGCAAAACAGCTGATCAGTAGCTGCTTTGGGAGCCTCCTTGACTAACATGAAACAGCTGATCTATGCCTGCTTGAGAGCTGCCTTGCCTAATGTGAAACAGCTGATCTTCAGGGGCTGTTTCACATTAGGCAAGGAGACACCTGAAGTAGATCAGCTGTTTTGCATTGGCAAGGAAGCTCCTAAAGTGGCTGCAGGTCAGCTGTTTTGCGGAAGCCATGCAGGCTCCTAAAGTGACCACAGATTAGCTGTTTCTCGGAGGCATCTTGGGCAGTTCTCCTCTCCTTTCCCCCTAGCCTTCTCACCTTGGATTGCGTCACTGCAAGCAACCAAAGAAAATGGCTGCTAGCTGTGCAGGCACTTAAATAGGTCTTATTTGGGGGGTAGGTATTGTATTCAGCGCATGTGCAAATAACATGATAGGGCCTACTTTCGGGATAGGTCCTATTTTTGGGGAAAAACAATATAATTGAACCTAATAGCCCATGGAAGAACAGACTTGGGCAACCTGTTTTTAATGCATTCTGTTATCTGCTTGAGATACTTCAGCAATAGAAAAAAATCTTCAGTGCTATTGCATATAATACCCAGTCTTGACCTAGAGTTGAGTTATAAGCTGCATCATTTGAAGTAAAAAAACAACAACTCCAAAATTCATTGAAAAGCTTATCATTTTACAATTCGGATTATGTTGGCCTTATCTAGTGCCTTCTAGATCACTTAATTTAAAAAATATAAACACATATTAATAATTAAAACTCCCTAAGTCCCAACTAGCATGACTATTGGGACTTATTCCTAAAACCTTATGAAATCTGAACAGCCCTTAGCCAGTTCTGTCCATAAGTGCATGCCTGATTTACATTTCATTCATTTAAATGGTATACGTTCATTAGCTATCATAGTTTAAAAGTATATGCATAAGCACAGCAATTCTTGTAAGGTATCAAAAGGTTGTACATGACAAGGGATCAATTATATATAATACAATAGTTTTTCACAACTTTCAGATACAGTAGGTATATAGGTGTCAGAATTCCTAGTCATGAACAAAGAGGAAGTTGTATCTCCTAAAACTTGAATGCTGAAATACAGCATTATTGTTCTGTCTCCACTACCTGTTAGTTTGTGTGCAGCTCGACATGCAGCTAACCCCACCTATTCTCCAATAAAACAGACCGTGTGCATAGATCTGAATGTTTTATTGAAAGAACAGGATATGGTGAAACTGAGGAAAATAGGGATACATATAAGAACCAAGTACAAGATAGACGTAATAAGTTTCTGCTGAACATAACAATTAATAAATACAAGCAATTTAAATCTCATCAGTGATGCTTTGTGTGGTATATGGGTTTGTCCTTGAGTGATCGTTTGCTTCATTTGTGGGATCAGCTTCAAACAATATACTTAGGGCATATTTGTCTGTCTGGCCACTAGATGGGGCTAGAGGGTAACAACAGTATATAAAGATCGTATGGTGTGGCATGACAATTGCATTCAAGTTTGCTTATAAAACACATTGTAGAGTTTATAGAATTTTTTACCTCATAAAGCGGTAGTTTTTCCTGATAAACAGTCTAGACACAAGCACAAACCTTTTCTAAGAGTTCTGCACATTCTTCACAATGTTCTTTGAAGTTCAATTCTCAGATAGTATGCATAGGGTGGAAAAGTGAACATAACAAAGGATGACCCCATTGAAATTTCTGTTCTTGTCCTTATCCTCTAAAGAAAAATAATATATTGCTTCATTCATTAGTTTATGATGAATTCTTTAGCCTGGAAAGAATTTGTCCATGTTTTAACAATTGAAGGGAAATGATAAACAATCTTTTGTGTTTCTGTTTCATGTTTACTCTACTTTTATCAAGAAATGCATTATCTAGCAAGGATAATTGGATATTTCCTTTTATTGAACTTGGATTCCAGAGGGAATAATTGGAGTTGTACTCTGAATTCTGTTGATTCAACCTTTGCTTTTTTTGGACATATCCAGTGACCATTAAGCAGACTAAATACATGCTTAGAGCACCAGGCCCAAAGCAAGCACCACAAAGTTGAAAATATAGCTTTGTTTGTATAGCATGTACAAAGGAGGGGGTCATCAAAATTTGTCAGTGCTTAGGGCACCAATGAGCCTTAATCTACCACTGGATATCTCCAGGTTCTATACAGGTAAAAACACTATTCTGAATCTGTTTTTTAAAATCTGGAATTTGTATAACTTGTACATGAATATATGTATGTATATATGTATGTTGTGATCCAACATAACTGAGGAAAACATATTGGGAAATGTTGCTTTGTATTACAGCCAAATAGAATTGGTTGACTTGGTATAACTTCTTAAAGCATGCTTAAAGCCAAGCATATAGATAGTATGTTTCATAATCCCTTATCCGAAATATAAGCATATTTTTTAAATTGTGATAAATTGATAAAAGAATTGTACTTGTTGATTCAAATACATTTATCCAGAAATAACTTAATTGGGTGATATATAACCATAATGAGACAGTCTGGGAAAGACACTTCATTTTACCGCTTCATTACAGCTGCTTAAGAATAGGTTTGTCACAAAAAATCCAGCAAAACTTCACAAAACTACCATTACAAATCCAAACTATTTTACAAAAAGAGAAAAAAAATCACATTATTAAAATGAATTGATAGGGTAGTCCTTCTGATGGAGAAATTAGCTGTCTATCAAATTACTAATGTATTCTAAGGTAGAATAACAGGTAAATTGCACCATATTTTTAAAGTATTCTTTGTGAATGGAAGATGATTTTGCATATACAAATATCCATATATCACAATTTTTCCATATTCCTGTAAAAATGACACTTGGCAGGGCAGAATGTCAAACACATTGCTAATAATAATTTGAACATGATAACATTGCATGTAAAATTAGAACATTCAATATGTGAAGCCTATAATCTGCATGTTTCCATTCATTCTTTAAGAATGTAATGTTGCTTTCAATATGTAAACTCTAGATATAGACTGACAAGGGAATGATCAGGCTGGTTAATAAAAATACTATTGCTGCTAAATACTTTTGTTTGAGAAAAATGAGTATAGATACCAGTAACAGCAAGTTAATTTTATTAAAGCATCAAATTCCAGGAAAGCTATTGTGAAATTCATTGTTTTCAACAGTTACATTCTAAGATTGGATTTAGGTTTTACCAAAGAGCTAAACAGAACATCATGCCAGTATGGTGTTTCTCCTGTTGCATGACAAGACTTGTTGGTCAATTCAATCAATAATGATTCCTTTTATTCGTGGGCTGTCATCATTTTTTGTAAAGATTTGTTACTTTATTCTCCCCAAAACCCAGAATTATGTTTTTCTTCAGACCTATATTTATTAACTACAATTGCAATGGGTTTAATGGGATAGGTTCAGGACAGGTAAGAAATAAATGCAGAAACATACTGACCCTTAGCTTTATTAACATGCTGTATTAAGACCTTTTAAATGATACCATACAGTTACAGCAGCCCTGCTCTGAAATAATATAAGGTACAGTCACAGTCGCTATCAAAACAATAAATACTGAAGCAATACATACAATGAACACATAGACTTTATTTGGAGATAAGCTGTTGCTTAACTGGGTTAATAAAATATTACGATGGATCATCAATTTAATTGAATTTTTGCCTAAACAACACTACTAGAGATCTCTATTCATTGAATTCACATATTTCAGAAATCGATGTTTATGGATCCAATTTATGAATCCAACATAAACCAAACTGTAATAACAAGACACATTGATTTGCATCAAATTCAATACATATTTGTACCATCTGTCTTTGACTATCATTGTATTGAAGAATATTATTTTCACAATTCTAATATGATGAATTATTAATTTTTCCAGTCTTGTTATATGTTTTCATTCAATCTATAATTTTGCATCAATAGGCTGTCACTGAATTAAATAATGCCAAGATGTATGGAAATATTTGGAAAACCTTCTCTAAAATGGGTGTAGAGTTCTACCTCCCATCACTGTGCTAAAATCAAAGCAATATCTTAAAAAGAAAAAAAACAAAACCTGGTGGGCTAGTCTAAACTTTTCAGATAGGCTTCAGTGCTTTTGCAGTCATGCATAAACAAATTGGAGATTTTTGTTTAAGTATACAAATCCATTTACACTCTATATTAATCTAACAAAACATCTCACAAGCATTACACTATGGAGCCTCTTTATAACTATATCAGTAACAAACAGAAAGAATTATTTACATATCAATATATTTCAGTGCGAGTCTAAAATAGAGGATAAAAAATAGAATTCCAAGTTTTATTTCTTTCCCATTTCCTCTTGTAAATTTATTTATACATGATCAAAAATAAAATTAAGAGGAAAATAATGTCATTTCTTTAAATTTCCTGAAATATGAAAATACAAAGACAAGTCAGTGGAATGCACTTAGGAAACATGGCGGGAGATCATTTTCTTTCTCTGCCCTTTCATGTAACTCCCATTACTGAATTACAATGAGACAAATGACATCAAGTGGATTATACATTATAAGTGCAAAATCTACAAGACTACAACATCCATCCATAGTCATGAGATGTAGTCATGTTTCCAATACCTTTCAAGCATTCACTGGTATCCTTGCTATTCTAATGGTTAAAGCCCAGGTAATGACTGGTGATAGCAAACCCCATAGTAGGGCATTGATCCTTTTTGATATAGCAAAAGACAATTGGCTAAATAAATCAAAAGAAGCTAAGTCCCAAAATATTAAATAGTATACTGTGGAGAGACAATTCAAAAGCAGTAGAATCTGAAAATGTGCTATTGACAAATTTACACAATAATTTCTTAAAATATATGTCTGTGTTACAACTATAATTTAATCTGTTTGGTTTACATATAGCTTCATGCTTAAAATGGCCAAACTGGATTTTTCTTTCTTTCTTTGAAAGACAATGAGTTTCAAATTTGTAGCTAGAGTTTTTCAGTCTTAAAAAACAGAAGCAGGTCCAAAAAATATAGGTTTTGCCAGGGATCAAAAATAAGTTCAGTTAATCTACTCTATGAGTTATATCAGATCTAAAACATAACGACTCATGAAACAAGAGATAGGTTGGTTTAGGGTACAAGAGTTTGGAGTTCAGTGTCAGATATCTCATTGACTCCCATGATCTTTTCTAGATGTTCCATGTACCGAGAATAGTCTTGCAAAAAATGTGGCACCCTCATGTTTTCAGTCATTCCTAAATCCTTCAGGCGATCCACATCCTCATATGAAACCTGGACATCAGGGAAAAAATAATTTCAGGCTTATTTTATTTCAAAGCACCTAATTTTTCTAAATATGCTTTCACTTTTAGTGGTAGCTCCACCTGGTACTTCAGCATGAAACCAAAATTGGAAGCAAATACCTTTAACAAAAATAAAGTGCAATGCAGGAAAAAGCAGCAAATGGCAGCAGATGGTTGACCTGGTCTGGTCTTTAAAGCTAAGTGATATTGAATCTTATTAGTACTTAAAACTGAGGCTACTATAACTCTGTCAAAAAAGTATGCATATGTATACATGTAAGTCCAGGAAGTCAATGGGAAAGAAGCTCAGCTCAAAGGAGACCGTATTTTACGGTCTCCTAATATGAAATATAGTTTTATTTTTTGGGAGAAACCAACTTTTTTTTTTCAGTAGACATAAACCCATTTCAGGAGCTTACAAAACACTGCTATACCAGTATTTTGAAAATAAATTTTATCTATGTCACAGGTATTTCTGGTGCAAGTAAAATTGGGACTCCAGAATTGGGCAATTTACAAAGACAACTTCCTTTTCTTCCAATAATCAAAGTCCTTGGATCAGCAGACCTCAACTGGACTTAAACATTGGAGGAAGAGGATATTTCTCTCCATTCTTCTGTTTTAGTAGCATGTACAAGTTTCCCTTCTAGCTGCTCAAATAGTTCTAAACCTAAGGGAGGAGAAATAGAAAATATCCCATTCCGTATTCTCCTGAAATAAAGTGGGATGGTTTCATATAAAGTAATTGTATCTTTTCAGTGTTTTAAGCACTACAAGTATAAATTCAGGAATATCGCAAACAGCTGGAAAAGGTTCAGGTCAACTTTTAGTATTAAAATGAACATCATTAAAATAACCATGAAGTCGCTTTTCAGAAGAACAGTAAAAATAAAGGAAGTCTGACTTACGACAACTGAGCCTAAAATTTTCATTGCTAAGCAAGACAATTGTTAATTGAGCTTTATGACCTTCCCTGGCACAGTTGTTGGTGAATCACTTCAATTATTAAGTTAGTAACAGGGTTAAGTGAATCTAGCTTCCCCATTAATTTACTTGTCGGAAAGTCACAAAAGGCAATTGCATGACCCTAGCACACTGAAACTATCATAAATACATGCCAGTTGCTAAGTAACTGAATTTGGATCATGTGACCACAGGGGATGCCACAATAGGTTGTACGTGTGAAAAATGGTTATATGTCATTTTTTTTCAGTGCCATTTTAACTTTGAAAGATCACTATATGAATGGTTGTAAGTTGATGACTAGCTGTAAATATTAACTGTAAAAACTTTACTAAAAAGCCTGGGAGTTGCATAAAAGAGACTTACTATCCTAGTCTCTGGCTGTGAGGCCATGTTTCTGAGACTGGACTCATGGAGTCAGCTGGGATTATTATTATCCTACTGACCTCCCTGTTGCACAGCAATGTTACTGTCTGAACTGTCAGAAGCTGTCGCAGGATTGTCAGTGGAGTTCCACAAACTTACAGTTCTGGGTGATCTCAATCTGCCTTCCCTGAGAATTTGAAAAACTTCTCTGGCTTGAGAAGTGCCTCAAAATTTCACAACCTCCATGATGGCCATAGGTGCCTATTCCAGATTGTCTCAGGTTACACACCAGATCTAATTGTCCCTAAAGCTGACCTGACAAAAGCCATCTTAGAAGCTTCAGTGTTGCCCCATTGGAGCTAAAGGATAGGGAGGGGGGATTTGAGATAGCTGGAATTTTGTAGCCAAAGCAAAATACTTTCTCTTGGGAACCAAGGACAATCTCACACCTGGTCAGAGGAAAGAGGAGTGATGTCACCAGTGTTATGATATGTAACAACCCTTGAGTAACAAGGATATGCACATGGAAATGTTTATGAGAGTAATTATGAATAATTATCCAGCCACACACAGATACACTAAATTGAGTTAATGTTTACTTTAAGAAATAGCACAGTCCAATAAACGGCCCAGGTCATATACGTTTAACAGTCCAAAGAATATCCAATTACAAAGTCTTCTTACTGGTTGCCTTTGTCATTTATAGTAAACAAAAATATCAAAGTATAAGCACAGCATTAATACAACAGAGAACCTTAGATAGCAACAGAATGTCAGAGAGACATAATGTCAGAGACACAGAATGTCAGAGAGAACAAGCCATGATCTCTAGTTCCCTCTTATGGCAACCTGCAATACAATCAACCAATCGGAATATAGTATAAATCAACACAGTGATTTTGTCTTAA
The DNA here is from genome assembly GCF_900518735.1 of Pseudonaja textilis. Next base: position 4,062,225 of record NW_020769326.1, read on the forward strand.
AGCTACGAACATACATTGCTTGTTTATATATTGCCAACCCAACTAATTGGTGGACAGATTCCTAACATTCTCCCCTTTGGGTAGGTCAATATATAGTACATTACATCTTTAAACCATAATTCTCACAACACTCTTTATGCTTAATTGCACCTTGAGCTTTCGTGAAATGATCTGCAATATTATGTTCAGTCATGCAGTATTCTAACTGAATTAATTTACTTCTCAAATCAGTATGTTTAGACCTTGTTTTAACAGCTAAATTAGTAGTCATATTAATTACAGATTGATTGTCTTCATAAACAATAAACGGATCACGTACAGTAATTCCAATATCCTTCAACAATTGTTTATAATATATCAATTCTGTACACATCAATGATAAACATAAGAATTCTGCTTCCATAGCGGATAAACTAATATGTTGTTGCCTAATAAACTTCCATCCTATTAAAGCATTACCCAACATTACCACTATACCTGATGTTGACTTATGAGTCATTATATCAGTAGCAAAACTTGCATCAGCATATGAAGTTAACACTAATTCATTACTTGGTTCTAAATATAATGAATAATGGATTGTGTGTTTTAAAATCCTAATCATTCGCTTAGCTGCTTTCCAATGCCTTTCATTTGGTTCAGCATTATACCTAGCCAATTGGTTTACACAGTAAGGTATATCTGGTCTAGACCAATTACTCAGATATGAGTAATTAAAGATTGATATATTTCCTTATCAAACATAGGACATTTGATATCACTATGTGTAAATTCCTAACTCATTGGTGTCTTAGCAGATTTACAATGCTCCATGTTATAGCTTTTAATAATTGGCTAGTCTTCTTGGCTTGCAAAATTTTAAAACCTTTATTCGTTTTCACTATATCGACCCAAATAATGCTTAATCTCCCCTAAATTTCTAATCCTGAACTTTTTCTGTAATCTATAAAGAATATCATTTGCTTCTTGTTCAGTTTTAGTTATAATTGTTATGTCATCCGTAAATAACAGTAATAGAGAAATTAAATCATCTTTTTCTCTTCGGAACAAACAAGGATCAGCTATACCAGCTTCAAAACCTATTGAAACTAATTCCTTTACAATACATTTATTCCATTCATAACCGGATTGCTTTAGACCATAAAGACTTTTCTTTAATTTCCAATAATCAGTTTTTCCATCATCCTTTAAACCTAATGGCTTTTTCATATAGATGGTATGTTGTAAAGGTGCATGTAGATATGCAGTTTCAACATCTACATGGTTTATTTTACATTTATTCTTAGCTGCCCAAACTAATGCTGCTCTCAACGTATTTGCTCTAAGACTAGGTGCAAACACTTCATCAAAGTCCTTATCTGACTGAGCAAATCCTTCAGCAACTAATCTTGCTTTATGGGTAATAGTCCAATCCACATCAGTCTTTATCTTATACACCCATTTGCAACCTAGTGCACGCTTACCTAGTGGTAATTTTGCATCCTCATACATCTCTAAATCCTTTAACTCCCTATTCATAGCTTCCTGCCAAGCTACTTGATCCTTTGTAGGATACAGTTTTATTTCATTGAAGTTAGAAGGTTCTATATTAACCTGACATACAATGCTTGCTTGAAATCTGTGAGGTGGACATCTCTCCCTAGTTGACCTCCTAGGCAACTCAGTATATGTTGTTGGCATGTCCTCTTCCTTTACCTCCTCTATCAAATCCTCATCTTCTACAGTCATAGAGGGTTCTTCTATTGATGATTCCTCCATTGAGGATTCCTCCACTATCTTATCATCAATATTATCATCAGGATTGTCGGTAAACAATGGAGTCTCAACAACACTATCCTGTACCTTATATTCCTGTTCAAGCTTTCTCCAGCCAACATGTTCCAGAAATTTAGCACTTGCACTGCAATATATATCAGTAGTACCTGGCTCCCAAAATCTAAATGATCTATGATTAGCTTCATAACCTACAAAATATAATTGTCTTGCTCTATGTTGTCCCTTTTCCCTTACTTGCATGGGAATATGAACCCATGCTGGGGTTCCAAATGTATGTAAATAACTAAAAACTGGCTTTTTTCCATTCCAACAAGTAAATGGTAATTCACCAGTCATTGAATTCACTACGTTATTCAAAACATGGTTAGCACACATTATTGCTTCACCCCAAAATTTCTCTCATAAACCAGAATCTGAAATCATAGTGCTAGCCATAGCCTGTAATGTTTGTCCTCTACGTTCAATATATGAGTTGATATGTTGTGGTCTATAAGGAGCAGAATGCTTATGTTCAATGCCAGCTTTCTGTAACATGGCTTCAAATTTTCTATTGGTAAATTCAGTACCATTATCTGTTACTAAGCTAATAACTTTCTGTTTCTTTTTCCCTTCAGCACATTTTAGCCAGTTTACAAAATGCTGGTATGTTTCTGTCTTTGTTTTCATTAAATAACAGAAACCATATCTGACAGACATGATATTCTTCCGATTAAAATCAGAATTCCGATTTTTTGGGGAATTGCCCCCCCACCCTTCCCCACCCTTCTTCTCCTTCCCCTCCCTTCGGAGGCCCCCTGAGTCAGGAGTTGCTACCACCGGCGCAGCTCCGCGCGACTCCACTGCTGCGTTGCCTTGGGAAGGGAAAGGCAAAAAGGAAGAGCCGCAGCAGTGCTTTGCAATGGCAGCAGCGGCACCGGAAGGTCAGGCGCAGTGGCTCCCGGTTTTGCCTTTCCCTTCCTGAGGCAACACGGGACTGGAGCCACGCGGAGCTGCGCCGGCGGTAGCAACTCCTGACAGCCCCAGCCAGACACCTCAGCGGAGCCCAGGCGGTGCGAGCGGAGGCTGCTGAATGGCAGGAAAAGGGAACTGGGCAGTCACAGACCAGCCGTCTCTCCGTCTGACGGCCTCAGTCGAATCTCTGCCTCCCAGCGCTCTTGGTCCTCCGCCCGCAGACTTCCCCGGCCCCCTTGCCAAGTGGGTTTTCCACCCCAGCCTGGCAGGGCCCTCGCTGACTTCCCCTCGCCTGGCTGGCCGGGCTCCTTAGGCAACCCGGCTGCCTCATGCCGAGAAGCGCACTGCCAGGCGGGGGCCATGCAGTGCAGGGCAACATGCCACCGCCCGGCCCTGGCGAGGGAAAGCAGTGAGCACTCCCCGGGTGGCGGCCTCGGCCCCGCCACCAGGGAAGCAGCTGCCCAGCTCCGGAGCTGATCCACAACTAACCGGCTGGAAAGAAAGGGTGTGTAGCGTTGGTGTTATGTGTGCGATTTCTTGGCGCGCGGCGTGGGGTCTCTTGGCCGGCCCCGATTTTTTTTTCAGAGGGGAATATCATGCCTGATCTGAAAAAAATGATCAATTATACTTAATATGTAATAGGCTCCACCTAAACTAGGTTTCTTAGGTCCAATAATATCAACAAAAAAAAACCTCTAATGGTTTTGAATCCATTTACCCTATTTGCAGGAGTTATCTTGCTTTTTTCTTGATTGCAAGCGTTGCAATTTAAATACTTTGTACAAGGTTTTAATTTTATACCATTAGATAACTCAACAGTTTTCTTTAGCATTTTGAAATTTATATGTCCCATACGTCCCATATGGAGCAAATGAATACATTCATCATGAGGCTTTTTATTCTCATAAATTGAGTTAGCATTAATTAATGGATTATCATGTATAATAAATAAACCATTATCCAATCTTGCAGTAACGCTTTTACCCTTTTTTCAATTAAGCATTTATCTCCCTGAAAGGTTTCAACAAATCCTGCTTGTACCATTGCTCTTACAGATAGCAAGTTAAATATCATTCTAGGTACATATAACTTCAGTAAATGTTCATTAATAGATGAACAATATGCAGTACCTTCTCCAAATGCTCTCAATTTCCATCCATTAGTTAATGATACATGCTGTTTACTTTTTGTCATGTTAACAAACCTCTCCTAACTTTTAGTTATACACTGCGATGCTCCACTGTCAACTACCCATATATCATGGTTTACAGTTATAGTTGTACTTGATATGGCTAAATTAACATCTTTATAAGCTCTCTGTATATTAATAGCATTCTATTTCTTACTCTTTTTACAGTATCTGGCTATATGACATTTAGCCCCACAAGAAAAATATTTCCTAACAATAGAGGCAGTTGAAGACAGTTTTTCTTCCTGTGGTTGTCTTTCTCTCAGTTGATTTCTATCTTGCCTTCTTCTTGACTCTTCTAACAGTCTTCCAATTATGCCAGTCAATGTAAGTTCATCTCCGTTTAAAAACTTCCAGTGAAGACATATAATCATCATAAGTTTCATCCAAAGAAGAAAGAATGATGTAAACTTGATGCAACTCTGAGAAAATCAGCTCCTTTTCTTGTAGCTCTTGTAAAGTCCTCTTCATAAACTCCAAATGAGCTAACATATCACCACCTTTTATCAGACAGGCTCTAAACAGTTTACATGTAAGGTGTATGTGTGCACCCACACTATTTCGAACATAAATCCTCTTCAAAATGTCCCAACACCTAGCAGCAGATTCTTCACCACGAATATGGACTAACTGCTGATCACTCATTGTCAGTCCAATTATACTAAGAGCCTTTTCATTATCCCGGTTAAAGTCAGCTATTTTCTTTTTATCTTCATCATTCAATGGGTCCCAAGCTATTACAGCTGTTGGACTATTAACTACAGTCCATAATCTGTCTTTACGCAGAAGTAGGCTGCACTTCATAGACCAGGAAACATAGTTTGTTCCACCAACCGGGTTATCTGGGATATACTGGTTGACTGTTCTTTTTTTAAAAAAACAAATTTTATTAATTTTTAAAGACAAACAAAACATAAGACATAAAAGCATAAAACCTCCTTTCTAAAAGTTACTTATAGGTTTTAACAAGGCAGATAAAGCATTATTTTATACAGCATAATTCCACATTATCACATTTCCATTTAAGCACATATATATCTTTTCCAAATTTCTCGTTATTTCTCCTTTCACTTTTATTCAATTATATTTCTTTCTATCAAGGTTTTATTAATTCTCAATCAAATATAAACACACAAAGTACAAAACATAAAACATAAAACTTCTGAGAAGCAAAACATAAGACATAGAAACATAAAACCTCCTTTCTAAAAGCTGCTTATAGGTTTTAACAAAGCAAATAAAACATTATTTTGTGCAGCATAGTTCCAAATTATCACATTTCCATTTAAACACATATATATCTTTTCCGAATTTCTCATTGTTTCTCCCTTCACTTTTATTCAATTATATTACTTTCTATCAAGGTTTTATTAATTCTCAATCAAATATAGACACCCAAAATACAAAACATAAAGTGGCTTAGCCCCGGGTTACATCTTTTTTTTACGGACCAAAATCAAATTCATGCTCACCTTATATACCATTACTTATCTTATTTACCATTCTATATTTTCTATATAACTTCTCCCCTCTTTTTCCTCTCTTAATTATATTTTATTTATTTAATCTTAATTTAAATCATTATACTTGTATCTTTTGTCCGTTCTTTTCCAATTATCCATTTATCTCTTCTCTTTAACAGAAAATTTCCCCTGTAATCACTGGTTGAGGTATGAAGCCTTTCTATCTTTCCCCTTAATTTAACACTTGAAATAATGCATAATTTCCATTCTGATTCTGCTTAGTACATTCTACATGTTACATTTTAAAATAAGAAGATGATAAATTTATAATATAGTTAAATATATAATTTCCATTCTAATTCTGCTTAATACGTTATTTAAAGCAACAAGAAGCAAAGAAAAAGAAGCAATAAATTTATAGTAATATTGAAACAGTAACAAATAAACATTTTACACGTTCCCTTTAATGTTTCATTAGATATTAAAATCTATCATTATTAAGCATTTAATATTTTAATATTTTGTTAGATCTTATAATATTCCAATTTTCTATTTCAAATACAAGTACTACAATACTATCATGTACTTTTGCAGAATCTTTTTTTAAATTATACTTTACCCTTTGTCTCTAAAAACAATCTGCTTTTTTCCACCTTGTTTCAAACCTTTGTGGCTTTTTCCCCCTTTTTCCCTTCCTTTCTTATCCAATCTAGTTTTTTTGCCCCCCCCCATCTCCTAACATCTGCCTTTTTAGCTTTCCCTCTCTGTTGTATTCCTCTTTTCTGTTGCTTTCTGACATTGTATCGATTTTTCACCTTATTTTTCTCTTTCTTGGTTGTTTTTTAATTCTTAAGTTCTCCATTTTCCTTCCCCTCTTCCTCTTTTCTTTCTTAATTAGTCCATTAAAGATGGCTGCTGCTGCTTCTTCTTCTTCTTCTTCTTCTTCTTCTTCTTCTTCTTCTTCTTCTTC